>CM076580.1:28310268-28634882 GCA_034641835.2 Pinus albicaulis
TTTTGAACGTCGCTCTTCCAACATTTGTAAACAGTCGCAATTCCGACGCAACGTGGTCCGACGTTTTGGACGTCGCTCTTCCGACATCTGTAAGATGTCGCAATTCCGACGAAATTTGGTCTGACGTTTGGAACGTCGTTCTTCCGACGTTTGTAAGCTGTCGTAATTCCGACGAAATGTGGTCTGACGTTTTTATACTGTCTCTCTTCCGACGTTTCTGGGTTGTCGCGGTTCTGACGTCTACAAGGCGTCGGTAGACCGACGGAGGGTTCAATTTTTTTTTTTTTAAATGAAATTTTAAAAGACGAGAAACGTTGTTTTGAATATATTATATGAAGTAAAACAGTCCATGAAGTAATTACATTTTCACATCTGAAGTTGGAACCCAAATATCCATCCAGAAAAGTGGAAGTCCCACCCCAGACAATGATAGAAAAATACCCCATGTCACCTACAAGGACATGATATAAAACCCAGTAATGGTGCACATGGAGATTATCTACAAATCTTAGAAAGCATCCAAATATGCCCGAGGCATCTATAAGAAAGTGAAATAGCAGTATGTAGAATAGTAAAGCAACAGATAGAGTACCGACGTCCATTGTTCCAAATACAAATTAAAGTACCCAAAATCCTTGAATAGAGAAAAACGCTAATCATGTGAGGAGTGTGATATGTCAAAAATATAAAAAGACCATCAGACCATATCAATAAACCAGCAACATAGACCAGCATCGCTAGTTTTGAAGGCAGAGTGATAAACATTAATCATTTTTTTTTTCACAAGAGAAAAAATGTTGTTTTGAATATATTATATGAAGTAAAGCAGTCCATGAAGTCATTACATTTTCACATCTGAAGATTGGAACCCAAATATCCATCCAGAAAAGTGGAAGTCCCACCCCAGACAATGATAGAAAAATACCCCATGTCACATACAGGGACATGATATAAAACCAGTAACGGTCCACATGGAGATTATCGACAATCTGAGAAAGCATCCAAATATGCCCAAGGCATCTATAAGAAAGTGAAATAGCAGTATGTAGAATAGTAAAGCAACAGATAGAGTACGTACCGACGTCTATTGTTCCAAATACAAATTAAAGTACCCAAAATCCTTGAACAGAGAAAAACGCTAATCATGTGAGGAGTGTGATATGTCCAAAATATAAAAAGACCATCGGACCATATCAATAAACCAGCAACATAGACCAGCATCGCTAGTTTTGAAGGCAGAGTGATAAACATTAATCATTTTTTTTTCACAAGAGAAAAAACGTTGTTTTGAATATATTATATGAAGTAAAACAATCCATGAAGTCATTAAATTTTCACATCTGAAGATTGGAACCCAAATATCCATCCAGAAAAGTGGAAGTCCCACCCCAGACAGTGATAGAAAAATACCCCATGTCACATACGGGGACTTGATATAAAACCCAGTAACGGTCCACATGGAGATTATCGACAATCTGAGAAAGCATCCAAATATGCCCGAGGCATCTATAAGAAAGTGAAATAGCAGTATGTAGAATAGTAAAGCAACAGATAGAGTACCGACGTCCATTGTTCCAAATACAAATTAAAGTACCCAAAATCCTTGAGCAGAGAAAAACGCTAATCATGTGAGGAGTGTGATATGTCAAGCAAACTTTGCCTCAGAGCCAGGCATCATGATTTGAAGAAACGGAAGTGATAGCCAATCATTTTCACAAGAGAAAAACGTTGTTTTGAATATATTATATGAAGTAAAACAGTCCATGAAGTCATTACATTTTCACATCTGAAGATTGGAACCCAAATATCCATCCAGAAAAGTGGAAGTCCCACCCCAGACAATGATAGAAAAATACCGCATGTCACATACAGCGACTTGATATAAAACCCAGTAACGGTCCACATGGAGATTATCGACAATCTGAGAAAGCATCCAAATATGCCCGAGGCATCTATAAGAAAGTGAAATAGCAGTATGTAGAATAGTAAAGCAACAGATAGAGTACCGACGTCCATTGTTCCAAATACAAATTAAAGTACCAAAAATCCTTGAACAGAGAAAAACGCTAATCATGTGAGGAGTGTGATATGTCCAAAATATAAAAATACCATCAGACCATATCAATAAACCAGCAACATAGACCAGCATCGCTAGTTTTGAAGGAAAAGTGATAAACATTAATCATTTTTTTTTCACAAGAGAAAAAACGCTGTTTTGAATACATTATATGAAGTAAAACAGTCCATGAAGTTATTACATTTTCACATCTGAAGATTGGAACCCAAATATCCATCCAGAAAAGTGGAAGTCCCACCCCAGACAGTGATAGAAAAATACCCCATGTCACATACGGCGACTTGATATAAAACCCAGTAACGGTCCACATGGAGATTATCGACAATCTGAGAAAGCATCCAAATATGCCCAAGGCATCTATAAGAAAGTGAAATAGCAGTATGTAGAATAGTAAAGCAACAGATAGAGTACGTACCGACGTCCATTGTTCCAAATACAAATTAAAGTGCCCAAAATCCTTGAACAGAGAAAAACTCAATGTATTGTTTGGTCAATTTTAGTGTGTCCCTAAATTGCTACATTAATTTATCAATCAGGATTCGTAAGGCATTAGAGTGCGGCGCACTATATGTGCAAGATAACCTATTTCTTAACTTTTTGTCATTTTTGGTTTTCTAATGTGAGATAGAAATTCTAAAATAAAACCAAGTATGGTTATGATTGCTCAAGGAAATGATATCCTCTATAATGATTTACCAACTTGAAACTTAAAAAGGAATTTGAAACATACAATGAAAAAACTTGAAAGGAAATGAAAATGTGCTGCTGAAATGAAAATGTGCTGCTAGTCTAATAAATCAAACAGTGAACTATTGAGCATGGAAACCAAACTATCCTTGTTGTTGTCTAAACACAAAAGAAACTATGCTGAAAGAAATCCAAAAGTTGCAACAAAGTAAATCTAAATCAAATTACATCAACTTATCTTCTGATCCCTCATCATTAGTCCAGGTATGATTTTCGGAGGTAACCATAAACAACTTGAGTAACCTGATATCTAACTTGCAGAAAGTAAACTAATATCAAACTACACATTCATAATTCAATCCCTCACCATCAGTCCAGCTGTGGCTTTCGGAGGTAACTGAAGATGTCATGAGCAATTTAATATATCTAACTTGCAGAAAGTAAACTAATATAAAACTACACATTCATAATTCAATCCCTCACCATCAGTCCAGCTGTGGCTTTCGGAGGTAACTGAAGATGTCATGAGCAATTTAATATATCTAACTTGCAGAAAGTAAACTAATATCAAACTATACATTCATACTTAAATCCCTCACCATCAGTCCAGCTGTGGCTTTCGGAGGTAACTGAAAATGACATGAACAATTTGATATATCTAAATATAACTACTGAAACAAATGTGCAAGACTGAAATAAACAAATCAGTACTGAAATTAAACAGAAACTAAGAAAAGTAAATTAGCAACAAAACAATATTAATTCCATGTCATTAGTCAAAAAGTTATGCAAATGCCCAGGCTGCCTATTTATAACCTGAAACAAGAACACTGATCAGTTAACAATAACATAAAACATGAAAGACAGAAGTAAAATGTAAAGCATGAAAGATTATAAACAGAAATGAAGCGTATATACCATGAAAGATGCAATGTATAAACACATGAATGAATTATGGTATAATGAGCTTAAAGAAATAAAACAAGAACTATACAATAATGCACAAAACCTCAGCGTGTGCAGGGGCCCTCTACACCAGCCTTGGCAACAATCTTCAAGTACGAATTACGCTTGGAAACAGAGTCTCTTATATATTAAAATGCAGTCATAACAGAAAGGTGATATTACGGCACAGTGGCAATGTAATTACATTACAGAGCTATCTAGCAGCTAATGGAGACTAATAAAAAATCTCTAACTCTTATGCGTATGCAAACGCGTTATTTATAACTGAAGGTGATGTAACTAATTTCCTAAATTTTATGCTGATACAAAACACGTAAACCATTATGTCCAAGGATCTAGGATCATGGCTGCGTTGAGGAGTAAATTTATGAGAAGTGGATGTTGGATTCGGCTTATGGAGCCGTGTACAAGTGTTGATTTGTCTCCCGCAATTCAGAAACGGCCATATCCATCTCCACGTGACGAGAAACAGAGTCTTGTCACCGTGGGACTCTACGGTTGACTTCCACTTGGCCACCTTTGACCGTAGCCTCCTTAGATGAATTTTCTCGAGCCAATAGGACACGATCCATGTCCACATCATTTCTGACTTGCCCATGTGGCTCATTTTACCTGAGGACACCTATAACATAGAGTTTCACAAAATGGCTGCGGAAAGTTGCAGCAGCTGCGGAAAGTGGCAAGATTCCGCAGCTAAATGAGCTAAATCTAAATCAAATAGCAGACACAAAAATATAGTTAAAAACCATGTTAGATCCTCTTTTGCAATTAATATACAATGATATTGACAACTGGGAAGGTTCAGGTGAATGAAAAAGGTATAGAAAGGTGTATGGAGAAGATGCAGATTTGGGACTCAACACATGTGAGGAGTGTGATATGTCCAAATATAAAAAGACCATCAGACCATATCAATAAACCAGCAACATAGACCAGCATCGCTAGTTTTGAAGGCAGAGTGATAAACATTAATCATTTTTTTTTCACAAGAGAAAAAAACGTTGTTTTGAATATATTATATGAAGTAAAACAGTCCATGAAGTCATTACATTTTCACATCTGAAGATTGGAACCCAAATATCCATCTAGAAAAGTGGAAGTCCCACCCCAGACAATGATAGAAAAATACCCCATGTCACATATAGGGACATGATATAAAATCCAGTAACGGTCCACATGGAGATTATCAACAATCTGAGAAAGCATTCAAATATGCCCGAGGCATCTATAAGAAAGTGAAATAGTAGTATGTAGAACAGTAAAGCAACAGATAGAGTACCGACGTCCATTGTTCCAAATACAAATTAAAGTACCCAAAATCCTTGAACAGATCAAGAAAAATGCTAATCATGTGAGAATTCTAAGTAAAGTTAATCTATTAACATTGCGAATAAAATTACACCGAAGTCAAAAACATTTCCTTGCCATACACATGGCAAATTTTTCATCAGACTCCTTAGGTGAATTTGCTCAAGCCAATAGGACACGATCCATGTCCACATCATTTCTGACTTGCCCATGTGGCTCGTTTTACCTGAAGACACCTGTAACATAGAGTTTCACAAAATGGCTGCGGAAAGTTGCAGCAGCTGCGGAAAGTGGCAAGATTCCGCAGCTAAATGAGCAAAATCTAAATCAAACAGCAGACACAAAAATATAATTAAAAACCATGTTAGATGCTCTTTTTCAATTAATATACAATGATATTGACAACTTGGGAGGTTCAGGTGAGTGAAAAAGGTATAGAAAAGTGTATGGAAAAGATGCAGATTTGAGACTCAACATACCCCCACTGTGAAGGTGTTGCATGTCCTCATGCAACCAAAATTTTGATAATCCTTCTTCAGTTCATGTGCCTTGACACTTCAGCCAGTACATCCAATCCTCTCCTCTTCTTCTTTGGTGCTGCCAACATCCTGGGCTTCTTCATTAAGCACCTAAATTTGATATTAACCAATGCTCTGCTTAACTTCTGGCATTTCCTTTTCAATTTCTTGTTCTTCTTCTGCCATATTCCCAGATGTAGCATGGTATTATCATGAATGATTTTGTCCAATTTTCTTTGTTCCTTCAATGTCTCATTTTCATTTTTAATGTGTTTATTTAAAAGCTCTAGCTCAAAGACTTCCTGTTTCAGTGATTGGACTAAATCATCCTGTACTGTGTGAGGTTGAATGGACGAAGTACTGGGACCTGTAGCTGCTTTTTCTAAAGATTCTATATAATCATATACTTCTTGCTGCTTGGGGTCTATATCAGGTGTCATTTTTATTGGGTTGTCCCCAAAATGCCGTGAAGGAGAGTTATCTTCAAAATCTGGCTGAGAAGGGCTCACATCAACATCTTGCTGAGAATGGGATGGACTATGTTCAATGTCTGACTGAGAATGAAATGAACCAGGTTCACTAACTGACTGAGAGTGAGATGGACTATAGTCAGCTGGGGATTGTTCAGATGTTTCTTCTCCCAAATCAATGAAATGGGGTCCTTTCATTTGCGTTTTCCTCAATTTCCCCTTAAGTCCGGAACTTCTTCTCACACGCCGTGGACCACTGTCCTTTTGCTTTTGTTTTCCTTTCTCTTTCTTCTTGGCTATAGATAACTGTTCTTGAAGATGAACCAATCTTTCAGATAACACTTGATGATCTTCTTCTTCGGAAGAAGGGGTTTGATGTATGGCCTCAATACTTTTTCTCTCTTTTGGTGTTATTGGCTTCTTACCCTTAGTTTCTTTCTTCTTCCTCTTTGACAGTCTCTCTTCCCTATCAGTTCTTTCAATTGTAGTAGTAGGAGTATTTTGAATTTCATCATTTGTTCTCTTTCTCCTACTCCTTCTCGATGTGTTACCTTCAGGAATTTCTTGAGTAGGAGTACTTTGAGTTTCATCATTTATTCTTTTTCTCCTACTCCTTCTTGATGTGCTACCTTCAGGAATTTCCTGAGGTTCCTCAAAGAAATTTCTAATCAAAAATTGTTCACATGTGTCTTTCTTCTCCTTTAACTCTTTTTCAATCAAAATTTTTACAAGACCGTGGTGATATAGATGTGGCTCTACATCTCCTAAATGCTTCTGAACAGTCACAGACATTTTCTTCAAACTATTTAATAGAAAATATGGGAGATTGAGAGCTTGATTATCTAGAAAATTCATCAGCAATCTGGTATGGTACATATACATGGACCCAAAATGGCCTTCACAGGTAATGAATTTTTGAACAACTAGCAACAAAGTAGCCCATTCCTCTTTCAAAGCATGAACAGGAATTCCTCTTTTAAAAATAGTTATGTCCATACCTTGGTTTCGTAAGATTATTCTCCAGGCTTCATCACTAATGCTTTTATTCTTAAACCAATGCTCACCCTCTTGAGGAAGTTCCGTGGCAGTTGCTATAGATGCCTCGTTCATCGCAAACTTAAGGTCTCCAATCTCTACTTCCAGGCCATTGAACGACCTTGCAAATGCTTTTGTCACTTCTTTATGATAGCCTCTGAACTTTTGGATAAACCGCAGCCACTTTGCTTTCTTCAATATATCCCTGACTTGTGGATATCCCTCCATGAATTTAGGTCCTTCTGGTTCTGCTCTTAGCAATTTACCCATCCTTCTTTCTGCTCTTCAAAAATTTGCCTGCGTGAGGGTTCAATGGAAGTAGAATGGCTGAATGCACAGAAATGAGCACAATGACTGTAGGTAGATATCAGAGAGTGGGTATACAGGCTGTAGCATAATAGAGAATGAAATGGAGTGAGACAGAACAGAGAGGGGTTTCGTGAGCACGACAGAGATACGGCTGTGAGATTAACAGAACAATAGGAGGAGTATAACACATCCGGCAGTGTTTTGAAATTTGGTGGCTGCAAAATAAATGTGAGCACGTTTAAACAACGGCTATGGATTTATGCGGCTGTAAGAGCCCGTGGTCAAATCAACTACGTCTCATTGTCACCGGTGGAATATCGGAGTATGAGTGAAGATCGGGGGTTTTAATTATGGAACCGTTTGAGAATGAATGCGGGAGGATCATATGGAGATCGTGAAAGGGTTATGGAATTTGTCAATATAATCATTGCACATAATGGATGGAGCTTATGGTTTAGAACTATATAAAAATGTGTTTTCAATGCTATTTGAAATGAATTTTACTCATACCTTGGAATCTTTTCCTTTTTCCTTGGTCTTCAATTAGTTGCTCCTCATTGATATCTTGAATGCTCCATGTCTTCATTTTTGGTCCTCATACCTGCATTTTATTTCATGATTATGAAAATAACATCTGGCTGTACATTCTTTTGAAAACAGAGTGGTTCATGATTATGGAAATAACATCTGACTGTACATTCTTTTGAAAACAGAGTAGTATCTGTGGAATCTGCTTCTGGCTGCGGAAACAGATGTCAGCTGCGGAAACTGACACAACTATTATTTGGATGAATGGAGATGAACAGATGACAAATGACTAGATGGAAATGGTCATGAAAAATAATTTTATTGATGAAATGGAATGAAATAGATAAAATGAAGTGGAATGGAGTGAAATGAAGTGAAATGAAATGGAATGAAGTGGAATGGAATGGAGTGGGTGGTCACAAAACTTGTGAAATGAAAGAGAGATTTTTTTTTGGAAAATATAGAGTGTCAGGTGTTCTTTATTTTCACCCTATATTTTCTGTATAAGACTGCCAATTAGTGATTGGTTTTCAGGCTTATAAGAATTTTTTTTTTTTTTTTTTTTAAACTGAAAAGAACAAAAGCTAGGCTAGTGGAGAAGAAGAATTCTTCTGTACCACCCTGATTGCAGAATTCTCTTGAAACATTTTGACAAATTCCTCCTTTGAGAGTGGCTTATGATAAAATTTCAATCTGTGGCCATTCACAATAAGAGGAGTTTGAAACTCATCAATGGTCTTGATTCTTACCGCTCCATTGCTAAAGATCTTTTCAATCTCATATGGCCCAAGCCAATGAGTCTGAAATTTTCCTTGAAAATCTTTAAACTTGGAATCAAATAACAATGCCCAATCTCCTTCTTGAAACTTCTTCTCTTTGAGGTACTTGTCATGCCATTTAGCTCTTTGATATTGAACTAGATCAGTTCTTAAAATTGCTTCTTGTCTGATCTCATCTAGCTCATTCAATTGCTCCATTCTATGATTTTGGGCTTCTGATAAGTCCATCCCCAACTGAACTGCTATCTTGAAGGTCTTGACTTGGAACTCAATGGGGAGCAAGACTTCTTTCCCATAAACAAGTTCATAGGGAGAATGTCTTGTTGTATTTCTCCATGTAGTTCTGTAGGCCCACAAGGCTTCAGGAAGCCTTTATGCCCAATCTCTTCTATGTAGATGAACAGTTTTGGTAATGATACTTTCAAGAACTTTGTTTGTGGACTCCACTTGACCATTTGATTGCGGATGGTAAGGAGTAGATCTTCTGTGCTTGATTTTGTATTCTTCCATCAATTTCTCCACCAAGTTGGATGTGAATTGGCTTCCTTGATCTGTCACAATTTCTCTTTGAACACCAAAGCGAGTAAAAATATCCTCATAAAGAAAATGAACAACTGAATTTTCAGTAGCAGATACTAATGCTTTGGCTTCTACCCATTTAGTAACATAATCAGTACAAACCAATATATGCTTCTTTTGCTTAGATGGTGGATTAATAGGTCCAATGAAATCTAAAGCCCATTTTTCAAAGGGTTCAATGAGTACCTGTGTTTGCAATGGCATTTCATTTGAAAGGGTAGGTTTTCCTACTCTTTGGCAGCTATCACACCTTTTGACATATTGTTTTGCATCTTTGAAGAGGGAAGGCCAATAATATCCCAAAGAAAGGATTTTATAGGCCATCCTTTTGTCCGCAAAGTGTCCGCCGCATGGTTCATCATGACATGCCTTAAGAATATCAGGCATTTCATCTTCCCTGACACATCTTCTGATCACAAGATCTGGCCCTGTTTTAAACAATTCATTAGAAATCCATGAATATTTTGAACTCTCCTGAATAATTTTTCGTTTTTCACTTGGAAATAAATGTGAAGGTAGTTTCCCTGTAACCAAATAGTTAGCAATATATGCATACCAAGGAGTTTTAATAGTTACTGCAAACAAGTATTCATCAGGAAACTTATCCTCTACAGGAGAATCTTCTTTAGTATTCTGAATCCTAGACAAGAAATCAGCTACTGTATTTTTTTTTCCTGGTCTATCCAACACAGTAATATTGAATTCTTGAAAAAGTAAGAGCCATCTTGTCACTCTGCCATTAGTAACAGGTTTTTTCATTATATATCTAATTGCAGAATGGTCAGTATGAATAAAAGTTTCATACCCTGTTATGTAATGTCTAAACTTATTAATTGCATGAACAACAGCTAAAAACTCTTTTTCAGTCACAGTATAGTTCAACTCTGTGGGAGTCAAATTTTTACCGGTATAATAAATGGCATAAGGAACTAAATCTTTTTGACCCAACACAGCTCCTAGAGCTGTATCTGAAGCATCCGTAGAAATATGGAAAGGGAGTTTCCAATTTGGTCCTCTCAAGATAGGTGCTTCAGATATTCTTGTTTTCAAAGTTTCAAAAGATGATTGACAATCAGGATCCCATTTAAATTCACAGTCTTTTGTAAGCAATTTGAAGAGTGGAGATGCTATTTTAGTGAAGTTTTCTATAAATCTTCTATAGTAACCAGTAAATCCCAGAAAACTTCTAACATCTCTTTGACAATTTGGAATAGGTAACTTGGAGATGACTTCAACTTTTGATCTATCAACCTTAATCCCATCCCCTGAAATATGATGTCCTAAAACAATCCCTTCAGTAAACATCATAAATCATTTTTCATGGCTTAATGAAAGGTTTGTTTCTTTACATATTATAAGAACATTTTCCAAATTTTCTAATGCCTCTTCAAATGAATTACCATAAACTGTAAAATCATCCATATAAACCTCTACACAATCATGGATTAGATCAGAAAAAATTCTTAGTACTGCTCTTTGGAATGTTGCAGGTGCATTACATAACCCAAAAGGAAGCACTCGGTAGGCAAAAGTTCCCCATGGACAAGTAAATGTGGTCTTATCTTGATCTTCAGGTGCTACCTGAATTTGATTGTAACCACTAAAACCATCCAAAAATGAAAAGTACTTTTTACCTGCTAATGTATCTAATACCCGATCAATAAAAGGCAAAGGAAAGTGATCCTTCAAAGTTGCTTTGTTCAATTCCCTGTAATCAATGCATACCCTCCATTTACCATTCTTTTTGGGTACTATAACCAGAGGAGAAACCCATCGGCTATCTGAAATTGGATAAATGAAGTTTACATTGAGTAGTTTTTGGAGCTCTTCTTTCACTATCTTCCTAAGATTTGGATTCATCCTTCTTTGAGGTTGTCTGATTGGTATACTGTCTTCCTCAATATAGATATGATGGATGCAAGTCTTAGGATCAATTCCTTTCATGTCAGTATACTCCCATGCAAATGCAGTAGAATGTTTTTGCAAGATTTTGGTTAGTTCTTCTTGTTGTGACTTTTCTAAATGTTTGTCGATATTCAATGTTTTTCCTGGAAAAATCTCAATAGTAGAATTACCAAACTCTTCCATAGAGTAAAGAGACATTTGTCTTGATGATAAATATTCTATGTCAGATTCCAACTTAAATTGTGTGGGGTCATATTCTGAAGATATCTCAAAATTTTCTAATGTATTCAGAATTTGACTATCCTCACTGATTTCAGAAATGGTAAAGACAGGTTGTATAATTTCCTCATCATTGACCCATTCATTGTCTCCTACTTCTGTGATTGCTCTTGCTGGAGGATACAAATTGAATTTCTTTGTCGAATTACCATTAGAAATGTACATGTCCCCAGATCTACAACTAATAAAAGCATCAGCTATGGCTAGCCAAGGTCTTCCTAAGATAAGTGGGTGCCCTCCTAGATTACTCTTGGGAGTCAAAATCATAAAATCTACTGGATATTCCCAAGAATCTAAGGAGACTAAAATATCTTCTAATACACCATCTGGTTTAATAACTGATCGATCTGCAAGTTGCAGTAAAGTAGGTGTAAAAAGAAGGTTAGGAAGTTTTAGCTGTTCCATAGTCTGCCTACTCATAATGTTGATAGCAGCCCCTAAGTCAATCAATGTGTTTGGAATTTCTATCCCATTTATATGTGTCTTGACAATTGGACTTCCCGGATCTACATACTTCTGCATGGTAATTTTTCCCATCATAATGTCTGCAATCTTTCCTACCAGGTGGATTCTTCTTGTGTCCTTTAGCTTCCTTCCTGGTCTTTTGAAACTCAACTCCTTTATGGTTTTTGCTAAAATAGGAATTTCTCGAATGGCTTGTAGCAAGGGAATCTTGATACAAACATTCTTCAATTCATCTAGAAAATCATAGTTAGGCAACAAGATTTGTTTTTCCACCCCTTTGTCAATTTGTAGTCTTTCAGGAAAAGGAGGTGTAGATAAAGATGCAGGTTGCTCAACTATAGGAGTTGTGGGGGTTAACTTTTCTTTTTCTTTTTGAATGCTTGAATTTTGAAGAGATTCTTCCTCAGAACCCTTATTGACTTGAAGAGAATCCTCCTCAGAGGTATCTTGCTCTTGAATATCTATAGAAGGTTTTTCTAAAACTCTACCAGATTTGAGTTGTACATCGTTGAGAGGAACAATCATATAGGTAGGAAATTGTTGTCCTTCTACCATGTAAGTATTCTGAGGATTCTTATTGTTAGGATTTGGCAATGGCTGAGCTGGAAGTTGATTTGTCTTTTTTTGGTATGGGAGCATGAGTTGAGGATTTGGATTTTGTTGAGAAGGTTTTTGTTGTGGAAATGGCAATGAAAGTTGTGGGTTTGGGTTTGGAAGTTGTGGAGCTTGTTGATTTTGAAAAGATGGAGGATATTGATAAAATTGAGCAAATCTCCCATAAGGATTTTGCATCCCTTGTACCCATGGCCGATATGGATTTTGATGTTGGAGCCAAGGTTCTTGCCAAGGATTCCAATTTGGTGGGGTTTGAAGATTCATAGGGTTGTTAAACCCTTGAGTTTGTTGTCCCTGCCAAGGTCTTCTTGCAACAAAACAGAGAGATTCTACCGAATTTGGGTCTTCTTGAAAGACAGCTTTGAGTCCAGGAATTGAAGGACAATCCTTGATCTCATGATTCTCTGAGCAAATCATACATGTTTCTACAACTTTTGCATCCAAGGGACATTCCCTTAAAGCATGTTTCTTCCTACATTTCAGACAAAAGATGGCTAAAGCATCTGTTTCTGCTTTCTTCTTGTTTTGGATTTTAAGGGTGTCTAGTTGTTCACTAAGGCTCCCTAAGATATCAGTTTTGAACTCATCAAGCATATTACCAATCTATGCCCTACTTACTGATCCAGTTGCAGATTTGTTAGCCCTAATAAGAGAAGGATCCCTAGGCCCTTTTCCTGTTTTAGATTTTCCTCTTGAGAGATGGACACATAGTTCTGTTATGTCACGAAGTGGAAGTTGAGAAATGTCTCCTTTCCCATCATGTTTAAAATATCTATCCATTCATCTCTAATGGCTTTTAATATGAGGGCTTTCAAGGTTTCATCATCTAAGTTGCTCATCTTTGCTCTTTTCAAGTTGTATTGAAATCTTCCAAGTAAGTCTTCCAAATTTTCATCTTCTTTTTGCATCATTTTGAATACCTCATCCTTGTGATTGGTGGGCATACAATAGTCCAAGTATCTATCCAAAAATGTTTGTTTCATATCATTCCAAGTCCTAATAGATTGAGTGGCTAATCCCATGAACCATTTCAAAACAGCTCCCTTCAATGTTGAAGGAAACAGTTTGAGTTTTTGAGAGTCTTCCATATAGTCATAGGTTCGGCACACGACTTCAAACTCAAACAGAAATGTTTCAAGATCCTCACTTCGCAATCCATAAAAGTTAGGGAGAACAGATGGTGAGATATTTTTCATCGTTGTATGAGTTTCCTCATCAACTATAGGGAATCCAAACAAGTTGTCTCCTTCCCTATTTCTATCATTATTTCCTTCACCATTGTTGTCTCCATTGTTTCCTCCTCCTCTACCTCTACCTCTACCTCCAAATCCATCTATTATTTCCTCTGCCATGATAGTTTCTTTAGAGTCCTTAAAGTCCTCTGATTCTTCTATCAAGGGAGGATGAGAGGGAGTCTCTTTCTTTTCTAAATGAGATTTGGTAGGTGGTATAGGAGAATCCTCTAATTCAACTGCTCCTTGAATTCCAAAAATCTTAAGGCTAGGGGTAGATGGTGGTGATTCTTGTCTATGCCTTGAAGAAGATGGAGTTGTGAAAATCGAACTCTTGGCTTTGGCTATAAACCTTCCCCTAGAATCTCTTGCTCTATGCATGTCATTTTTTTTTATTTTTTTTTTAAAGTTGGGCTAATAATCCTCTTTCTGATCTTCCAGGTCACACTAGGTGCAAGAAGAGAGCATACTTAAGAAATTACTGAACCAATAACTCTCTTTTCTGATCCTCCAGATCACACTAGGTGCAAGAGGAGAGCATACTTCAAGAAGTTATCAAGTTTTCCCTTCTTTTATGATTTTGTGTTTTTTTTTTAAGAAATTGGCTACCTATTTACACTTCCCCGGCAACGGCGCCAAAATGTTTGGTCAATTTAGTGTATCCTAAATTGCTGCATTTAATTTGTCAATCCGGGATTCGTAAGCTGATGAAGTGCGGCACACTATATGTGCAAGATAACCTATTTCTTAACTTTTTGTCGTTTTTGGTTTTCTAATGTGAGATGGAAATTCTAAAATAAAAACAAGTATGGTTATGATTGTTCAAGGAAATGATATCCTCTATAATGATTTACCAACTTTAAAACTTTAAAAAGGAATTTGAAACATACAATGACAAAACTTGAAAGGAAATGAAAATGTGCTGCTAAAATGAAAATGTGCTGCTAGTCTAATAAATCAAACATGAGAGATGGACACATAGTTCTGTTATATCATGAAGTGGAAGTTGAGAAATGTCTCCTTTCCCCATCATGTTTAAAATATCTATCCATTCATCTCTAATGGATTTTAATATGAGGGCTTTCAAGGTTTCATCATCTAATTTGCTCATCTTTTCTCTTTTCAAGTTGTATTGAAATCTTTCAAATAAATCTTCCAAATTTTCATCTTCTTTTTGCATCATTTTGAATACCTCATCCTTGTGATTGGTGGGCATACAATAGTCCAAGTATCTATCCAAAAATGTTTGTTTCATATCATTCAAAGTCCTAATAGATTGAGTGGCTAATCCCATGAACCATTTCAAAGCAACTCCCTTCAATGTTGAAGGAAACAGTTTGAGTTTTTGAGAGTCTTCCATATAGTCATAGGTTCGGCACACGACTTCAAACTCAAACAGAAATGTTTCAGGATCCTCACTTCGCAATCCATAAAAATTAGGGAGGACAGATGGTGAGATATTTTTCATTGTTGCATGAGTTTCCTCATCAACTATAGGGAATCCAAACAAGTTGTCTCTTTCCCTATTTCTACCATTATTTCCTTCACCATTGTTGTCTCCATTGTTTCCTCCTCTTCTACCTCTACCTCTACCTCCATCTATTACTTCCTCTGCCATGATAGTTTCTTTAGAGTGCTTAAAGTCCTCTAGTTCTTCTACCAAGGGAGGATGAGAGAGAGTCTCTTTGTTTTCTAAATGGGTTTTAGTAGGTGGTATAGGAGAATCCTCTAATTCAGCTGTTCCTTGACTTCCAAAAATCTTAAGGCTAGGGGTAGATGGTGGTGAATCTGGTATATGCCTTGAAGAAGATGGAGTTGTGAAAATCGAACTCTTGGCTTTAGCTATAAACCTTCCCCTAGAATCTCTTGCTCTATGCATGTCATTTTTTTTTTTTTTTTTTTTTTTTAAAGTTGGGCTAATAATCCTCTTTCTGATCTTCCAGGTCACACTAGGTGCAAGAAGAGAGCATAATTAAGAAATTACTAAACCAATAACTCTCTTTTCTGATCCTCCAGATCACACTAGGTGCAAGAGGAGAGCATACTTCAAGAAGTTATCAAGTTTTCCCTTCTTTTATTATTATTTTTTTTTTTTTTAAGAAATTGGCTACCTAGTTACACTTCCCCGGCAACGGCGCCAAAATGTTTGGTCAATTTAGTGTGTCCTAAATTGCTACATTAATTTATCAATCCGGGATTCGTAAGCTGATGAAGTGCGGCGCACTATATGTGAAAGATAACCTATTTCTTAACTTTTTGTCGTTTTTGGTTTTCTAATGTGAGATGGAAATTCTAAAATAAAAACAAGTATGGTTATGATTGTTCAAGGAAATGATATCCTCTATAATGATTTACCAACTTGAAACTTAAAAAGGAATTTAAAACATACAATGACAAAACTTGAAAGGAAATGAAAATGTGCTGCTGAAATGAAAATGTGCTGCTAGTCTAATAAATCAAACAATGAACTACTGATCATGAAACTCATTATTCTTGCTGCTGTTCAAACACAAAAGAAACTATGCTGAAAGAAATCCAAAAGTTGCAACAAAGTAAATCTAAATCAAATTACATCAACTTATCTTCGATCCCTCATCATTAGTCCAGCTATGATTTTCGGAGGTAACCATAAACAACTTGAGTAACCTGATATCTAACTTGCAGAAAGTAAACTAATATCAAACTACACATTCATAATTCAATCCCTCACCATCATTCAGTGTGGCTTTAGGAGGGCAACTGAAGATGTATGAGCAGGCAACATATCTAACCCCGAGAGAAAACTAATATCAAACTACACATTTCATAATACAATCCCTCACCATCAGTCTAGCTGTGGCTTTCGGAGGCAACTGAAGATGTTATGAGCAATTTAATATATCTAAATTTAACTACTAAAGAAAATGAGAAAAACTTAAATAAACAAAGCAATACTGAAATTAAACAGCAACTAAGAAAAGAAAATTAGCAGCAGAACAACATTAATTCCATGTCATTAGTCAAAAAGTTATGCAAATGCCCGGGCTGCCTATTTATAACCTGAAACAAGAACACTGATCAGTTATCAATAACGTAAAACATGAAAGATAGAAGTAAAATGGAAAGCATAAAATATTATAAACAGAAATGAAACATATATACCATGAAAGATGCAATGTATAAACATGTGAATGGATTATGGCACAATGAGCTTTAAAGAAATAAAATAAGAACTATACAATAATGCACAGAACCTTGGCAAGTGTAGGGGTCCTCTACACCAGCCTTGGAAACAATCTTCAAGTACGAATTACGTTTGGAAACAAAGTCTTCTTATATTAAAATGCAGTCATAACAGAAAGGTGATATTACGGCATAGTGGCAGCGTAATTACATTACAGAGCATACTAATAAAGACTAACACAGACTAATCTTATATGCGTATGCAAACGCGTTATTTATAACAAAGGAAATACAACTGATTCCCTAAAGTTTATGCTGATGGAGAACACGTAGACCATTACATCCACAGATCTAGGATCATGGCCGTAATGAAGAGTAAATCTATTAGGAGTGGATGTTTGAATTCGGCTATGGAGCCATGTACAGATGTTGATTTGTCTCCCGAAATTCAGAAATGGCCATATGAACCTTCATGTGACACGAAATAGAGTCCTGTCACCGTGGGACTCTACGGTTGACTTCCATTTGGACACCTTTGACCGCAGCCTCTTTAGATGGATTTGCTCAAGCCAATAGGACACGATCCATGTCCACATCATTTCAGACTTGCCCATGTGGCTCGTTTCTCCTGAAGACACACAACAGAGTTTCACAGTGAACAGAATTCTTGCGTATTCAGAAGAAAATGTGAATTCATGACTAAATGAACAAAATCTAAATCAAACAGCATACACCAAAATATAATTAAAAACCATGTTAAATGCTCTTTTGCAATTAATATACAATGATATTGACAACTTGGAAGGTTCAGGTGGATGAAAAAGGTCTAGAAAGATGTATTGAAAAGATGCAGATTTGAGACTCAACAATGATATACCAAAGAGTGCTGAAATCTAATCCTACCAAAAAAATTGCTTTTCCTAGTTGAAAGGATTCTTGAGAGGTATGGTGTAATGTTCCAAATGGGAAAAATGGGCTCATTAGGGAATATCTTAAGATATTCCACTATGGAATCACAAAAATATGGAATTGAACCAATAAATTTAAACTAGATATAGACTAGTAGGGCATTTACCGGATGCATCACTTTCACAAGGAAGGGTGAACTCTAGAGGCTTCTTGGCCCGTTCCAGACTCTGTCTATAGAAGATTGGTGAAACACAGAAAGTATGGGAATGACACACTCCTCTTAGTTTTTTCTTCTCTCAGGAACCTTAGATCTTCATATCTAAAAAATGGGTCCAAAAGAGAAGAAAAAACCAAACAAGGAAGAAGCGGGAAATTCCACTCTCAGGAAAATCTGCAATAGGATCAAGAAGGATGCTATATAAGCAAGCCAGTGTGAAAATAATGTAGAATAGGGATGGATTCCATTATTTTAGGATGTTTGGTACCTCCATGTATAGTTTCAGAAAACATAAATGAGTTTATAGGGCTTAAATAGATCTCCCACAATCAACACTAGCTGAAAATCGGCTAAAGGAGAGAGCTGGTTAATAGAAAAACCCTCCTTCAGGAATTGCACAGTTTCTACTAAAAGTCACTAGAAATCAGTAATAAAATCCATATTATAGTATGGAAGCAATAAATTATATACATAATGAATTTCTATTGTAGAAGCATTATTTTTTCATGAAGTAAGCAAGAATCCTTCAGAAATTGTAGCAATAACACATGGGAAAGCTGCAGAAAGACTTGGCAGTGTTTTATATGAGGAGCTTCAGCTATTGTGGGTTAAAAATAAGATATAGAACTGATAAATCGGTGAAACTTCAGATCCATACCAGATCTGGAAGCTACTCAGCCTTCTTAACAAGATCCCCTTGGGGGTTTATCAAAATAATGCAAAACAAAGTGTAGATCTAGCTTTTAATACACTGAACTGTAGAAAAATTCATAGATTTCTGAATATGGATTTCATTACATTACATATCAGATCTGAACATAAATAGATCAGCAAGCTACTTTACCAATCTCAAAGGGAGAGACAAGCCTCAATCATTAGAGAGAAAGTACAATAAGAAATCTAGACAACATTGAAGCATGTACATGAAAATAACGCAGTATAAGGAAGAGACAAAGCAATAGCTAGAATGAAATGATACAATAAAATAACATTATATATATGAAAGTGAAATAAGAGTAATATCCTCTTCTGGGTGGTCACAAGACACCCTTGTTGAGAGAAATATCCTCTAAACAACTAGATCTTGCAGATCTAGCTCCCCCACTTGCTGCAACTCACAAGCAACTGCAAAACCCTCAACAAGACCAGCGCTACTATAGAGATGAAGCTTGGCCATAATTTTGGATAGTGGAGAGATGCATCACAATCCCTTACAAAGAGCTACTCCATGGAAGGAGAGAGGATTCCTAAATAGGAAATCCTCTTCCCTTAGGGTAAACAACCAAGAGACTTGAGTTGCTGCAACAACTTCTCAAAATTCTTCAACAACCTTTGCTCGCTGCCTGTCCTTATTTTTATAACATGAGGGCATACCAAGACCCTAAACCACCTTCTTCAACTTATCCTCTTTCACACATGAAATTCTCTTCTAGAAGTACGTTGTGCTTGATGGATAAGCTTCCCTCCAATCTGCGATGTAGGTGGGGCCAAGGTTGACCCATTCAAATAAGTTTCCCCTTTTCACATTTAGGGGTGTTTAACATAATAGCCCAGATTTATCCCCTTTCACATTGGCATGTATTTATTCTTAACTTAGGAGTTTAATAAACCTCCTTCACATAGTTTTATTCATGAATAAAGCAAACTGAAGTTAAAATGCAATGTTCCCATTAACTGCAAAAATTGGGAACATTACAGTCTCCCCCGGAAAAATTTTGCTTGCCCTCAAGCAACTCTTATTGTAGATGCAAACCATCCATTCCCTCCAAATGGAATCCTCATAAGGAAGGCTTCCTCCATTTACTGCAATAGGTTATATATGTTTGGTTCCAGATTTGTCTTCTACCAATGCATGAGATGACTTCCACTGTGAGGTTATATGTCCTCTCCTGATCATGAAGTTCAAGATGACAATTACATGATGTCCAACACCATCAAAAACACATGAGAGACATAAAGTAAGGTAGCTCCTTCCATAAAGGAAAAGATTCATCATGCAAAATATTCCTCCATCCCTTGTTTGTGAACTCGAATAAGCATTGCTATGCCTCCATTCTTAGTCCCGTTGGCCTTGTTGGACCCAAACTCCATCATTCCAGTGTTATGAAAATGAAAAAGGAAAGCAGTAATATGGGTAAAAAAAATATGTCAAACCATATTCTCCCAAAATCAACCACCATTTCAAGGCCCTTTGATGCCACCCTCCATCTCCTTCATGTAAAATGGACAAGCCATGCTTTCCAAAAGATGATGTGCATGCCTTCTTTGCTACAAGTTATATTTGTTACATAAGCCATGAACCAGAAAATTATGAGTCATGGGGTGGTCACCATACTCATTCAGAAGCATCAAAGAAACAAGATATCTTGCTGCCCTCTTTCCTCCTCATGTGCATCATGAAACCAAGCCATGCTAATGGACATATGATATGTCACATTAGCCCAATGCCAAGTACCATCATCAATGCACATCTTGAGACGATCATGCCAAATTTCTCACCATGCAAAACACATAGACATAGGAGATGTCATATGGTGGCCATACCTTCTCAAGTGAAACAAAATTGTACATGCCTTCTCTTGCTGCAACCATTGAAATCCAAGGCATGATTCAGCAAATAATGAGCTATTGGGTAGGAAACATACTCACCCAAAACCACCCATAGCAATAAGGACTTTGCAGCCTTCTTGCCTCATCAACATGTGGATCTTGGAGCAACAACACAATGATGAACATGTAAAATTCCTCATCAACATACTACAAGCAAGCCCATTATACCACATCATGTGGGAGTCATCCCTCCTCCCAAGCAAAATTTCATGCATGAAACATACCTCCAACAGAAATGCATGGGGACATATGAGACATATTTCAAGCATAGGTGAATACATGGACATCAGATTTAGCTTGGGATGTCCAAATCTTCTACTAAAAATCACATCATCCATGCTTCCTCTTCCTATAATCTACCAATGATGTACCAAGCATGAGATAAGAGAATTAGAATCTTTGAGTAGAGCTCATGCTTACCCCAAGGCAACCAGCGCTGCCATGCCTCCTTGTACATTTCACAACTGCTCTTCAAGGCATAGATCAGAAAATTAGGCACCTTTGGAGAGTGATAGGAGTCTTCCCAAAGGAAACCAATGTAACCAAGCTTGCTGGTCCATATATGTTTGCAAGTGATCATGTGACCCCTTGCTCACCATCCTCATCCACTCACTCAAATATGGAAGTGGAGTGATGTGTTGCAAAATCATGGCATTATCCTTTTGCAGAATACCATCTCCTCGAACCCACTGAAGAACTTTTCATCTCATGAAATACTGAAATGCATCTTTGTTGAGATCTCTTAGTGAGACCTTCCTCTCATGTATGATTCTCTAAAACTAGTGAATTTTTGGATCTGCAGCAATACCTTCAACATGCTCCAAGAATGATGAAGCCTCTTTGTCACAGCCACTATGTGACAGTGCGATGATATACCTTTGCTTCAAATCAGCAGTTTGATCTAACCCTTGGCTATTCATGAATCTTGAAATAATATGGGCTGAAATATCATGCATACCTTGGATCAACTGATATATGGGAACCTCTTGACAAAACACAAGAGTTCCTCCATCCAGATTAATGATGCTTCCAACTGCTGGTAAGAATGATGGCCTCCGTTATTCAAGTATACCATCGTTGTAATCTTTATTCTCCTCCTCATGCGTCTCTTGATTCATGCATAGGACCCCATATGATAATAACTCAAGACTACCTTGCAAAGATGCAAGTGCCTCTTCTCTAGATGCAAGCTCCTTAGAAGCAGGTAGTGAAAATAGAGATCTCTTTCCCAAAGTGACAAGATTAACATTCTCCATTATTCCTTTGGGAGATGTCTCTTTGTAGCTCATATTTTTCCTCTCTTCCTCAAACTCATTGATATTTTCTTCAATACTCTTCAATGCTTGAAAAGGAAGCAGTGATATCTCTTCTTCAATCATTCTCCCTTCCTTGTGATGACAGGAAGTGTATGATTCTTCCTCTTCATCTTGAAACCCTTTAGGGGTTTCTCTGCATCTCTTTTCTTCATTTCTATACCCCTCAACTTCTTCAAATAAAGTGGGCATAGTGGATCTATGAGGAGATTTTGGATCCTCCGGTCTTCTACTTTGCTGATAGGAAGTGCTAGGGCTTCCTTATTCTTCTTGAAATCTCATTCAGCTCTTACTGCAACTTGCTTCTTCTCGAAACCCTCTAGGAGTCTCGGTGCTTCTTCTTTCTCTCTTTTGATTGACCTCTTGAGAGAGGCCCTTCTTAGATCTGAAAAATGATGAGAATAATCTAATTTTCTCCATCAAATGTTCTCCGCTTCTACTCTTTGATTCACTGGTAGCTTGATCTCACAAGCTGTGCCAGAGATCATGCTCTGATACCACTGTAATGTTCCAAATGGGAAAAATGGGCTCAGTAGGGAATATATTAAGATACTCCACTATGGAATCACAGCAATATGGAATTGCACCAATAAATATAAACCAGAGATAGACTGGTAGGGAATTTACTAGATGCATCACCTTCATAAGGAAGGGTGAAATCCAAAGGCTTCCTAGCCTGTTCCAAACTTTATCTATAGAAGATTGGTGAAAAAAAAAAGTGTGGAAATGACACACTCATCATAGGTTTTTATGCTCTTAGGAACCTTAGATCTTTAGATCTAAACAATGGGTCCAAAAGAGAAGAAAAAACAAAAGAAGGAAGAAGCGGGAAGTTCCACTCTTAGGAAAATCTATAATAGGCTCAAGGAGGATGCCGTATAAGAAAGCCAGTGTTAACATAATACAAACAAGGGTTTCATTCCATTATTTTTGGCTATGTGGGAACTCCATGCAGAGTTTTAGGAAAAATAAATGAGTTTAGAGGGCTTAAAGAGATCTCCCACAATCAACACTAGCTAAAAATCAGCTAAATGAGAGAGTTGGTTAATAGAGAAAACCTGCTTCAGGAATTGCACAGTTTCTGCTGGAAGTCACTAGAAATCAGTCATAAAACAAATATTACAGTATGGCAGCAAGAAATCAGATCCATAATTAAGTTATATTGTAGAAGCATTAATTTTTCATGAAGAAAGAACAAGAATCCTTTAGAAATTGTAGCAATAACACATGGGAAAGCTGCAGAAAGACTTGACAATGTTTTATATGAGGAGCTTCAGCTGTTGTGGGTTTAAAATCAGATCTAAAACTGATAAATGGTTGGAAATTCAGATCCATACCATATCTGGAAGCTACTCAGCCTTCTTAACAAGATCCCCTTGGGGTTTTATCAAAATAATGCATAACAAAGTGTAGATCTAGCTTTTAATACACTGAACTATAGAAAAATTTAGAGATTTCTGAAGATGGATTTCATTATATTAAATTACAGATCCGATTTGAACATGAATAGATCAGCAAGCTAATTTACCAATCTCAAAGGGAGAGGCAAGCCTCAATCACCAGAGAGCAGGTACAATAAGAAATCTAGACAACATTGAAGCATGTACATGAAAATAGTGTTGTATAAGGAAGAGAATGCGTAGTAGTTGGAATGAAATGATACAATAAATTAAGATTATAGATCTGGAAGTGAAATACGAGTAAGATCCTCTTTCGGGTGGTCACAAGACACCTTCCTGAGAGAAATCCCCTCTAAACAACTAGATCTTGCAGATCTAGTTCCCCCACTTGTTGCAACTCACAAGTAGCTGAAAAACCCTCAACAGGACCAGCGCTACTATAGAGATGACGTTTGGCCATAATGCCAGATAGTGGAGAGATGCATCATAATCCCCTCCAAAGAGCTACTCCATTGAAGGAGAGATGATTCCTAAACAGGAAATCCTCTTTGCTTAGGGTAAACAGCCAAGAGACTTGAGTTGCTGCAACAACCTCTACAAATTATTCAACAACATTTGCTTGTTGTCTCTCCTTATTTTTATAACATGAGGGCTTGCCAAAACCCTAAACCACCTTCTTCAACTTATCCTCTTTCACACATGAGATCCTCTTCTAGAAGTACATTGTTCTTGATGGATAAGCTTCCCTGCAATCTGCGCTGTAGGTGGGGCCAAGGTTGACCCATTCAAATAAGTTTCCCATTTTCACATTTAGGGGTGTTTAATATAATAGCCCAGATTTATCCCCTTTCACATTGGCATGTATTTATTCTTAACTTAGGAGTTTAATAAACCTCCTTCACATACTTTTATTCATGAATAAAGCAAACTGAATTTAAAATGCAATGTTCCCATTAGCTTCAAAAATTGGGAACATTACATATGGTAAGGAAAAATATTTGGTAGCTTATGTGGTAAAAATTTATTTTCCTTTTTGCTTGAGGAGGACCACATAAATATAATATTTAGGAGCTGGTCTTAATTGATTGGTTCTCATGGACTATAACTGAAGAGGAGGAACCACTATTTTATCTCGGAGAATGACATCTCTTTTGGCACTTCCTATTTGGTTCAATTTTCCTCATATTCCATTACACGGTTGGAATCATGACACTTTCCAAAAGCATTGGAAATTAAATGTGCAATATAATGACTCGGCTAACCCATTTGATGTGCTGTTCTTGTATGGATATGTGTGGAGAAGGGTTTTTTGAAACAATTACAACTAACGTTTGACAACTGGACCTTGTTGTAGTAAGTTAATTATGACAATATTCCTTTTAATTTTATTTAATTCTAAGAATTTCAACATTTTCCATGAAAAATCCCAAAGGAAAATGTTCAAAAGAAGAAAGTGAAATGGGAGGAGAAGTGGTAGTAGAAAAAATTATGTAGACGAGTAGATTGGCAAGCACCAACATGGAAAAATAAGGTCTGGAAACACCTAAGAATCAACCTGTTCCAAAGATATTCACAGAAGGTTGTGTTTCCTCACAATGGCTAATTTATAATGTGTGGCATAGAGGTTAGAATTGTTTCTCTTTGTGTTGAGGTTGACATTTTGACTACTCAAGGCTCTGCTCGACCCTTGCAAAAATTTTGTGGCCCCACGTGCTGCCATGTGGTGGCCCTTTGTTTAGCCACGTATCAGCAAGTGGTTGACCCAAAGTAAACCAATCAAAATTTTCCAAAACGAACTTGTAAAACTATGCCACTTGGCACTCCCTAATTTGTCGAAGGAGAGCACACCCTTGACCAGTCAACCTTCCACGTAGGCATGCCCGCTCAACTATGGAAAAAACATGTTTCAGGGAGCATATGGTGTAGGTTTTCTGTGAAACGAGTTGCACCAGATTCAGAACGAGGAGATCTATGCATTATTTTTAGCACCTCATCATTCAGTATGATGCACTCCTTGCCCACTTTTGATATGTGAAGCCACACAAATTCACTCCTTCTGCCCATTTGTACCATACTCCAAACTGGGTAGTGCCTCTAAGCTACCGTAAAACATGCTTAGATTCCGTCCAAAATAATTTGGTTAGCCTAAGCATAGCTTGGCTGAATTGGTTGAAAGCATGCCATATATTTGGTCCTATGTTCACAAAGCACATCAGTAAATCCACTGACAATCGATATATGGTAGGATCCACTTCCTCACCTTAAGTGGCATATTTCTTTCTCCAATTGGTTTGTCTAGGTGTCTTCATTCGTTTGCAACTCTCCATGTGGAAACTATGAAAAATCTCATTTTGATACATTCCTTTAGAGAGAAATAGTTCCCCATCGCCTTGCCATACATCCAATATGAGGAAGTAGTACATGCAACCCATGTATATCATTTCAAGATTTCCGGCAAGGTCCTCCTTGAAATATTTCATCATATATTCATCACTAGTTAAAATGAAATCATCAAAATATATGAAAATAATGAGAAAATTACCTTCTACCAAGATATGATGGTGGTTTTCATCTTCCTCTATTTTGGTGAAGCCAAAATCGATGAGATAGATATTGATCTGGGTGTACGAAGCAGGGGGTTATTCTTTGAGACTGTACAATGCTTGGTGGAGTCTACATAGAGGAGAATCTCGATCAAAAGTCTCAAATAATTTTGGTTTCTCTATGTACACCTCCAACTAATAAATCCATTGAGGAATTATTTTCTTACATCGATATGGTGGATCTTTCACCCTATCTACGCAGCCAAATAAATAATTGATCTAATGGATGAGTACCATGCTACAGTAGCACAGGTCTCATCATATTCAATCCATTCATCTTCTGAATACCCCTTGACCACATGTACGGCCATGTACTTCTCTATTCTTCCATTTGCTGCCTCGTTAATCTTGAAGATCCATCTCAAATCCACAATTGATTTCTCTGTGAGCCTTGGTACCACTTCCAAAACACTGTTATTTTCAATGGATTATTATTCATCCACCATTGAATCAACCCAAAAATGTGTCTCTGTTTTTTCCTTGAAAGATAATTGCTCAATATCTACAAGCTTAGTCACTAGAGACATATACCTAGTGTACCAATCTAGCGATATTCTCTCTCTACATTGATTTCAAGAAGCACCCACATTTCCCTCACATCATGCACAAATATATTATCTTCAATGGTTCTTTTTATTCCTGCTTTAGATTTTTCTACTTGATTAGATGTCTCCACTCTCTGCTCCTCAATTTTTTATTTCTCCAAAACTTCTTGAGGTTCCTCCTTTGGGTTAAAGTTCCTCTATGCCACATCACTTTCTCATAATTAAATTTTATATCCCTTCACACAAATTCCCTTCTTATATATGTAAAGTACATATAGTAGTTGTGGGGAGTTTTTGTGTAACCCACAAATACCCCAATTTTTTCTATTAGCTCAATATTATTCCTGAATTATTTTGAGACATGGTAGTAAATAGAGGTTCCAAAAATACTTAAGAGTGACACATTCATATTTCTCCTCCAGAAATCCTCCTCCACTCTAATCATGCCCAGAAAGAGATGATGACTCTTCTTCTTCAAATAAAATGTTGTGTTGCATGCATCAACCCACAAATGGAGAGGTAGGCCTTGGTTATGCAGCATCACCCTTACTTATCCGACAATGTTATGGTTATTTCTATTAGCAACCCCATTATCATGTGGGCTTTCAGGTGTTGTGAACTCTCTTCGAATGCCTTCTTTTGTACATTTTTTTTTAAATTCATTTGACATGTAATCACCTCCATTATCACTCTAGAGAGACTTCACCTTCTTGTTGGTTTCTTTCTCAATTAGATCCTTTTCTAAAGATCACATCATATCCATGGTCTTGAAAAACTGTAACATATATGATATTTTTATTTAGTCCATGAATGAACATGACATCATTGAACTTGAAGGGGGAGCCCGACTCCCTCTGAAAGGTGAGTGTACAAATCCTGGATGCGCTGTACCTTCCATTGTCCCTCATCTTGATGTGAATATCGAATTTTTTTTCATATAGGTCACTAAAAAAGTATGTACATCATGTCATGTGAAACGATGCAACTGAGTCCATGTAAAACACACTCCCCATCACTATGTTTTCCATGCATGTGATAATGATCAAGTCAAGCTCAAACTATGAATCCAAGTCTTTACTTGCTACTCCTCCCGAGGTATTGTTTCTTTCATTTTTATGTGGACACTTCATGGCATAGTGCCAAAATTCATGATAATGGAAGCATTTAATTTTGAACACATATTTCTTCTTTCCCCCTTGGCTGAAATCTAGTTTGGATTGATATTTATTCCCTTTTCATTTATTTTACCTTCCATCCATTACAAAATTTTCTTCATCCTCACCTTTGGATGAGGTTCCATTCTTGTTATTCCACATTATTTCCTTTTTTACCAAATGAGACCACAATTACTCCCGATTCGGTAGTTTCCCTATCCTATTCACCAAATATTGATACCTATGCCAACTTTTGGGAAGGCCAAGAAGGGATAGGCTTACCAAGTATTCTTCAGGGAAATTAACATCGACCTCACCAATGTCATCAAAACATTTTGTGAACTTGCTTAAATAGTATGGAATGGTGTCATTCTTCTGCGTATTCATACATCAAATATTATCCTTGAGAACCAACTTCCTATGGTTGCTATTATTCTCGAATAATTATGTCAATGCCTTCCAAATTGTGAACGAAGTTTTTTTCTATGTATATTTGAGACAATGTAATCACGTACTCCCTCCAATATTATTATTCTGATCTTGGATACATATTTCTTTGAGTGAGTAAGTTTTTCGACATAAAATTCTAGTGGTTTTGCAACATTTGTGTTGATGCATTCTTGCAATCCATTGTCATTGAATACGACCTCCATTCGATCCTTCCATGCAAAGAAAATGGAATTTCCTTCAAGCGAATTCTCTAGCCTTATTTGAATGAAGGCCCTCTTCTCAGCTCTGAAGATATTTTGCTGCACTAAACTTCAAATTGCAACCTTATGTGGAAAAAATTCAAAATTCCTTCTCTAATGTGAATCATACTCTAATACCATGTAGAGATTATGATCTAGATTTGAAGCCCCTGATGAAATTTTAATCAAAATCACAAGACACAAACCTATTGTACTGCTCTGCAAAAATTAATTCACAATCTATAATAACAATTTCACATATGTGATAATAAATCACACACATGCAAATAGTATTTTTCTAGGGGAAATCAATCTACCAAAAGTCCCAATTCCTACTTTCATTAACACAATGAATAGAGATGTATTACGTAATATCCCTATTTTATTGCTTTTATTTAGACATTTGAAAATATTAAAGGTTAAGTGGATCTAAAGGAAAACTATATGTGGACATATTATTTTTAAATTAAATAAATATGGAATTTAATTATTGTGCAAAGATTAGAGTAAATTGGAGACCATGATGATGGAATTAAATCCACAGACTTTCCCAAAATCTTCAAAAATCATTGCATAAAATAAAATAAAATAAATATATTAGATTGGAGATAAGAATCTAAAATATACCTAACTAAAGTGGAAATTTACCGAGAAGAAGTGAAATAAAACTAGAAAGAGGAAAATGTTGGTCAATAATTTCCATTGATGGAATATAAGCTCTCTTGATGACCTATCTTAATGGAATATTGATAGATGCTTCACTATGAAATATGATGACATGGAAGACAAACCATGATGAAGAAGCTCTAATGATCTCTTACTGTCCCAATCACCTTCTACACTAAAATTTTATGAATAGTCGCAAAAAAAAAAAAAAAATAGACACCTTGGAGGTATACTTTCACAATGAATCCTAGACCATAATAAAGAGGATTTTTCCCTCTTTCCAACAAGTTCTTACTTGCCCCGAAACTCCCATTAGTTTTTGAGAAATTTAATTTTTAAGATAAAAAATATATATATATTGTTGTCAAGACGACCTATGAAGTCATATAATGTTGGCCTTTCTTCCAATGGATGCGTCTCTTCATAGGCACAAACCACTATATATATAAATCTGTGTTCATTCATGACTCAAATTTCACTTTTGGACAATCACTACGGTCATCATCATAGAAAATAAAAGGTATTTTTCACAGCTCGTGAACAGAGACAAAAAGGAGTCTATGGATATTCTGTTGGGCTTATATTTTAAATGCAGAAGCTGTGGTAAATAGGAGACTTGGACCTATGGATAAAAAAAAAAAATTTGGAAGCTCTAACATCTAATATTTCTATTGAAGAACAAAATGGCGGATCTGTGGAACAACTGATGACTCAACTGCTCGGACCTTATCACAATGATCAAATTTTAGTGACAAGGCTCTTGAATAATAACATCTTGACAACAGTCCTCAGATACTTTGTCCTATGCCTCGGATTAATGTCTTCTTGGTTGAACTAAAGCTCATAACTCAGAAAGAAGTGGAGGCAGTGATGTACACACCTAACTTGGATTATTATTTCACACAGTGAATTTATTGACTATGATAAATGCAGTACAATGGCTTGAATCTTGCTAACCTTGGTGTCACTTCAGCCAGGGCTATGAAATAAGATTACAGCACTAAATTTTTTTGACTCCTTAATACAGTTGGTGAAATTCTGGTGTGGTACAGAATAATAAGTACAATGTGTTGCAAAAATAGTGAGACAAAATTAATGGAGAAGTGTGGTGCTAAATAAATGGTGCAATATGGTGCAGAATTGGTGATGTAGACTGGTAAAACATCTTTGAACATGGTCGGAGCCTCATTAATTCCAAGTTGGTGCTTAGCAATCATTATACTCATTCATTTCAAAATGGATTATTATCCTTCCTTCTATAATAAAATTATTCACTTCTATGATTTTTATGTAGAATATAACTAGTTATAATGACAATTGAAAAGAAATATTGATTCACCCCCCTCTCAGTATTTCCAACAATTGGTATCGGAGCATAGGTCACGAGCTCGATACACATCCGGCTTGCATTGGGGGGATATTGTTGGACATTTCATAAACCAACACTCCCCGTGTGTTTCATGACATGGACTAACTACCTCTCATGGATCCTTATCTCTGGCGATGTGATCGTTGACTAAAACTTGTGGGTTTTGTTCTAACGACAATCATGATTCCCAAAATTTGGTATCAAATCCAAATTCTTCAATATCAGCCTAGCAGCTGGAAGAAGGATTCCTAGGCACAATGAAGAACATGGAAGCAACAAGGAAACTACCTATCTTTGATGGAACGAATTTTGGTTTTTGGAAAAAGAGGATGTCCTACTATCTAATGTCTCTTGGTCCTGAAGTATGGCACTCTATTCTGGATGGGCACAAATCTCCTGCCAATCTTCCAACTGATCAAAATGAAAGAAGACCCTACACTGCTAATGCCAAAGCTTTAAATTCCATTACTAGTGGAATTCCCAATTCCGAAATTACGAAAGTCATGAACTGTGACTCAACCAACCAAGTATAGGATAAGTTGGTTTCTCTATATGATGGCAACTCCAAAGTGAAGAAGGAAAAGCTTCAAACCTATAGAAGACAATTCGAGAGTATAAAAATGGATAATGAAGAAGATATTGCATCATATTTCCTCCGAGTAGCTGAAGTGGTTAACTCTCCTAGAGGACTAGGAGAAAATATTGAAGAAAGCACGATAGTTCAAAAAATCCTGAGATCGCTTCGTTACAGATTTGACTCCAAAGTAAGTGCCATAGAAGAAATTAAGGATCTAGATATTCTCAAGATGGATGAACTCCATGGAATTCTCATTGCCTATGAGATGAGGAAAGGGTGTCCAAATTTCAAAGAAGCAGCCTTCAAAGCCTCAGGATCTACAAAATAAGGAAAAGGATGGAATTACAACAACGATGAATCTGATACTGAAAATGAATTAGCTCAATTTGTACGAAGACTAAAAAGGGGATCCAAGCTAAAAGGTAAGTACCCTCTTATTTGTTTCAATTGTTGAAGAATAGATCATTACACTGCAAAATTTCCCCATAAACATGATAGTAAGGATGAAAAGGACTCTAAAAGGATGATGTACAAAAAGAAAGGGTTTAATAAAAATAACTTCTTCTCCAAACAAGATGAATCCGATGAAGATGAATTTGTAGTCATAAAATCAACCAGAAATATGCGTCATCACAAAGAAAGAGATGATGAATGATATGAGGAAAGTGATTATGTTAGAAGCAAAGAAAAGTTATTCATGGAATTTAAAAATGATGATGACCGCAGTGATTGTCCAAAAGTGAATTTTGAATCATGAATGAATGCAGATTTATATATATAGTGGTTTTTCCCTATGAAGAGACACATCCATTGGAAGAAAGGCCAACATTATATGACTACATAGGTCAGCTTGACAGCAAAATATATATATATTTTTATCTTAAAAATTCAATTTCTCACAAAATAATGGGAGTTTCGGGGCAAGTAAGATCTTGTTGGAAAGAGGGAAAAATCCTCTATAATATCATCTAGGATTCATTGTGAAAGGATGCCTCTAAGGTGTCTAAATTTATTTTTCTTTGTGACTGTTCATAAAATTTTAGTGTAGAAGGTGATTGGGACAGTAAGAGATCATTAGAGCTTCTTCATCATGGAGTGTCTTCAATGTCATCATATGTCATAGTGCGGAACCTATCAATATTCCATCAAGAGAGCTCATCAAGAGATCTTATATTCCATCAATGACAATTATTCACCAACAATCTCCCCGTTTTTCATTGATGGAAATGTTATAGAATTCTCTCCCCCTTTGACATCAATGGTAAATGGGGTTCCCAAGTACTCCCCCTATCATGCTGCTCCCCCTGACATGCTATTTGATTTAATGTGATGGAAGAGCAATGACCCCCATCATTTGGTGAAGATACTCAAATGCTTCTCATGGAAGGGGTTTTGTAAAGATATCCGCAATTTTCTCTTTTGTATTGACGTATTCCAACCTGATATTGTGTTCAGCAACTTGTTCACAGAGAAAGTGGTATTTGATTGGAATATGTTTGGTTCTTGAGTGAATCACCCGATTCTTTGAAAGACTGATGGTGCTAGTATTTTCACAAAAAATAGTAATTGGTTGCCTAGTTTCTATGTTGACATCCTTCAAGGCTTCCTTCATCCATAGAATATGTGTACAACAGTCAGCAACAACTATATATTCGGCTTTAGATGTAGAAAGGGATATAGATGATTCCTTTTTTTTGAGCCAAGATACAAGACAATCTCCCATAAGGAATGCATTTCCACTGGTACTTTTTCGATCATCCACACTTCCGGCCCAATCAGCATTAGATTAAGTTGTCACAATAAGAGTTTAAATATTAGGATACCAAAGAATGAAATTAGACCGAAATCAGTCATTCCTTTCAGATATCTAAGAATTATTTTCACAACTGCTAGATGGGATTATCTAGGACTGGACTAAAATCTCGCTACCATTCCTACTTCTTTCATAATATCTGGTCTTGTAGCAGTTAAGTATAGGAGAGCTCCAATTATTGACATGTAAAGAGTTGCATCTATTTGGGGGGTATCATCATCTTTGCTTAATTTACAATCTGTGGTCATTGGTGTGCTCATAGGTGCACAATCTTCAATCCCATATCTTTTAAGCATGTCTTTAAGATATTTTGCTTGAGATATAAACATGCCTGCAAAGGTTTGAGATATTTGTAGCCCATGAAAGTAAGACAACTCACCAATTATTAACATCTCAATTTTTTTGGACATATTTAGAGAAAATTCATGGCTCATTTCTTCATCATTGCGAGCAAAGATTAGATCATCAATGTAAACAAGAGTGATCAGAAGTTTTTTGTTGTCCATCTTCATGTAGATATTTCTTCCTACCCCTCCCTTTCTGAAACCTTCTTGTTGCAGATAGCGATCTAACATTTCATACCATGCTATAGGGGCTTGTTTTAATCCATACAAGGCCTTTTTTAGTTTGCATACAGGGTCTTTTCCTTCAGCAAGATCAAATCCTTCTGGTTGCTCCATGTAAACTTATTCCTTGAGATCTCCATTTAGGAATGCTCATTTTACATCCATTTGATAGACCTTGAATCCCTTTGAGAAAGTAAATGCTAGAAACATTCTTATGGCTTTGATTCAAGCTACTGGTGCAAAGGTTTCTTCGAATTCAATTCCTTCGATTTGTGAGTATCCTTTGCAGACAAGTCTGGCTTTATTTTTGATGATTTTTCCATCTTCATTCATCTTGTTTTTGAAAACCTATTTTGTTCCAATTATATTTTTATCTTTTCGGTGAGGTACGAGTTCCCAAGTCTCATTTTTTTTCAATTTGAGACATTTCTTCTTCCATGGCCTTTATCTAATGAGGATCTTTGCTTGCTTGAGAAAAAATTTCAGGTTCTATTAAAGATAATAGAGCCACATCATCTTTTCTAGGGGTGCTTATCATCCTTCTTCGATTTTGGATTCCTTCATCTATATTTCCTATGAACTATTCATCTGGATGATGTCTTTGAAAAAACATGATATTGGAGGGAGTTTGTGAAGATTATTTTTGAGGTTCTCTTTGAGGTTTTTCATTCTCCTCTACTTTTTCAGGTTCTTCTTCTTCACTTTGTTCAAAGAAAGGCTCAAATTCATGATCTTCAATTCCTTTTTCTGGAAGGCCTTCATCAATATTTACATCAATGTTTTCCACTATTCTTTGTAAATGATAGTTGTAACATTTGTAAGCTTTGCTCCTAGTGGATTATCCAAGAAATATTCCTTCGTCAACTCTTGAATCAAATTTACCTGGTGAGTCATCATTTATTTTTATGAAACATTTGCTTCCAAAAACCCTGAAATATTTTACTGAAGTAGGTCTTCCTTTCCATAATTCATAAGGATTATTTTCATTATTTTCTCTTAGTTGAGTTCGATTTAAGGTATAAACTAAGGTGCCAACTGCTTCTCTCCAAAATTTTGGTTGCAAATCGGCTGCTAGTAGCATTGTCCTTGCAATTTATTGAATGGTTTCATTCCTTCTTTCAACTACTCCATTTTGCTAGGATGTCCTAGAAGTAGAGAGTTCTATTTCGATTCCATGCTCCTCACAGAATTTATCGAACTCTTTTGAGGTGAATTCTCCTCCTCTATCCATTCTAAGACATTTAATCTCAGAATCCTTCTCATTCTCAATGAGAGCCTTAAGATTTTTAAAAAATTCAAATGGTTCGGATTTATATTTTATGAAATATATCCACATCATTCTAGTATAGTCATCAAAAAATAGAGCAAAGTAGCTTTCACCCTGAAGCGCTGGAGTTCTAGTTGGCCCACACAAATCTGCATGAATGATTTCCAAAGGTTTTGTTGTTGAGAACTTCTTAGTTTTGTCACTAGTTCGGGTTTGCTTTCCATGTTGGCATGGGCCACATACAAATTGACTTGGTTTGCACATTTTTGAAATATCCCTTACTGCATTAATTCTGTTGATGTTGACCAGGTTATCAAAACTTGTATGCCCCAATCGCTTGTGCCATAACCAACTTTCATCGGTTTGACTTAAGTAACATTTATATTCTTGGATTCTACTGAGTATGTAAACATTATCTGGTGTTCTTACTCCTTTCGCCACAAGTTCTCCCGAGGATGAGTCTTTTATTTGATAGGTTTTTGTACTAAAGACAACATTATGTCCTTGGTCATAAATCTAGCTAACACTTAAGAGGTTGTGTTTGAGCCCTTCTACCAACAAGGTATTTTGAGCCTTTCCTAGTCCATTGACAAGTGTAGTAGTCCCTTTTCCAGTAATTTTAGAAGATCCAATTCCAAAGGATACATTTCCATTTTTCTTGTTCAATGAGATAAATTTCTTTTGGTCACCTGTCATATGTCTCGAGCATCCACTATCCATGATCCAATGATTTTCTTCACTATGAGCACATAGATCTAGGCCACATTTGTTAGTTTTGATATTTACTTTTTTAGCTTTTTCCCTTTTGAGAGGGTAGTTTTGTTCATTATGATCATAATCATCACATAATGAGCAAGAAAAATCAAACTTAGTGTAGTGAGCCCATAAAACCTTGTTGGGAATCACAATTGTCGTTAGACCAAAACCCACAAGTGTTAGTCAATGATCACATCGCCAGAGATAAGGATCCATGAGAGGTGGAAGCGTGGTGGCCGCATAACCCCTTTTTTGGAATCACGATTGTCGTTAGACCAAAACCCGCAGGTGTTAGTCAACGATCACATCACCATAAATAAGGATCCACGAGAGAAGGTTAGTCCATGTCAAGAAACACACGGGGAGTGTTGGTTTATCCAATTTCCAACAATCTCCCCCCAACGCGAGTCGGGTGTGTATCGAACTTGTGACCTACACTCTGATACCAATTGTTGGAAATACTGAGAGGGGGGTGAATCAATATTTCTTTTCAATTGTTATTATAACCGGTCAGATTCTACACAAAAATCAGAGAAGTGAATAATTTTATTATAGAGGGAAGGATAATGATCCTTTTTTAAATGAATGAGTACAATGATTTCCAAGCACCAACTTGGACTTAATGAGGTTCCGACCTCTAGGGCTTCGACCGTATCTTCACCAAGGCACCAACCTCGAGTTTAGGAGCTCCTACTACAAGGAAACCAATCCTTTATTTTCTCCGTCACTGGACTATCAGTTCAATGATGTTTTACTAGTCTACATCACCAATTCTGCACCATATTGCACCATTTATTTAGCACCGCACTTCTCCATTAATTCTGTCTCACTATTTTTGTAACACACTATACTTATTATTATGTACCATACCAGCACCTCACCAACTGTATTAAGGAGTCAAAAAACTTTAGTGCTACTATCTTAGTTCATAGCCTTGGCTAAAGTCACACCAAGGTTAGCAAGCTTCAATCCACTGTACTGCATTTATCATAGTCAATAAATGCACCGTGTGATATAATAATCCAAGTTAGGTGTGTACATTCACTGCCTCCACTTCTTTCTAATTTTTGAGCTTTAGTTCAACCAAGAATACATTGATCCGAGGAAAAAAACAAAATTAAAGCCTAGGCTAAAGGAAAACAACATCTTAATTTTAATAGAAGTAGTTATTGAAACATGCTGAGGGAAATCAAGCTTAAATAAGAATTACTAGATAGAAAAAGGGTTGTCTACACTTTGGAAGAGTTCGTCTCTGCTCAAGGGGAGCTGTGGCTGAAAGATCAAGGTTGGGTGGAAAATAATATTTACCAGAATTGGTATGCACAATTATTAAATTATGTGTTATGATTATATTACTAGGAAAATGATTGATTAAGATTTAATATGGTTTAGTTATGAGTTTAGCTTAAAACTGTGTATCTTGAATTTTAAATTTGTGTGATAAGCTGTTTTATTCTTTGGGAATAAAGTGTCATATTTATTTAACAGAAAAATAACTATAGTAGATATAGTTAATTTCTATGTATAGTTACACAAAGAAGAACAATTATTTTACCAACACATGAAATATATAAACCCAAAGAGAAGGGTTTAAGTCCATGGTTAGATTTATGTTACTTCTGTTAGTACATGTATAAACTACATTACTTGAATTAAATACAATTATAACAGTAATTAGAGAAACATAGAAAGTGATATTAAAAGTACATAGTTATTTACGTAAACAAATATTTAATGAAATAGATATACATTTGAGTGATGTTCTCCAATTAAATTAGGAAAGTATAAATTTGTACAAGTAACATACTTTAGATTTAAATTGTACAAATTCCTAAGTTAATAAACATACATTCATATAGAGGAAATATGTGTATGACAAAGAAACGACGAAATATACATATATAGAGATGAAACATGTATATAAAAAATGTATGCATAATTTAAAATATCATTGTGCAAAGGATTTCAAATTCCTCTGATAGAGGTATACAAAAAATACAATAAATCTAAAGTAAAATATTAATTACAATTGTTCAAATCATATGGACTAAAAGTCATATTTTACTTAAATTAATTACAAAAGATACATATACATTGATAAATATGATTAAACTTAGATGGCTGAAATTTCTCAATTATAATGACCGACCTGTAGGCTCAAAAGACTTTTCGTAAGAGCCTTTGATAATAAGGTGAAGGAACAGAGAGGAAACTCTGGGAATAGAATTTACCCATAAGTAAACACATAAATTAATGTTAGACTAATATTAATTATAATAAAATATCTATAAAATACACTTTCTACAATAAGAAAATGAATTCAAACTTTACTTGGGTAAAGTATCACAAGGGAATTTATACACAACAAAAGAGTACAATATTACTTTCAGAAAAATACATGAAACAAATTAAACATAATAATCTAAATGTAATTAAATTTCATAAGAAGAAATAATAATGAAATTATAAACTGAAACATGTATAGTACCTCTGTTTAGGATTAGAACAGGAGATAAAGTGGATGATTATACTGTGGAATTAAATCTCAAGCAAGATGTTGTTCCCTAGAGGAAAAACATCAATCTAGATTAAACTTTGAATAAATTATGAAGGTAGAAGGATGATTATAAAAAACTAAGAAAAATAAATTTAAAAAATATACCTTTCTTATTATAAAACTTTAAGCTGGAAATACCTCGTAGGATTCTATATTAGAAATATGAAAAGAGGAAAAATATATAGAGAACACATACATATATGACATTCCAATTAATTGAATATCTGTATTATGAAAAGGGAAAATTATACAAAAAAAATATAAATACAAAGAGTGAAAAGATGTATCGAAAATTTGGAAATATCTAATCATAATCCAAGGGAATGAAAAATACCAAAATTAGATATACAGTGTGAGAAGGTAAAAGTTAAATTCATTAATAATGGGGTCAATTTTCTCTTTACTGGTATTATTATTACATGTCAAATTTATACACAAAGTATCAGAATTTATATTCAGTGTTGTATGAAGGTACAAAATGTAGAAATGGTAGTGATATGAATTACAATGATTTGGTTTGCAAACATGTATGCCGAGAAGTAAGAACATAGTTACATTTTTCCTCACTAACTAATTTTATAAATTAAACCATTTGCATCAGAAGAGAAGTCATGGGAAAAATTAACAACATGAATAAGAGGAAAGCAACTGGGAAATGGACGTTGTGAAGTTGAAAAGTATGGTCATTGGAACATATAATCAAACGTGAAGAAATCACCTTGTAATTACCTAATATGATTCGATGGCATGGTGGGAATTCATATCGACTCTTTGTCGTAAGGTGAATTCGATAGCAGTACAACCATTAAAATACGTTACAATTAAACCTCAATCTATTTCATTCATAATTGTACCAAAGAAGAATGGTATTTACAAATTCTTATATTAGAGGGGATATCTTAAATCGATTATCAAACTCACAAATTCAATCCAGCTAATACAAAGTAAATCGATTTCGAGAGGAAAGTGGAATTTCTCCAAGAAATCTACATTATAAATTATAAAAATTAATATTAACAATGAACTGAAAAAATCAGTGAAAATGGAAACGAGTTTGGGGAAAATCGAGACTACATGCTAATTGGAAACATATATAAGTATAAAAAAAAATCTTCATTCTCAAGAGGAGAACTGGAAGGTAAATCATGCTAAAAACCATTCACTGGATGATAAAAACTAGAAACACAGTCTCGTATTTAGCAACTTACCAGTAATTGTAGATGAAAGAAAACATCTGTTGTTTGATGGAGACATCGTAGGAGAGATTTAGAGCAATATCCCTGGAATAACCAAAAAAAATGATTATAAAAAATTAGAATCGATAATAAAAAAAATTAAATGATCTAATAAGATTAATAGAGTTCGAGATGTAGATTCTATGAGAAAGAAAAATTAATGGTTTCAATGTTCATACTCAACGATGATGAAATACACTTAGAGGTCAAATGGACTTACCAAAGGTTTTGATTCGAAGGTATGTCATTAAGAAGGTAGGATTTGAGTCATTTCATGATTAAAACCTCGAGAAAAGGAACAAAAAATGCAGAGATAAGCCCTTGGCTAGCGTTGAAAAAAAATAACCAGAATGAAATTCTCCGCAAGGAAATTTGACAAGTGAAAACAGTGGAAAGGAATAGAATAAAAAACCCTAACCTAAAAATTAGGGTAATTTTGAGGTCTAAAATGGGCCTTCTAAGGAAATTATAAAATAATTGTGGAAATAATAAAGTAATATTTGATGACATCATCAAATTTTAGAGGGAAAAAACAAAAAACTACTTTTCAACTCATATTTTCAACTTATCTCCCAAAATTTTTACTCAAATTTCATGTGGTTGTATTCGTTGGATGAAAAATTTAATTCCTCATCAAAGGAGTACCCATGTTGCATACTTTTGATGGACCCTGATACATGAAAAATGATAAATACATAAAAAACGTGATTGCAATCACGTTTTTTCATGTATTTCTCATTTTTCCAATAGGAGGGTCCATTGAAAGTATGCAGCATGGGTACTCCTTGGATGTGGACATAAATTTTGCATCCAACGAGTACTCCCGATTGAAATTTGAGTAAAACCTTAGGGATGAAATTTGAAAATACGAGTTGAAAAAGTAGTTTTATTATTTTATTATTTTTTAATCTTTTTACCTTTTTACTTATAAAATGGTGAATCATCCCCCATGGTTGACATCATCATCTTGAATTCTATTGGTTCTTATAAAGTTTATTTTGGTTGTACATTTTTCTTAGGAGACCCATTTTAGATGTCAAGATTCCCCTAATTTCCTTCAGATAGAGAGGTGAAATACCAATAAAATCGAAACCGTCAAACGAAAACCAAATTGACCCTCCAATTTTCCTAAAAAAATTGATTAAGACCATGTGAAGATCATCACCGAATGTACGAGAAAATTTATGAGGGTTAATACCAAAATTATAAGGATTACAGAGGTGGCCTATCGAATTAATGGAAATGACACTGCAATTCAAAGTATTCACCTACCAAACAATAAAACAAATATTTCGTTAATCTGTATAGATAATTCAAATCCTGTAATGTATATTGTTATGGCAATGTATGTGCTGTTTAAATTACATAATAATTAAAAATCATATTAATCTGAATGGGACAAGTCAATGTATGGTTCACAAACCTTACTCATACTATAAATGAATTGTAAACTATTCGGTGGGTTGGGTATATAATATTAATTTAATATAACAATGGAAAGGGATATAAGTGAAAGTGGTGACTAATGTATGGTCCCAAAGCTCATTCCCATCAAATATTGTTGCATTTTCGATGTTAATATAATAGGTAGATTAAAGGTATAATATGAGGATAGAATATGTGTGTGTGTGTGTGTGTGTGTGTCTGAAGAATATATAATGTATAGGTTATCCATTGTGAAAGATTAAAATATGAAATACATTGTAAAGGTGTCCTTATGTACATTATATTAGATAGTATCGTTACATATATATGTGTGTGTAGAGGAATATATATATATATATATATATATATATATATATATATATATATATATATATATATATATATATATATATATATTAAATTATACTATACGGGTAATGTGATTATTACTAATTGAAAATTTTAACATAGCTTAATATTAACACTATCATGAGTAATATCAATTAAGGATAGTCCTTGGGGGAACATAGGGATTAAATATACTTAAAGTAATCAACAGTTTGGAAAATGATATAAATATTTATCAAGTAAGAGAATAATTGAGATAAAGTCATTATTACAAATCTGAAAGGTATTATAAGTACAATAAAAGTCAACAACTGTAAAGGATAGAAAAGCAGTATTTTTGATATAAATAGAAAAAAAAAATTGGGTGAGTAGAGTTGTTACAAATGATATCAGATCCCATGTTGAAAATACTAGGCCTATGTGACCCTACAGGGAAAAACCCAGAATTATACTTGTTGACTTGAGGGGTCCTGACCTAGGTTCAGAGGTTAAGGTTTGCCAATGAACCAATATAATATTGGCCCTTTCGGCAATGAGCTACTTGTGCAGGCCAAGGTCTCACCCAAAGTACTATGGGAGGGTTCTTGAACGAGGTTTCCGCACCCTAGGAGAGAGAAGGTAATTTGAGGCATATTTGTGTTGCCACTTACTAGGTTCTTGTAGAATGAGTCTATTTGCAGCTCTTTTAATAGTGTAATTAGTACATAACGATAGAAAAGCTATTATCACTAACAGGTCTAATCAATACCTTCGTATCCATGTGTGGATTATCTAATATCATCACGGAGCAGTATAATCGCAGCCAATTCCAGATCATAGATACATTCACAGCTTAAATAAACATCACAGAGGCGCTTTAGCAGAAAACACAATCAATCCAGATAGTAGAAAGCTACTTCAAATATATTCCACATTCAATAGCATCAAAAATCCACATAAAAGACAAACATAGCTCGCGAAAACAACCTAGTGGGGTCCACACACAACAGGACTGAGAATCTCCACACACACAACCAGCAGGAGTCCTTCACTCAAACAACCTGAACAGATCTTAACAATTCGCACCTAACATCAATCTTATGACTTAATTACTTAATAGAACCAACTATCTATCTATTTATGATATTTTAGCCTTTGCTATCTTATGGTCCACAAACCGTGGTTTATGAAACCTAGAGCTACCGTTTAACCCATTACAAAACATTAGGGCTTTGACCCACCACAAAACCCCTACACAAGGCTAATTATTACAAAATTGCACCAAAACACAGGTTAGGGAAGTCCACTCCAACATGCCCCCAACAGAATCTTGTGACTCGTCCCGAGTCATCATAGTCGTAAGGTTTGCATCTTCGCCTGAAGCTGCTTGATCAAATCAACCAGCGGGGGCAGCACTCCTTCACTCTGCGCAAAAGCGTTCTCAGCAATATCCACCTACTTTCACGAAGTTGGACCTTCTGTAGTAGCCATGACACTTTCCAATGTCTGGTTCAGTTGTTTGACCGCAACATCCACTTCCTGAGAGAGCTCAATGGCTTCATCGGCCCAAGGCTTAAGGTGGTTGCTGAGAACCCTATTTTTGTGGTGGATCTCTTCAATTCCATCTCTAAGTTTGTGGATGGTACGTAGTCATGCCAAGCATTGAGCAGGGATCAAAGTTCACATAGTAGCTTCAATTTTTTCAAACTCTTCCTCCTTCTGGCATTGTTCTTGAGTAAAATCACATAAGAGAGGGTAATAGTTCTACACCCTGATTAATCTGAGGTGTAATAGTATTGGTGGCCGCTATGACCAGCGCGAATCGATAGGATCTTACCTCAGGGGGTGTTTCTGGCTAGAATTTGGTTTGTAAGGCAATAATTTGTTGTTCCATTTCTTTCTTGATTGACTGAATTTCAGTCCTCGAAGCCCTTAGCGTTGTAACAAGCCCCTAAATCTTTCCCTGGGGGGTCATACAAACCAGGATATCCTCAGTGACATCTGTGTAGAGCCTACTAATTAGGCGTTCCAATTTTCTTTGTTGTGTGGCGGTAAGGGTGCATGCAGGCTGTGACTAGGACACCTCGACGATTTTCTCCACAATCGTCTGCTTATTTGTATTGAGCTGCTGGTGCACTCGATGGTCTCTGTGTTCAATCTCCTTGAACATGGATGCATGGAGGACCTGTAGTGGTTTGTGTGGTAGACAGACTAAATCCAATTGTACTTCTACAAAGGCCTGGACTTGTGCTCCTCAGGCAGGTGGGCTCAAGAAGAATGTTGCGCCTGCTAGGGGGTAGAGGCATCTTTCCATTGTGATGATCAATTCACTGTTTGACTCTGGGGGCAACCTTTCCTGAATCATACTCATCCGTAGGGTGTTGATTTTGAGCTGCAAAGCTTGGACCTTAGATTATAGTGTAGCCACCGTAGCCTTCTACTGCTCTTTCAGAGCCAGTGATTTATCCTCATAGCCAAGGGTGACTATGCCTGCGATCTACTCTAGGTCTTCCTCGATTAGAGTAATCCCAATATCCCAAACCGGTCTTGTAGCTCGTTGTTTCTGCATTTGGCCTTTAAGAGGGTCACCAGTCCATTTCGTACCTCGAGGGGAGTCAGAACCTCCCGCATCCAGACCCTCTATGCCCAGATCCTCCTGTGAATCCGTCTATGATTCTGACTCTACTCCCTTCTCATCACTCTTGCCCTATCCTTCAGTCTCTTTCATGGTGTTGGGGCAGGGTGACCTTCTTGGTTCTCGTACCTGCAGTGTCCTACATACCTGATTTGAAGCCTAGTTTCCAGTGTTGAGGAGAAGTAGCAATAAGGTATTCGATCTCCTCATCAGCAACCATATATGGGAGTGATACCCACGCTAGATCCTTGTAGTCACTTATCTGCACATTGTGCATTGTGACTTGAAACGCTGTGATGCTCTTGTACATGTCATAGATTGCTAGTGACAAGCGCAGTTGGGAGTGGATGGCAACTGCGAGTCCGCTCTGAAATAGAACCCATAAAAACTTATAATATTCAATGCACTTCTAATCCTTTAAATCCCATAGATTCACATACCGCGCCCCCTTGCACATATGTGTCTCAAGCTCAGGGAGGACCGAATCTTTCAAGGCTTCCCATCTGACCAACGTGATGAGTAGGAGTAACCACGAGTAGCAAAATGCCTTTCCATGATCCTGTGTTTTGTGCACATTCTTCAAAATTTCACTACATAGGAACTGGGACCAGTTGAAGGAAACCCCTCTTTCACAGCGGCCAGCCTACCAGATTACACATGCATGGATCATGGAAACTTGTCACTTTCACATCATCTTTCACACTAACAACAAGGTTCCCATGCGTGCACCGATATCACTGATAGTGCTGAACATGAACCCCCTAGTGTTACGTTCAACGTGATAATCATCACACACCTTATCAACGATCTTTTGTTCATATTTCTTCTCGACACACTCCCTGGGATTTAGCCCTTTCATTGGTAGACCAGTGATACAGTGAATTAACACTGCATCTATGGGAATGTATTCCTGAATCCATAAGCAGACATCATGGACCAAAGCGAGCAGTTGTCACACAATCCTTTCAGTGATATTCTAGTGGCTCAAGTGAGCCATCCACAACAAGTTTAATAACTTGGGCCTAGCCAATCCACTTGCCCATGGCATAGGGACTAACTTCAGTACGTGATCCTCCAATACCCTCTCCAGATACAATTTCGGTGCTATTTCGGGGAAGGCCTCCAGGTTGGCTAGGTCATGATCATCGAATTTGACCATCTGAAGCTTGCCAAAGTTGTCTCCAATTATGGGGACCTTGCTAGGAATCAGAGGCATCTACAGATAAGCGCACATCCCATTGCGATTCTTGGGTGTGCGCACCAAGGGCCTGCAAGACCATACATAGGGTGGCATCCAACTTATTGGTTCACCGATCTGGGACTCTTCCTAAGCAGACAAAGGTCTCTTTGATGGGTTGGGCGAACGTTCCTGGGGTACCGTTCATGGGGATTTCACATTTTGAGGGGAATTATGTGGCTTCACCCTAGCCCATTTTGCAGTCTTCCCTGGCCCTAGCTCCTGGCCTTTTGCCTTCCCCTTCTTCTTCTCTACCTGCTTTCCCTTGCTCGGTGTGGACATAACCTCCTCAACTTCAGGGGTGACTTCCAGTACCTCCATAGATTATGTCTCCATCGAGGCCATAGTATGGAAGATTCAGCAAGATTAGTCATAGTCATTCTTGTGCAGAAAATGAACTCAGGGTTGCTACTATCAGAGGCGGTAGCACGCAAAGACATTAACAAAGCGCAATAGTCACAAAATTTTTCACAACACAAACTGTTCAAGGTACACAAAACCCTCTTCTAAGCTATCCTTCTACTTTTATAGCCTTGGATATCAACCAATGGTTGGATGAGGCTTACCATAAACTCACCATCAGGTAAACAGTAAAAAATCTTCAGAAATCACCTCATTTATTACCGGCCACCTGCTGCTTTCAACTGTAAAATTTTCTTTTCACCTAGTTTTACTATTCGAACGGCTAGTTTTCGTAGTTGTATATTACCCCTCCACTTCCAATGGACCTCCTGCGCTCTGAGCACACCCTTGCGCTCCCAGCACACCTCTCCAGGCCTCTATACCTACGATCGATCCTTGTGCGTACCACGGTCCTTCCTGGGTTTGTCCCCCTACCTATGCGTATTCTGCCCCATACAGCTACTCTGACCATATAGTCATTTGATCCGGTATCGTTTGAGCTGACTACCATTGACATATTCTGGTACCATATCACTGCGTTGTATGGCTAATCGGACTGCTCCTCCGTTAGCAATTTCCCTTACCATATACGGACCTAGTTTGTGCTCACAAAACATCCCCAGGTGTTTCGGAAACTGGCTATCGTATAGTGGGACCAATTCTCCCTTCGCAAATGTCTTTTTCCAAATATGTCGATCATTCCATGCCTTATCCTATGTCTTCTGAACTTGTTGATGGAAAGGAAGAAATATGGAGTGATCTGTAAAAATATTGAAGTGCCCTCCTAATAGATAATGCTGGTATATTTGTATGGCGTATACCATGTCCAACCCCTCGCGATCAGTAGTGGAGTAATTGCGCTCTTTACTAGAGAGTTTTCTACTAGAAAATGCAACTGGATGGTTGATGTCTCCGTCTTTAGGCTGCGTAAGGACAACTCTGACAACGATCCTTTACATATCTACATGAACATGGAAAACCTTCACCCAGTCAGGAAATATGAGGATAGGCACAAAGACCATATTCTCCTTGAGTAGTCTGAAGCTCTTCTGACGTTCCTCGTCCCAAAAAATGAAACATCCTTCTTTAGAAACTTTTCCATAAGTGTTGTGATCATCATGTACCCTTGAATGAAATTCCTCTAGTAGCCTGTATGTCTGAGGATAGAGCAGAGCTATTTCTCATTTGTAGGGACTGTGAGGTTGATGACAATGACAACCTTGACGGGGTCAACAATCAATCCTTGTCGACAGACTATGTGGCCTAGCAAGATCCCGAAGGGCACACAAAATATACACTTCTTGATATTCAGGGAAATCTAGTGCTTTCTACAGGCATCCAACATCATGCACAAGTTTGAGACGTGCCTCTTTACCAACCCGAATATAGTCTAATCATCAAAATATACCTCCAAAAACTTCTGGATGAACTCCTTGAATACTACAACCACAACCCACGAAAACATGGCAGGGGCATTCTTCAGCCCAAACGGCATGATAGCATACTGGAAAGATCCCCATTTAGTGGTGAATGTATTTTTTCTGCGATCTTCAGGTGTGATCCTGATCTGATGGTAGCCCAAGAACCCATTCGTAAATGAGTATGCCTCTTTTCCTCCGATGCTATCAAGAATCTCATCAGAGAATGGCACAGGGAAAGGATCGTGAATGTAAGCATCGTTTAGTTTGTGTAGACATTCTGTATACCGCTCTCCCTTGGTCTTCTTCTCCTCGACCACGATAGGACTTACCCAATCAGACTGTTCTATTGGTTCGATGACACCTGCAACTATCATTTTCTCAAGTAATTCCCTAACTTTCTTCTTATACTTGGGGTTCAATCGATAAGGGTGCTACTTCATAGGGCACACATATGGTTTAATGTGATGCGCATGATCCCTAGGTCCCCTTGAATCCCTTTGAGTTCTGAAAATTTCCTTGGAAGTAGGACCTAGTGTTCAGTGAGGAGTTTTGCGACTCTTCCAACAGTATCACCATCCTATTAGTCCCCAATTTTAGCTAGCTTAGGTTTCTCCTTCGTTCCAATGTTGACTTCTCCCAGCTTAAGCGGCTTAGTGACATCGATGTTCTATAGTGAGGGTCCACCAATAACGCGCTCTCCCTCCAAATATGGGATATAGATATTTCGTAGGTCTTTGTCACATTCCCCCATTGAGAGATTGCGACAGTTGACAATATCCTGCATTTGCGTCTCCCACATTGGTGCCCCATTTGTTGGATGAGGGCGTGATTCATCAAATATAAGGCATATGTACCCTGTAGAGCTTCATCAAGTGCCTTCGTTCCACCTATCAAACCGAATGTCCCAAGAAACTCGTCCTTCAGGGTTTCCTAGTGGTGGGTGCGCTGGTGTAGTTCTGCATCTAAATACCATGTGGTGGGGATTAGCCCCAAGGAATGAATGAATAGGTCGACCCATTCATCCATAGTTCTTTCCCACCATTCCTCCATCCATGTGGACAAGTGCTCAGGTGGGTCCTTTGGGCCAAGGAAAATCTTTACGCGCAGGTGAACCGGGGGTTCAAATCATAGGACCATCGTCTCGTGACATTACTCTCAATCCCGGAACATCCCCTTATGTGTGTCCCTACACCTTTCATGGGTTGGACACATGGCTATAATAACGGCCCACATCCTTCTCTCCCTTGGGACTTCAGCATTAAATGTTCACATAAGCTCCCTACTACTACTAGAACCATCGAAGTAGGGAAGTTCCCTTACCTATGAGGACATACAACTAAAGCTCTTCGTGATTCTAAGACATCGCAGCACAGACATATTATGTAACCGATTCTGCCAATTTTCTATCTCCCCGTCAGAGTCAGAGAAGCATTCAATTTCATTCTCCCAGCAAAGAACACCATCAACCATAGGATTGATCCAATCTTCATATCGAGCGGTTAATTTATTGATCTGATCCACATCTTCTTCTTCACGCACCGATTCTGTATACCGCTCTCCTTTCACAGAGTCTAGTGGTAGTATCACCCTCGTACCCTCATTCTAAAAAACCATGCTCCTTTTTATTTAGGTTGATAATGTGTTAGGTCCCTATATTACTAGTATAGTCCCGTATTGTTCTTAGTGTAACCCCCTTATTGTTATTATTGTACCCTTGTAACCCCCCTTTTATTATTATTGTGCCCTTAAATTATTAATGTTAGGTCGGCTAGGATTACATTGTGGCCCACTAGGATTATATTGTGGCCCCATGGACTCCTATATATAGAAGGAGGTTTTTTCATTTGTATCATCCAAGAATTGTTCATTTATGTAATGTATTGGAGGTTTCCCCCTCAAAGTGGCTTATTTATAAGGCGTTGATATCTCTTTTCTTCTATCTTTGGAGCTGGTTACACAACATTTGGTATTAGAGCTTTGGATTCTAGGGTTTCGCTGCTCCAAAAAGGTCATCGTGGAATTTTCGCTTTCACTTTTTTTCTACGAAGTTTCAGAAGCTAAAATTTTTATGGTACGAAGCCGAAATCCTGAGGAAGATTTTATAAAAATTTCAGATCTTGGTTCGTAATATTGTCGGAGATATGATATGTGGAAGTTAGGTCTGTTTTCAGGCTCCTAAATATGTCATCGTGGAATTTGTGCTATAACATTTTTTCTACGAAGGTTCAGAATCGGAAATTCGTATGGTGCGAAGCTGAAATCCTGAGGAAAGTCGTCAAAAAATTTCATATCTTGGTTCGCAATATTTTTAGAGATATCATCTGTGGAAAGTAGTGCGTTTTCAGGCTCCTGCATTTCATCTCAAAGAGGTGATCGTATGATCTGGGCATCATATTGGAGTGTCATAAAAAGTGTTCGCAAGTACACAGACTGTAGTTTCTTGGATATCAATTTTAGAGACAAAGGAAAAAACAGTGAGACGTGGCAAGTTGTACAAGTTCACTCTACTGAACCAGTCCATAATTAGGTCATTGTGGGAGATTGGACACAACTTTGTCTTGGAGAATCCAAATTAGGTCAGACCTGTGGCATTCAAAAGATAATTCAGAGGGCTACTTTAGCGCTGAATTTTAGATATATAAGAGTGCAATCATAGAGATAATATAATTTAAATATCGATCTCCTCAAAAGCAAGTAAAAGGTGTGTATTTTTTTTTCGGAATTGCATAAGTCTTATTTGAAGAATCAAGTTGAATTGATTGCAAGGGCATATTGTAGAATAGATATCAGTATTGGATTATAAAGTGGCCCCAAAAAATAATTCAACACCCATTAAGCCCTTGGAAAGCTCTACTATGACTCATGAAGACGAAGAATTGCAACATGATCTATTAAAATTACAAGAGCAAGTGCAACAAATTTCACTCTTGCAAAGAGCAACAAAAAATGAAATGGAAGTTTTGAAGAAAGGCATGGAAGTTAATATGGATGGCATGGAAGCTAATATGGATGGCAAGGAGGCTGGCATGGAATCTAAGATGGATGACATGGAAGCTAAGATCGATGAGAAAATGGAAAACATGAAGAATTTTCTAAAAGCAGACATGGAAGATTTGACAAAGTTGATACAAGAAAGGTTTCCTAATGGTGAAAAGATAGTAGAAGAACCTCATGATGAGAAAAAAATAAATGTTAATTTTGATTTCATAAAATCTAATGTTGGTGGGAAGAACCACCATATTCCAAAGATTGATATGAGGAAGTTTGATGGAAAGGATCCTGTAACATGGATACTACAGATGGAGCAATATTTTGATCTCCATAACGTGAAAAACACACAAAAGTTATGCATTGCAACTTTACATTTAGAAAAAAATACATTTGTATGGTATTGATGGCTTTGCTCCCGTAAAAAAATTGTCACTTGGTCAATTTTTACAGAGGAAATGATAGCACATTATGAGGATACAAAGAGCAACATCTTCTTTAGCCAATTGATAAATCTCAAACAAAAGGGTTTAGTGGGGCAGCACATTGAGGACTTCCAAAAATTGAATATAAGAGTAACTGATATTCCAAAGGAACATAGGATTGATCTCTTCATAGGAACTCTAAAGGATAGCATCCAACATGAAGTTCATGTTTTGGAGCCTGATTCATTGGAGAAGGCATTCAGGTTGGAAAGAAAAGTTGAATGTAAAATTATGGTGACAAGGAAGCCTACCACTCAATTCTATAAAGAAGGAAGTGTTGCTACGCCTAGATTTCCACAACCTACAAGGTTGACATGACAAAAATTGGAAGAAAAAAGAGCAAAAGGGCTTTGCTACATTTGTGATAGCAAATACACTCAAGGTCATAAGTGTGCTGAAAATAAATTATTTTACATAGATTGTGAAGAAGAGGAAGAAAATGAAAAAGAAGAGGATATAAACCAGGAACCGACCCTAGAAGAGGAAGAAATGAATCTGACCTTATCATGTAATGCACTGGGAGGAATTGCCACTCCTCAAACTCTCAAGATAGCTGGACAGATCAAGAAGAAAAAGGTAATAGTGTTGATGGATTCAGGTAGAACCCATAATTTTATTCATTGTAAGGTAGCCAAGGAATTAAATGGTTTCCTATACCCAGCACCATAATTTCAAGTGATGGTTGCAAATGGAGGAACTATAAATTTCTCTGGAAAATGCCATAATATCAAGCTAACCATGGGGGAATATGTATTGACTAGTCCAATGCTTTCCATTCCTATGGGAGGTGCCGATGTTGTACTAGGAGTACAATGGTTACAATCTTTGGGGACGGTAGCTTTTAATTTTCAAGAACTTTTCTTGAAATTTTTTTCAGAAGGAAAGGAAGTCAAATTACGGGGTATTGAAGGGAAGTCGGGAAGGATAATAAGCTCTAATGTCATGAAAAAGCTTCTAAAGAAATAACAACGAGGTGTAATTGCACAATTATGCTCACTAGAAGTTCCAACATCAAAATCATCTATTTTTGCAGATCTCCAACAAGTCTTGGAGAATCATTCCAAGGTGTTTGAAACTCCCAAAGGACTCCCACCTATTCGTGATCATGATCATGCTATTCATTTGATTCCAGGAAGTGTTCCTCCAAACATCCAGCCTTATAGATATCCTTACTTCCAAAAGAGCGAAATTGAACGTATGATTGCAGAAATGTTAGAGGCGGGTATAATTCAACCCAGTCAAAGTTCTTTCTCTGCTCCTGTAGTATTGGTACATAAGAAGGATGGATCATGGCGAATGTGTCCGGATTATAGGGAGCTCAATAAGCTCACCATTAAAGACAAATTTCCCATTACTGTGATTGATGAATTATTGGATGAATTACATGGAGAAATTTATTTTACCAAGTTGGATCTTCGTTTAGAATATCATCAAATTAGAATGAAGACTGAAGATATTCCAAAAGCAACATTTCAAACTCATAAGGGTCATTATGAATTTTTGGTCATGCATTTTGGCCTTACCAATGCACCTTCTACATTCCAAGGGTTGATGAATTCCATTTTCAAACCCTTTCTTAGAAAATTTTTGCTAGTATTTTTTGATGATATACTAATCTACAACAGGTCTTGGAAGGATCATGTTGAACATGTTGACAGGGTGCTCAAAATATTGCAGGAGAAAGAATTATATGCAAAAAAATCCAAATGTTTCTTTGGAGTACAAGAGGTGGAATATCTGGGTCATATTGTATCTCATGAGGGTGTTAAAGTAGACCCTAACAAAATTAAAGCCATTAAAGAATGGAAAGTCCCCACCATAATAAAGCAATTGCGAGGATTTCTCGGGTTAACAGGGTATTATCATAAGTTTGTTAAGAATTATGGGAGAATAGCAGCACCTCTAACAACATTATTGAAGAAAGCTGCATTTTCATGTACTCCTGAAGCAATTAAGGCCTTTGAAGGACTTAAAGAGGCAATGTGCCTAGCACCGGTCTTAGCTATGCCAGACTTCACAAAAACCTTTATTGTGGAATGTGATGCCTCAAGAAATGGAATTGGTGCGGTTTTAATGCAGGAAGGAAGACCCATTTCTTTTTAAAGTCATCCAATCAAAGGAAAGTATTTACAGAAACCTATTTATGAGAAAGAAATGTTAGAAATACTGCATGCACTAAAGAAGTGGCGAACTTACCTAATGGGAAGACACTTCAAGGTAAAAACTGATCATGATAGTCTTAAACACTTTTTGGAACAAAGACTATCTTCAGAAGAGCAGCAAAAATGGGTCACAAAGATGTTGGATTATGACTTTGAAATAATCTACAAAAAAGGAAAGCTTAATGTTGTTGCAGATGCACTCTCAAGAAAGAATGAAGAGGTGGAAGCATTGCTTTGTGCCATTTGTATTATCCAACCAGATTGGATAACCGAAGCAAGAGATGAATGGAAGAAGGACAAAGATGTATGGACACTCATTCAAAATTTGCAGCAAGATCCTAGTACATCTGATACATTTAGTTGGAAAAATGATTCCTTATGGTACAAAGATCGCTTATATCTTTGTAAGAATTCCCAACTAAAACAAAAGATTCTTCTGGAATTGCACACTTCTCCTTTAGGAGGACACTCAGGATTTTTAAAAACTTAGCACAGGGTGAAGAAAGAATTTTTTTGGGATGGCCTTAAATCTGATATTCAAAAGTTTGTGGCGGAATGTTTGGTTTGCCAGCAGAATAAAGTGGAAACAATTAAGACCCCCGGACTTCTACAACCTTTATCCATTCCAAGTCAACGTTGGGAGGAGATTTCAATGGATTTTATCACAGGTTTACCTAAGTCCGAAGGAAAGAATGTCATCATGGTGGTAGTTGATAGACTTACCAAGTATGCACACTTTTGTGCATTATCTCATCCATTTAAAGCAAGTACAGTTGCTACTACATTTATGGACAAAATTCAAAAGCTACATGGATGCCCAAGGGTTATTGTGAGCGACAGAGATCCCATTTTTACTGGAAATTTTTGGACGGAGTTATTTTCTTGTTTGGGTACTCAATTAGCTCATAGCTCATCTTATCATCCTCAATCCGATGGTCAAAATGAGATAGTAAATAAATGTTTGGAAGGATATCTTCGTTGTTTTGTATCTGATAAACAAACACAATGGGTCAAGTGGTTACCTCTCGCTGAATGGTGGTATAAGACTTCCTTCCATACTGCAGCAAAAATGACCCCATTTATGGCACTTTATGGATATCATCCACCATCGATCACATCATCTTTAAGGGAAAATTCGAAGGTTCAAGCAGTAGAAGATCACATCGAGCATCAGCAAGAAGTTCTCCAACTCTTAAAGGATAACCTGAATTTGGCACAAAATCGAATGAAACAACAGGCAGATCAACATCGCAGCGAGAGAATTTTTGATGTAGGAGATTGGGTATTTTTACGGCTACAACCATACAAACAAATGTCGCTCAAGCAAGCAAAGAAGGATAATAAATTATCGCCAAAGTAATATGGTCCTTACAAGGTTTTGCAAAAGATTGGTACTATGGCATACAAATTGGAGCTTCCTGCCTCTTCACGAGTACATCCAATTTTCCATGTTTCATGCTTAAAGAAGGCTATCGGTGAAAATCTTCCAGTTCAAAAAATATTACCAAAACTTGATGAGGAAGGAAAAATCATATTAGAACCTGAAGCGGTCACGAAAAAAAGAACTCGACAACTACGGAATCGATCAATTTCAGAGTCTCTCATCAAGTGCAAGAACTTACCCACTGAAGATTCTACATGGGAGGATGAGAATTTTATACAGAAGCACCCAGAGCTACTCAAGTGTTGAGGACAACACTTTTTTGAAGGAGAGGGGCATGTTAGGTCCCTATATTACTAGTATAGTCCCTTATTGTTCTTAGTGTAAGCCGCTTATTGTTATTATTGTACCCTTGTAACCCCCATTTTATTATTATTGTGCCCTTAAATTATTAATGTTAGGTCGGCTAGGATTACATTGTGGCCCACTAGGATTATATTGTGGCCCCATGTACTCCTATATATAGAAGGAGGTTTTGTTCATCTGTATCATCCAAGAATTTTTCATTTATGTAATGTATTGGAGGTTTCCCCCTCGAAGTGGCTTATTTATAAGGCATTGATATCTCTTTTCTTCTATTTTTGGAGCTGTTTACACAACATAATGCCTACCATGTCTATCACCCAATCAAGTCCTAGAAGCATAGGATAAGGGTTTGCATCTTCCGCAATTTGAATTACGTCAAAGTCGACACGTACCTTAACTCTTACGATATCTACCATAACCTTTGACAGTATCCCCAATGGTATGATATTCTATTGGTTAGCCATGTGGAACTAGATATTAGACCATTCCATATTAGGCTCTCCCATCCACTACCAAGTTTTCTTGGGCAGTACGCTCACATCTGACCCCAGGTCGAAGATAACCTGATCTATTTCATAGTAGCTAATCTGCGTTGTTAGCCACATTTCCCAACCAGTACGTTTCTTATTCTTGTAAAGTTTATGTACGTCCTTAACTTATGAGGGAGGGTCAGTTGTTTCTACAAATCTATCTATTAGTGCTTGAAGATTTTCTACTGCCCTCTGGTTGCATAGCGGCTTCATACATGCCTGTAGAAATGGTTTAAATTCGTCGTTCGTTCATAGGTTTGCTAGAGCCTTGGAAGTAGACACATCATCCTTATTAAATTCTATGTGAGCTATGAAGAAGGTTTCCTTCTCCTTCTGTAGGTCCAAGCTTTCCTACTTGACAGCTGCTTTCCAGATAAGAGGTTTGGTCACGGCTTTCTCCTCAGCTCCTCTAGTAGCCATGCCACTGCATGTTATGACATTAATACTTGGTTCTTCATCACACTGTTCTTCCTTAACCCTATGTACATTCTCCATAGGTGTCTATTGTTTTTTCTACATTTTTTCTATCAAGACTAGTTAGAATTCAATCACATGGTCCAATTGTCAACAATATTGACAAGATTGTCTTTCAAGGTTTGGAAAGTCCATCACAAAGTGCCTTATTTCTCCATAGTTTTAATAGATCAATTTCCCTCTTCCCTGACCTATGACTCAACCTCTTCCACCTCCCCTGCCTCTGGCTGGGGAGCCTCCTCTGCCTGAGGGAGATAGTGGTGAATAAGGGTCAGCCTATACTCAGTATAGGTTTCCTTGGTCTATCATCAAGTCATAGGTCAGATAGTTATGCTTGTCATGTCCCACAGAGGAGCATAATCAACACCATTGTTACTTAAATTTTGGAATAGAAACACCAAAACAGGGACAATGGTTAGTATCGTGTAGCCCAGCAACACGATAATCAATGCACCATAACGTCGGAACACTTGGCCCTGCAACCTCCTTAGGGTGGAATGGGCTAGGTCACCCAACCTGCACTTAATCTGTCAGGAGAGGAAACTGATTCTTGGTGTGCCTGGACACCCTGCATCTTATGCACCATATGTATGGGCTAGCCTCTTTCCCTCGTTATTTTCATAGATTCTATATTTCAAGGTGCATTTACTCCAGTTGTCCCTAGATCTTCTCCACCCCAAACTGGGCATCGTCTGTTGGCGTAGCTTCTAGTTTCATAGAAATTTCCAAGGCTTTCTCTTGCATCTCAATTTCCTGCTGACCCATAGGTCTGCGTATGTCAGGTAGCAGCAGAGAAATAAACCATTCCTTTTGTTTTCTATCATCATAAAATTATCCATCTCTGATAACCTTCTTTAACCGATAGTCATCTTCCCATACAGACTCAGTGGGTCACTGTCTAAAGCCTTTCAGATCAGTTACTAGCTGTGAGTATGACTTAGGTTTCCATAATTTATGCTTTAAAGATTTCTTAATTTCTTGAATATAAAGATCTGCATGGTGGCCTACTTACCACATATACTAGTCTAAGGCCCTTCCTTCAAAGGCGAGATATAGTTGCGCTCTTTTTACAACATCGGTAGCCACATTCTGTGCAATCCATACTAATTCTGCTACAAACCAAAATCAGTCCATATCTTCATCTCCTACACCCTCGAAGGTGGGTAGCTAGAAATATTCAAGTGCACCACTTATTCTAGAAATTCTTCGAGCGTTTACTATGGTTGCCTCTCGTACTATTTGAATGTTCTGAATTGGTATATGTGGGTAATCATGTAACAAGTGAGGTTCTCCACATCCCTAGCACTTTAGTGGTTCTTTCATTTTTACAACACTTTTCTTTTTGTTGTTTGAATCCATCTGCTTAGACCCATTATGTGACTGTGTTGGTTGGTTTTCCCCACTCTTACTAAATTTCTTTCTTTTTTGGTGTTTTTCAAAAAATTTCAGATATGTCGGTTTTACTCTTTTTACATTTGAGTCACCCTTCCCCTTCTCTTTATTTTTCCAATTTTTCAGTAGATCATTTCTACCTTTAAAATAATGATAGCAAATTATTTATTTACAAACGACCTCATCAATTTTTTTTTGGATTATCAAATTCAATTATCTCCTTATAAATAGTAGGTATGGAGTTTAAAAATCGATGTACCTTTTCCTTTTCTTCTATGGTGTAAGGCACATAGCGAAGAAAGTTCGTAAATTTGGTAACAAACTCATCAATTGTGAGTTTTCCCAATCTCAGTTCATGAAATTATTTAGCTTTGTCATCATAATACTTATCATTCACGTACCTAGAATTAAATTTGTCTTTAAAGTCTTCACAGGCAACCGATGTTTCATCTAGCAGATGTACCATTTTTGTTTCTTCCCACCAAACGGTGGCTTTACCCTACATTTGGTAAATTTCTAACCTGGCTCTTAGATTAATTCTGTATTTATATACCTGGAAGTATTTAACCATGCTCAAAAGACAAGCTTCCGCATCTTCCTAATTTTCACCATCAAAAGTGGGAGGTTTTATTTTTCGAAATTCCCCTTGTAATTCCTTTTTCTTTCTGGAATGATATCTATATGCTTTTACACCCTCAGACCCTTCTCAGTTGGTTTCAACTTCCTTCCTATTTCTTCCATGGTATTCACTTTCATGACTAGACCATGAGGTTAATTCCTTGATCACCCTCCCTTGCTCTTCACTAGCTTACAACAATCGTTCATTACTATTCCTTAGCTGAACCATTTCAGGTTGTATATCTCTTATCATGTCCAGCAATTGAGCATTTTGATCTGGTGGTTTTCCCATACCCCACAGCGGAGCATAATCAACACCATTGTTACTTAAATTCGGGAACATAAACACCAAGACAGGGAAAATGGTTAGTATCGTGTAGCCCAACAACACGATAATCAATGCACCATAACGTCGGAACACTTGGCCCTGCAACCTCCTTAGGGTGCAATGGGCTAGGTCACCCAACCTGCATTTAATCTGTCAGGAGAGGAAACTGATTCTTGGTGTGGCTGGACACCCCACATCTTATGCACCATATGTATGGGCTAGTCTCTTTCCCTCGTTATTTTCATAGTTTCTATATTTCAAGGTGCATTTCCTCTAGTTGTCCTTAGATCTTCTCCACCCCAAACTGGGCATCGTCTGTTGGCGCAGCTTCTAGTTTCATAGAAATTTCCAAGGCTTTATCTTGCGTCTTAATTTCCTACTGACCCATAGGTCTGCGTATGTCAGGTAGCAGCAGAGAAATAAACCATTCCTTTTGTTGTCTATCATCATAAAAGTATCCATCTCTGATAACCTTCTTTAACCTCTAGTCATCTTCCCATACAGACTCAGTGGGTTACTATCTAAAGCCTTTCAGATCAATTACTAGCTGTGAGTAGGACTTAGGTTTCCATAATTTATGCTTTAAAGATTTCTTAATTTCGTGAATATACGGATCTGCATGTTGGCCTACTTACCACATATACTAGTCTAAGGCCCTTCCTTCAAAGGCGAGAGATAGTTGCGCTCTTTTTACAACATCGGTAGCCACATTCTGTGCAATCCATACTAATTCTGCTACAAACCAAAATCAGTCCATATCTTCATTTCCTACACCCTTGAAGGTGGGTAGCTTCATGTGTGTGGCCATATCTTCTTCTGGTGGTGGCAGAGGTGTGGGTGAGTTCTTACCCTTATGTTGACTTCAGAGTGGTGTAGCTGGAGGAATATCTCTTGCGTGTGCAACCGACTCTCTCAATGGACTTTAGATTGATCTATCCCCTTCTCTATTGGTTTGGTAGTACTTACCACTTCAAGTTGTACTCTCGCTCTAATCAGAGATCATCCATTCCATGTGGCTGAACAAAATACAATTTTCGCACAGTAATACTTTGATTAACAATGGTAGTTATTTCAAAAACTTACCCAAAAAATATTTGAAAAACCTCACCTTTGCCTCAAAATAGGATATGAATTGATCGACTGTGAATTTTATCACGAATCCTCCCAGCACGCTATCCACCCAGTGATCTACTATATGGGTGATTGTATTGTCAGTCCTCTCTAGCTGTTGAATTAATTTTGGTGTCCACTACTTAACCTGATCGTCCTTCCAACATGTCTAGAGTTCTACAAGCCTTACCAATCACTCCTGAAGCTCGTGCGCAATGGTTACAAAGAAAATTTCATAGACTTTGGTGAAGATGTACTTGTTCCTCTACTTATCGGTTGTGAGCTTTGTGATGCGATTATCCTTTACAAAAATTTCTGAATCTGTCTCTCAAACAAATATTCAAGTTCCAACCTCTCTGGTCTCCAATGACCTCGTGGCATTACCCAATATCTCTCTCAAAATTATTCTAGTCTCACCAACGGAACCATTTTTTGGCTTGAGGGTTCCTGACCCAAGTTCGAAGATTAACGTTTGCCAACAAACCCCTATACTAGTGGCCCTTTCAGCAATGACCTACTTGTGCAGGCCAAGGTCTCACTCGAAGTAGTATGGGAGGGTTCTCAAACCAGGTTTTCGCACCTTAGGAGAGAGAAGGTAATTTGAGGAAGATCTGTGTTACCTCTTACTAGGTTTTTGCATAATGAGTCTATTCGCAACTCTTTTAACAATGTAATCAGTACATAAACATAGAAAAGATATTTTCACTAAAAAATCTAATCAATACATTCATATCCACGTGTGTATCAACAAATACCGTCATAGAACATTATAATCGTAGCCAATTCCAAATCATATATACATTCATAGCTTAAATAAACATCATAGGGGCACCTCAGCAGTAAAAGCAATCAATCCATATAGCATAAAGGTACCTCAAATATATTTTTCATTCCTTAGCATCAAAAATCCACTTACAACCCAAAAACATCCCATGCACACAGCCTAGCGGGGTCAGCACACAGTAGGACTAAGGATGTCCGCGCACACAACCAACATGAGTCCTTCACCCAAAAAACCCGAACAGATATTAAAAATTTGCACCTAACATCAATATTATGACTTACATACTTACTAGATCCAACTATATATCTATTTATAATATCGTAGCATTCATTATCCTATGGTCCACAAACCGTGGTTTGCAGACCATAGAGCTACCCTTTAACCCATCACAAAACATTAGGGCTTTGAACCACCCCAAAACCCCTACGCAAGTATGATTATTACAAAATTGTACCAAAATGCAGGTTCGGGAGCCCTGTTCCAACAATACTGCTATGAAAAATAAGATTTTTTTTCTTTACAAAATTTGAGGTACAAATTAATTGTTATGTACAGTGATTGAAGTGAAAAAATAGTACAACTTCTATTATGAATGACGAAAGAGAGTTATACGTGGATCTTGGGGGTATGGGAAAACCACCATATCAAAATGCTCAATTGCTGGACATGATAAGAGATATGCAACCTGAAATGGTTCAGCTAAGGACTAGTAATGAACGATTTTTGTAAGCCAGTGAAGAGCAAGGGAGGGTGATCAAGTAATTAACCTCATGGTCTAGTCATGAAAGTGAATACCATGGAAGAAATAGGTAGGAAGTTGAAACCAACCGAGAAGGGTCTGAGGGTGTAAAAGCATATAGATATCATTCCAAAAAGAAAAAATAATTGCAAGGGGAATTCCGAAAAATAAAACCTCCCATTTTTTATGGTGAAAATTAGGAAGATGTGGAAGCTTGTATTTTGAACATGGTTAAATACTTCCAGGTATATGAATACAGAATTAATCTAAGAGCCAGGTTAGAAATTTACCAAATGTAGGGTAAAGCCACCGTTTTGTGGGAATAAACAAAAATGGTACATCTGCTAGATGAAACATCGGTTACCTGTGAAGACTTTAAAGACAAATTTAATTCTAGGTACCTGAATGATAAGTATTATGATGAAAAAGCTAAATAATTTCATGAACTGAGATTGGGAAAACTCACAATTGATGAGTTTGTTACCAAATTTACGAACTTTATTCGCTATGTGCCTTACACCATAGAAGAAAAGGAAAAGGTACATCGATTTTTAAACTCCATACCTACTATTTATAAGGAGAGAATTGAATTTGATAATCCACAAAAATTGGATGATGTCATTTGTAAATAAATACTTTGCTATCAGTATTTTAAAGGTAGAAATGATCCACTGAAAAATTGAAAAAATAAAGAGAAGGGGAAGGGTGACTCAAATGTAAAAAGAGTAAAACCGACATATCTGAAATTTTTTGAAAAACACCAAAAAAGAAAGAAATTTAGTAAGAGTGGGGAAAACCAACCAACACAGTCACATAATGGGTCTAAGAAGATGGATACAAACAACAAAAAGAAAAGTGTTGTAGAAATGAAAGAACCACTAAAGTGCTAGGGATGTGGAGAACCTCACTTGTTTCATGACTACCCAGATAGAACAATTCAGAACATTCAAATAGTACGAGAGGCAACCATAGTAAATGCTCGAAGAATTCCTAGAATAAGTGTTGCACTTGAATATTTCTTCCTTGTACATAATCATAAAAAGAGATTAAAACAATGGAAAGTGGAAAATGAAGAATTAAGAGGCATAAATAATCGAAGAGAGATAGTTGAATAACTTAATGAACCAAACTTGTCACCTGTAAGGGAATGTCGAAGGGTGTTTTGTGTGCAGAAAAATGTCTAATCTCTCTTCATTGAAAAGTTACGGAGTGTCTTTCGTAGCAGAGATTAATTCCAAGAACATAGTTGGAGATGGGTCGATGTCCAAATGAGAATGTAGAAACAAAAGATGGAATTTCTTATACCCAATGAAACCCTAAAGTTGAACACTCTCCACACTGTCCACGTGTCATTGGATCCGTGGTCATCCCTCAGATCAATACATTGGAAATTGGATGGAGGAGGCCACATGAAATAGTGCATGATAATTAATGTGGTCATATCCCAAGAAATTTAGTAGTTGAGATTTGCTACATCAAGAGAAGAAATGTATAAGAAACGGTAAATAGTTTATGTTACGAAACCCTCGGGAGGATAAAAAACGACAGGAATTGGATAGTTAAATTAATAATCCTATCAGCGAGTAAAGTGAAATACTTAGCTTATAAAAAATGTAATGGAAATACGGATATGATAATTTGCATTAAATGTCAATATATATACAGTTAGCCAGGTTAATAAACCATATCGAAAGAAAAAGTCAATTAGATTCAACATCAAACGAATATTCATTAATACCATGCTGGTACATAACCTTCGAATAACAACTAAGTATATATTAATATCATTAATAAAATGAGTTAGGTTGTGTTAATGTATGGTTGTACATCGAACGCTAGTTTTATATATTACGTACAGACAAAAAGTTAACATGTGGAAATATGCTCAACTAAGTAGGAGGATTGTGAAGGTTAAACGATTAAGTCAAAAGAGGAGTTGAATTAATTCAAATAGGTATGTGGAAGTTATATAGTTAAAGCAAATAAATATTAAAATATAGAATGGAAAAATATTAAAGTAAAAGTATTTCAAAATGAATAGTTATGTATAATAATTCATATTTCTATGTGGTTAAAACCATTGTTAATGGGAACGAGGAAATGTAAGGTGGAGGTAAGAGCCACATAGACATATTATCCCCATAAATGGGAAATTATGAGATGTGCTAGAATATTATCTGCATATTAATTAGGGAGAAGGAATATTATTTTAGAGAAAACTAGTAACTGGAATTGGGAAATTAGACACTACTCTCACCAATATACAAACATAGTGAAATAAGAGAAGTTGTTGGAAACATAAGTACGTCGAAATGTTATGAATTAAAGTGGAACCATAATAATAAGATAAATATGTTATTATAATTATAAAAAAAAAAATTTCAAAGTGATAGGTGTTACAAATGGTATCAGAGCCCAAGTTAAAGCACTGGCTAAAAACGTGTTCTCACACCAGAAAAATTATGTTGCTGTAAATTTTTGTTAAAATTAATTTTCACTAATGTTTAATTTCATGTACAGTGAAACAATACTAAAAGTTACAGTTGCGAACCATGAGTGAAGGGGATGACTTGTATGTGGATATGGGTGAGAAAAATCCAACAGGTCCAAATGCTCCATTGTTGGCTATGATACATCAAATGCAGAGAGAATTGATGCAACCGAAAAGCCGCAATGAAAGGCTATTTTTAGCTAGTGAAGAGCAGGACAAGATAATATGATAATTGACCTCCCAAAATAGTCACGAAGGTGAACGTTATAGGAGAAAGAGGAAGGGAACTAAAAATCACTCAAAATATTCTAAGGAAGATGATCCCTATAGACAACAGTCTAAGAGGAATAAGGAATTGCAGGGTGAATTCCGGAAAATCAAGCCTTCCTCTTATGATGGAGAGAAGGAGGAAGATGTTGAATCTTGGTTTCTAATCATGATAAAGTAATTTCAGGTTTACGAATATGAAAGTAACTTGAGAGCCAGGCTGGCTATCTATCAACTACAAGGGAAGGCCACCTTGTGGTGGGAAGAAACCAATATGGTTCATGATATAGATGAGAAAAGTGTTACTTGGGAGGATTTCAAAATCAAATTCAAAAATAGAGATCTGAATGAATGCTATTATGATGATAAAAACACATATTTCATTAAAATTAGAAAATATTTATGATAAGGACATCACTATAATTTAGTTTTTTTGTTATTTTGAAATTATAGATCCACTATTTAATTCCAAATTTAATGAAATATGTGTTTAAAGCAAAAGAGTTTCATGAACTTAGATTGAGACAACTTGCTATTGATGAATTTGTAACCAAATTCACCAATTTGCTATGCTATGTACCTTATATAAGGGAAGAGAAGGAAAAGGTACATTGTTTCTTAAACTGTTTACCTAATATATACAAATAAAAGATAGAGTTTTATAATCCCAAGACCATGGATGAAGTGGTGCCCAAGGCAAAACTATGTTACGAACAATTCAAAGGAAAAAATTAACAAGTGCGGAATTGAAAAAACAAAGAGAAGGGTGACTCCAGTGCAAAGAGAGAAAAACCAACATACTTAAAGAGATTTGGGAGAAATAACCAAAGAAATAATTTCACCAAAATTGGCGAGAACCAACCAGCTCAATCACAAAGAGGGTCCAAACAGATTAATGGAAATAATAAAAGAGAATGGACTGTTAAAATTAGGGAACCTCTAAAGTGTTGTGGTTGTGGAGAACCTCATTTACTGAGGGAATGTCCACATAAGAACATTGAGACCATACAAGTACTTAGAGAAGCAACGAATATAAATTATGTGCCAAGAAACATCCCTAAAATGAGTGTTTCCCTCGAAGATCGTCAAGCAGAACACCAGTCCACTATGGTTGAAGTAGAAGGTATGATTTTTGACCAACCTGTTTCTGTTTTAATAGACCTAGGTGCATATTTAAGTTATATAAGTCCTCAAATGGTAGAAAAATGTAACTTAAAGTCAGAGAAATTTCAGCAGTCTTGGCTGGTTCAACTAGCCATGGGTACAAAAATAAAATTGACTCATAAGTTACCCAAACACCCATAAATCTAAATGGGTACCAAAGTGAACTGAATCTAAATATTCTAACTTTAGGGTCCTATGATGTACTGGTAGGTATGGGATTTTTAGAGAAACATACATCCATGTTGAACTGCTTAGACAAAACTATACATTGCATAAATGGAGAGGGAAAACCTGTCATAGTAAAAGGAAAACCCAAACCCATATCTGTGAGACAAATTTCAGCACTTCAATTGAAAAGAATTGCTAGAAAGGGTTTCCAAGTGTATTTTATGCATGTAGAAGAATTGGGATAGAACTTAGAAGAGAATTCTCTAGAAACATTACTTGTTATCATAGATTTCGAGGATGTGTTTCCAGATGAAATTCCTCATCTTCCCCCATAGGAGAGAAATTGATTTTTCAATTGACTTAGTGTGACGAGCAACACCTATGTCTAGAGCTCCATACAGAATGAGTACTCCAGAGCTGATGGAGTTGAAGATGCAATTACAAGAGTTGCTAGATAAAGGTTACATTAGACCAAGTGTATCCCCATGGGGAGCACCGGTGTTGTTTGTGAAAAATAAGGATGGGACTTTCAGAATGTGTATATATTATCTTCAATTGAATAAACTGACAAAAAAGAACATATATCCTTTACCTAGAATAGATTATCTCTTTGATAATGTTAGAGGAGAAACAATCTTTTCAAAAATTGTTCTAAGGACGGGCTACCTTCCATTAAGAATTAATGATGAAGACATAAGTAAAACTGCATTTAGAACCAGGTATGGACATTATGAGTTTGTGTTCCTACCGTTTGGGTTGACTAATGCACCTCCTACTTTTATGTGCTTAATGAACAGTGTCTTGAATAAGTACTTGGAAAAATTTATATTAGTATTTATTGATGACATTCCAATTTATTCTAAGAATGAAGCCGAGCATAAAGAACACATTAGAATTGTTTTACAAACACTCATAAAAAAACAAGGTATATGCTAAGTTTAGTAAATGTGAATTTTTCAAAGATAAAATGTAGTACCTGGTTCATATAATTTCAGAGAAGGGATTAGCAGTAGACCAAAAAATATACAAGCGATAAGAGAGTGGAATGTACCTACTGATGTGTCTTCTATAAGATCCTCCATGGGAATTGAGAGATATTATAGGAGGTTTGTAGAGAGATTTTCCGCCTTAGCCTACCCTATTACATCTCTACAAAGGAAAGGAGTTAAGTTTTAATGGACTGAAAAACGTCAACATAACTTTGATCAGCTAAAATTGAAAGTTACAACAACACCTATTTTAAAGATTTCTGATCCATATTAAGAATTTATAGTGTGCAAAGATGCTTATCGAGAAGGATTAGGAGGAGTACTATTACAAGAAAACTCTATCATAGCCTATGAATCAATAAAAATCAAGAAACATGAATAGAATTATAGTTTTTATGATTTAGAACTGGCTGCTGTAATACATGCCTTGAAAATGTGGAGATATTACCATTTAGGAAATTTTTTTTTTTTGATGACAGATCACATCAGTTTAAATTATTTCATCACACAACCTGATTTGAACGCTAGGCAAGCTAGATGGTTCTCCTTCCTTAGTGAGTTTGACATGGAGATCAATCATATTAAGGGAAAGGAAAACAATATTGCAGATGCATTAAGGAGAAATGCTTGGCAAAGGGTGAGTAATGTTGGAATTAGTGCCAAATTTGACATAGAAGGACTAATACAAGGAGTGGTGAGACAAGACCAAAAATATGAAAAAGTTCAGTCACAAATGCTGAAAAAGGAGATGAAAGGGTATACACAGAACCAAAGGTGATTGATTTTTTATAAATACATATTATACATTACTGATGTAGATCCCTCAAAGAAATAGATTCTGGATGAGTACCATAAAACACCGTATGCTGGATATCTGGGATACTAGAAATTAATTTCAACCTTAAGAAAGAATCTATTCTGGCTTGGTAGGAAAAAGGATGTGGAAAATTACTTGGCTAGATGCATAGAATGTCAACAAGTGAAGCTAGAACATTAGAATCCAACTGGATTGTTGAATCCTTTACCCATCCCAGAATGGAAGTGGGAAACTGTTTCCATGGATTTCATTATTGTTTTACCAAGGAATAAATATCAACACGAATCTATTATGGTAGTATTCGATAATTTGACTAAAGCTACTCATTTTATACATTTACAATCTACTTTTGGTACATCTCAAGTAGCTCACATATTCATGAAAGAGATAGTAAAATTGCATGGTATTCCTAATATGATCATATCAGGCCAAGATGAAAAGTTTACTGCAACTTTTTGGAGTTTGTTTAGGGGCATGGGTACCAAATTAAATTTTAGCACTGCCTACCATCCCCAAACTGATTGTCAAACTTAAATAACAAAGTAGATTTTGGAGGACATGTTAAGGATGTATGTCATGGCAGAACAAAAAAGTGGGAGGAATTTCTACACTTCGCAGAATTTTCCTAAAAAAATAACTACCAAGCTTCCATAAAAATGAGCCCTTTTGAATCACTTTATGGAAAAAAGTTCCATACCCCTCTAAGTTGGAGTCAACGTGAAGATAAACTAATACATGGACTAGAAGCGTTGTAGGAAATGGAAAGAGTTGTGAAGAAAATTTAGCAAAATATCAAAATACCGCAGGACAGGAAGAAACGTTATGCAGAAAAAAAATAATTCACAAATAATTCAGGGTGGGTGACCATGTTTACCTAAGGACTAAACCGAAAAGGAGTAATTTTCACACAAGAATTTGTGTGAAACTAGCTCCACATTATTGTGGACCTTTTGAAGTACTATAAAGTGTTGGACCAATTGCATATAAGCTAGCTTTACCTAGTCACATTAAGGTTCACGATATATTTCATGTTTCATTATTAAAAAAATATTTGCATGATCCTACTCATGACATTGATTTTAATGGGATACAGATGGAACCAGAATGAGAGCTCCTTACAGAGCCACTTCAAATCTTGGCACAAGAAGAAATCGAGCTCCAGACTAGAACAATGGCTAGGGTGAAAGTGCAGTGGAGGCACTTTTCATCCGAAGAGGATACTTGGGAGCGAAAGGAAGATATGATGGAGAAATATCCCTGACTATTTAAACAATAATTTTGTTTTATTTTGTTTTTACAACACAGAAGATGGTGTTTTAATTTGAGAGGGGGAATATACAATATCCCAAGTTTCCTATGCTTTTATTAGACATTTGAATAAGTCCAAAAGGGTACAGTGGATTTATTTTATTATTCAAGTTAATAAAATAAAAGGGAAATTTATGTGCAATGACTAGATTATGATTAAAGATCTAGAAACCATATCCATGAGGATGGATAAGTTTGTAAGACTTTTGCAAAATTCCAAAAATCCTTAGAAGGAATAAAATAAATACTAAAAGTAGATTGGAGATAAAAATATAAAAAAGTACCCTAGTAAAGAGGAAATTACTGGGATGAGGTGGAATAAATCTGGAAAGTAGAAAATCTATCCCTCAAAGTACCTCTGTGGAAGAAACAAAGGGAAAGCCTAGGAAATCAGGAATACAACATCCTAAATTAGCTAGACGTAGTTAAGGGAAATAGGCTGGGGAAAGAATGCTTAAATACGCTGATTCAGGATAGACAATGGGTTGTATATCTCTGGAGAAAAGACCTCTGCTCGGGGGTGAGTTTTGGAGAAGGAGATCTAAGGTTGGGAGGCAACTAATCTACATGAAGTGGTATGCACATTCAATTTAATTGTTTTTAAATTAAATTATAGTTCTGTAATGAATTACTGGAAAGGTTAAAGTAGCTGGATATATATATGATATATTGAGTAGAAATGTGTGTCTATGAAATGGAGATTATTCAAATTATAAATATTCTTTGATCTGTACATTTAACAAACCTAACTATAGATGAAATAGTTAATTCTGCAATGTTGTACAGACATACTCCATAGAAAACCAACGCTCAGAATATCTATAACCCAGTATTGGGTCTAGATATGAGGTTAGGTACCTCATTGAAATTTGATATCTCTTCAAAATTGCTAGTATTATTAAACAATTAGTCAACTGTACATTGTAGTGCTAAATAACTTATAACCAGAATTGCACGATGAATGTCAACATGGTCTAGAAAAATATATGTTTTACTATATTCTTAACAGAACATCTATATATTTGGGGAAATATAGAGATAGTCATGAGTAGACAGAGATTATATACATGCATATAGTTGACCTGAATTGAACTCTAAAGTATTAATTAAATCTGGTAAGAAAATTATTTTAGCAAAAATACATCCAGCATAATACAATTGAGGTTGAAACACAGATAAATAAGCAGCTTCATTTATGTACATTAAACATAATATATGAAATTGGCTCTATTCTTATATTAATTTTACTATATTGGTTCAAAATAAATTAATGAAATGAAAATTTTCATACATCAGGAATAGAGGCTTCAGTCATGATACTACAACATAGGAATAAATATTTATCCTACAGAAATTTCTAGGAATAATTACATGAAGTAACTGTCCAAATTACATGATTATGGAATTTAACCCTTTCCTATAAAACTATAATGACTCTGGAAAATGTTATGCGTAAGTGCATATAAATAACCCAACATATCGTTGGACCAACATGGACAAAAGTAAAGCACCAATTAAATACTTGAAGTGAAAAAATCGAGGTGTGAATTAAAATTTAGTATCCAGTGATATATTTTTCTTACTTGTACATAAGAAAACCAGAAGTTATATATATATATATATATATATATATATATATATATATATTATGTTGTATATACATATATGTAGAATAGAAATGGAAGAGATAAATAAGAAGCATAACTTCAAATACCTTATGAGAATTGGAACCATGCTATACGTGTAGTCAAAGAAAAACAAGGAATTGGATTAACATTTAATATAAAACCTCGAATTATAAAACATAGATAACATATACTGTTAAATCGTGTTTAAAGAGATATGTGGCAGATTTAAGAAATTTTCACCACGATAATAAACTAACTTTACTATTCTACTAGTCAACTAGGGAAAGAAACACGAAGGATTCCATTTCTTGTACAAGAATAGATATATATACAATGATGAACCAAACTATAGATTTAATGATGAACAACAGAAATTAAAATATAATTTCTAGTTCTTAACTAAATTTAAAAGAAAATTGTATTAATAGTAGCTGGCAAAACAATAATACAATTTTATATTAGTAAACAAAAATACGTGAAGGAGTCCCTTCATAAGGAAGAGAGCGATGAGTGAAGAAGGAAAACCTTGATGAAATTGAAAATGGGATAAACAATAATGAAAATTAAAGAATAAAAATTGAAATGATGAAAGTAGCTTACCAATAACGCTACAAAGTCTGAGCACTGTAGCCTAAAGAGTGGGACACGACTTTGTTAGAAAAGTGTATTTGCAGATTTAACAAGACTAGAGTAAAAACGATGAAGAATCAACTATGTATGGAAAATAATTAAAGTATGGTAATGAAATATATTTAATAGTGAACGATAAACTGACAAATAACAGATCATCCTATGTCAGATAGATACTATGCGAAAAGTCTTCTTCTATCATATAAATATTCACGAAAATGAAATAGACTTTGCGTATCCAAATATCAAATTCAGAAATATGACAAATACACACTAGAATGGTAAGGTAAATCTGGAAAATGAGATATACTTATTCATTACCCTGATAGAAAAAATGTCAGTCCAGAACTTGGTAACAGTAGGCACAAAACCTTGATTTGTCTTAGTCTTATATGAATCTCATAAATTAACTGACCAAGTTTCCAGAAAATAACCAGACTCGACTCAAACCATGAGAGGAAACCCAGAAAATCGTGAATCATGATAGAGGACTCTCACAAGTGGAATTTCATTCTCGAAATAGAGATATTATCCCATCTACATAATCAAAAAAAGAGACTAAAACAATGGAAAGTGGAAAATGAATATTTAAGAGGCATAAATAATCTAATATAGATAGTTGAATAACTTAATGAACCAAGCCCATCCCCTATAAGGGAATGTTCGAGGGTGCTCCACGTGCAGAAAAATGTCTAACCTCTCTTCCTTGAAAAGTTACAAGGTTTCTTTCGTAGAAGAGATTAATTCCAAGAACATAGTTGGAGATGGACTGACGTCCAAATGAGAATGCAGAATCAAAAAACAGAATTTATTATACGTAGTGAAACCCTAAACTGCAACACTCTCCACTTCGTCCACGTGTCATTGGATCTGGTGTCCTCCCTTAGATCAATACATTTAAAATCAGATGGAGGAATCCACGTGAAATGGTACAGGATAATTAATTCGATCATATCCCGAGATATTTACTAGTTGAGATTTGGTACATCGAGAGACAAAATGTATAATAAACAGTAAAGATTTATTGTTACGAAACCCTCGGGAGGATAAAAAATGACAGGATTTTGATAGTGAAATTAATAATCCTATTAGTGAGTACATTGGAATTTAAGAGTAAAATACTTAGTGTATAAACTATGTAATGGAAATATGGCTATGAGAATTCGTATTAAATGTCAATATATATAGTAAGCCAGGTCAATAAACCAGATATAAAGAACAATTTAATTAGATTCAACATTAAACGAATATTGATTAACGCCATAATGGTACATAACTTTGAAAGAAGAACTATGTATAGATTAATATCATTAATAAAATGAGTTAGGTTGCGTTAAGGTATGCTTGCAGATCGAACACTAGTTTTATATATTATGTACGGATATAAAGTGAACGTGTGGAAATATGCTCAGTTGAGTATGAGGATTTTGAAAGTTAAACGATCAATTCAAAAGAGGAGTTGACTTAATTGAAATAGGTATGTGGAAGTTATATAGTTAAACAAAATAAATATTAAAATATAGAATGGAAAAATATGAAAGTAAAAGTATTTCAAAATCAATAGTTATGTATAATAATTGAGGATTTTATATTTATATGTGGTTAAAACCATTGTTAATGCGAACGAAGAAATATAAGGTGGAGGTAAGAGTCACATATACATATTATTTCCATAAATGGGAAATTGTGAGATGTGCTAGAATATTATATCCACATGAAATAGGGAGAAGGAGTATAATTTTAGAGAAAAGTGGTAACTCAAAATTTGGAAATTAGACACTACTCTCACCAGTAAACAAACATAGTGAAATAAGAGAGGCTGTGAGCGAAAAAAGTACGTCAAAATATTATGAATTAAATTTTAATAATAATGATAAGATAAAGATGTTATTATAATTAGGGAAAAAATAATTGTGAAGTGAGAGGTGGTACACAATATGTAAAATTGCAAGATAAATTGCATAAAACTGAAGATGCGGGATATACTAAGAACTAGAAAGGACTGATTTATTATAAAAAAATATTGTATATTTCAAATGTAACATCTCTAAAACATGAAATCTTATATTAGTATCATAAGATACCTTGTGGAGGTCATCCTAGTTATCAAAAACTGATTTGAGCACTAAGGAAGAACATGTTTTGGGCAGGTATGAAAAAATATGTAGCTCATTATCTAGCCAGGTGTTTAGAATGTCAGTAGGTAAAAGGGGAACATCATCATCTTGCTGTACTACTGAATCCTCTCCCTATTCTAGAATGGAAGTGGTAATTAGTTTCCATAGATTTCATTACTGGATTGCCTAGAACCAAGTATCAACATGACTCTATAATAGTGTATTTCGACACTTTAATTAAGGCAACACACGTTTGACCAGTACAATCTAATTTTGGCACAACTTAGGTAGCCAATGTGTTTATGCAAGAAATTGTGAAATTACATGAAATTCCAAAAGTTATTATATCTGACAAAGATGAAAAATTCACTTCAGCCTTTTGGAAAAATCTATTTGGAGGAATGGGTACCAAATTTAACTTTAATACCACTTACCATCCTCAAACAGATGAGCCGATTGAAAGAACTAATCAAATTTTAGAAGACATGGTATGAATGTATGTGATGGATAGACCTATAAGATGGGAATACTTTCTGCATCTGGTAGAATTTGCATATAATAAAAGTTATCAATATTCTATTAATATGAGTCCTTTCAAAGTCTTGTATGGCAGAAAATCCCATACTCCGCTCAGTTGGAAATAGCTAGAGGATAAGTTGATTCTTGGTGTAGATGCACTACAGGAAATGGAAAGAAATGTGAAGAAGATTCAACAAAATATGAAAACAACTCAATATCGATAAAAGAGCTATGAAGACAAGAAAAGAACTCATAGAGAATTCAAAGTGGGAGATCATGTTTATTTGATGATTAAACCTCGAAAATGTACCTTATATGCTAGTACTTGTGCTAAGTTAGCACCACCCTATTGCGGACCATTAAATTTTTTACAGAGAGTGGGGTCAGTAGCTTATATATTGGCTCTACCTAGTAATATGAAGGTTCACAATGTTTTTCATGTTTCTTTATTGAAAATTTATGTAGACCTTACTCGTGTAATTGATTGGACTGTGATACAGGTGGAAACTGAAGGACAATTTCTTCTAGAGCCCCTTCGTATACTATCACGGGAAGAATTCGAGATTCAGAATAGAACCGTAGTTAGGGTGAAAGTGCAGTGGAGGCACTTTACACCTGAGGAAGCTACTTGAGAGTGAGAACAAAAAATGAATGAAAAATATTCATCACTGTTTGAGAAGTGAATTGATATATTTTCAACACTGAGGATGGTGTTTTGTTTTAGAGGGAGAGTATGTAATATCCCTATTTTACTTATTTTATTTAGACATTTGAAAATCCTAAAGGTTAAGTGGACCTAAATGAAAACTATATGTGGACATATTATTTACAAATTGACTATTGTGCAAATACTAGAGTAAATTGGAGACGATAATTTCACGTCCATGAGGATAGAATTAAATCGAAAGAATTTCCAAAAAATCTCCAAAAATATTTCGAGAAAAAATTAATAAAAAAAATATTATATTGGAGATAAGAATCTAAAAGATACCCCAATAAAGTGGGAAGTTACTAAGAAGAGGTGAAATAAAACAAGAAAGAGGAAAAATCTAGTTTTAAAGAGCTTTTGTGGAAAAAATAAAAGTAAAGCCTAGGCTAAAGAAAAATGACATCCTAATTTAACTAGACATGGCTATGGAAACATGTTGAGGGGAAGAAAGATTAAATAAACCATTCCTAGGTAGACAAGGGGTTGTCTACACTTTGGAGTAATTAGTCTCTGCTCGGGGAGAGCTGTGGATGAAAGCTCAAGGTTGGGTGGAAAATAGTCTTTACCAGAATTGGTATGCACAGTGATTAAATTATGTCTTATGATTCTATTACTATGAGGATGATTGATTAGGATTTAATATTGTTTAGTTATGAGTTTAGCTGTAAACTCTGTATCTTGAATTTTAAATCTTTGTGATAAGATATTTATTTCTTTTGGAATAAAGTTTCATATGAATTTAACAGAAAAATTACTATACTGGATATACTTAATTTCTTTGTATAGTTACACAGACTAGAACGATTAGTTTACCAACACACAAAATCTCTAAACCCAAAGGGAAAGCTTTAAATATGCAGTTAGGTTTGTGTTACTTCTGTTAGTATAGGTATAAATTACATTACTAGAATTCAATACAATTCTAAGAGTAATCAGAGAAACAAAAAAAGTGATATTAAAAGTACATAGTTATCTATGTAAAAAAATATTTAAGAAAATAGATATATAGTTGAATGATGTACTGCAATTAAATTAGGAAAATATAAATTTCTACACGTAACATACTTCATATTTAAATTATATAAATTATTAAGTTAATAAACACACATTAATATAGAGGAAATATGTGTATGACAAAGAAACCACAATATATTCATACATAGAGATACAACATGTACATAAAAAAAGGAAGCATAAATTAAAATATCACTGTGCAGAGGATGTGAAATTCCTCTGATAGAGTTATATAGAAAAATATAATAAACCTCAAGTAAAATATTAATTAAAAATGTTCAAGTCATATGGGATGAAATTCATATTTTAATTACATTAATTACAAAATGTATAGATACATTGATAAATATCCTTAAAATCAGATGGCTTAAATCTGTAGATTGTAATGACGAACCTGGAGGTAGGAACGATTTGTCATCAGAGCCTTTGATAATAAGGTGAAGGAACAGAGAGGAAACTCTAGGAACATAATTTACCTATAATTAAACACATAAATTACTGTTATACTGATATTAATTATAATAAAATATATATAAAATACACTTTCTATAATAAGTAAATGAATTCAAAATTTACTTGGGTAAAGTATCATAAGGGAATTTCTGCACGAGAAAAGAGTACAATATTACTTTAAAAAAAATACATGAAATAGAATAGATATAATAATCCGAAAGTAATCAAATTTCATAAGAATAAGCAATAATGAAATTATAAATTGAAACATGTATAGTACCTATGTTTAGGAGTAAAACAAGGCATAAAGTGGATGATTATACTGTGTAAATAAATCTAGAGCATGATGTTGTTTATGAGACGAAAAAAATTAATCTAGATTAAACTTTGAATAAATTATGAAGGTGGAAGGATGATTATAAGAACCTAAGAAAAATAAATATAAAAAATATACCTTTTTTATTATAAAATTTCAAGTTGGAAATATTTCGTAGGATTCCGTATTAGAAATCTGAAAAAGAGGAAAAAGATATAGAGAATGCATACATATATGACATTCCAATTAATTGAATATCATTAGTATGAACAGGGAAAATTCTAAATATTATGTTATAATCACAGAGAGTGAAAAGAGGTATCAAAAATTTGGAAATATCTAATCATTATCCAAGGGAATGAAAAATCCCAAAATTAGATATACAGTGTGAGAAGGTAAAAGTTAAATTCAATAATAATGGGGTCAATTTAATCTTCTCTGGTAATATTATTACATGTTGAAATTATACAAAGAGTATCATAATTTATATTCAGTGGAGTACGAAGGTATTGAATTTAGAAATGGTAGTGATATGAATTACAACGATTTGGTTTGAAAACATCTATACTGAGAATTAAGAACATAGTTCTATTTTTCCTCAGTGAAAAGTTTGTTAAATTAAACCATTTGTATCAGGAAAGAAGTCCTAGGTGAAATTCCCAATAGGAATAAGAGGAATGCAAATGGGAAATGGACATCGTGAAGCTAAAAAACAAGGACGATGGAACATATAATCAAACCTAAAGTAAGAAGGTGAAGAAATCACCTAGTAATTTCCCAAGAGGATTTAATGGCATAGCCGGAGTGTGTATCAACTTTGTGGTGTAAGGTGAACTTGATAGCAGTACAAACATTAAAATACGTTAGAATTAAACCTCAATCCATTTGATTCATAACTGTACCGAAGAAGAATGGTATTTAAAAATTATTTTATATGAGGAGATATCTTAAATTTATTATCAAACATAGACATTCAATCTAGATAATGAAATTCTAAACGGATTTGGGGAAAATACATACTATGTGCTAACTAGAAATGTATATAAGTATAAACAAAAATACTCATTATCTAGAGGAGAAGTAGAAGGTAAACCATGGTAAACCTCATTCACTGAATGAAAAAAACCAGAAACCTAGTCTGGGATGATCAACTTACCAATAATTGTAGGCGGAAGAAAACTTTTGTTGTTGGATGAGGACATTGTGGGAGATATTTCGAAGAATGTCCCTGCAATAACCAAATCAAATGAGTATATGAGCTAAGAATCGATAACACACAAAATTAAATAATCTAATAAGAGTAATAGAGTTCCAGATCTAGATTCTATGAACAAGAAAAATTAATGGTTTCTATGTTCATACAAAATGATAGAGAAATACGTGCAGTGGTCAAATGACCTTACCAAAGGTTTTGATTCGAAGGTATGCTATTAAGAAGTTCATATCTGAGTCGTTTCATGATGAAAACCTTGAGAAAAGGAACAAAAAAATGCAGAGAGAAGCCCTTGACTACTCTTGAAAAACAAAAACTAGAATGAAACTTTCCGCAAGGAAATTTGACAAATGAAAACTGTGGAAAGGAACAAAATAAAAAACCCTAACCTAAATCCTTCGGACAAAGACATGAAATATGGATGAAATCCAAACTTTCAAGTGAAGACTATATCAACCCTCCAGTTTTCCTATATTTTTTTACTAAGCCCATGTGAATATCATCACTGAATTTATGAGAACATTTATGAGGGTTTAAACAAAGACGATAAGGATTGCAGAGGTGGCCGGTCGAATTAATCGAAATGACTGTGCAATTAAATTTATTCACTGACCAAACAATAAAACAAATATTTCATTAATCCGCGTACATAGTTCAAGTCATGTAATGGATATTGTTATGAAAATTTATGTGATGTTTAAACTACATAATAATTAAACATCATATTAATCCCAATGGGACAAGTCAACGTATGGTTCACAAACCTTACTCATACTATATATGAATGTTAATATATTTAGTGAGCTAGGTATATAATAGTAATTTAATGCAAGGATGGGAAAGGATATACGTGAAAGTGGTGAGTAACGTATGGTCCCAAAGCTCATTCTCGTTAAATATTATTACGTTTTCAATGTTAATCTAATAGGTATATTAAAGGTATAATAAGAGGATAATATATATATATATATATACTCCAAGGGTAATGTGATTATTAGAAATTCAAATTTCTAACATAGCTTAATTCTAACACTATCATGCATAATATCAGTTAAGGATAGTCCTTGGGGAAACATAGGGATGTAATATCCTTAAACTAATTAATAGTTTGGAAAATGATATAAATATTTATCAAGTAAGATAATAACTGAGATAATGCATTTATTATAAATCTGAAAGACATTATAAATATGATAAAATAAAAAATTTAAAGGATAGAAAAGTACTATTATTGATATACATAAAAAAAAATGGGTAACTATAGTTGTTACATATTAAAATTGATTTACTCAATTGATCAGAACCTGCAATTGCATACTTGTATCTCTACCCACTTTGAAGCTCTTAACTAGGCTTAGTCAATTTTTTCTTCTTCTTGAGCTCCTGTTTCCTTGCATTTCTCCATGATAAATTACACCCCTATTATTTAGCAATATCTCCATAATGGAATGCATAATTTCTTAGGTTGATCATCTAACTTCATGCAACACTTATACACTGAACACTATTGTACAACTGATATTACACTTCCTCGGAATCTCCACCAAGCCCGAGGAACCAAAATTATCTACATTCACTAGCTATTTTGGTTTTATTGATTAGTTAACTGGATGATCACTGAGTTTGACTTAAGTCCCACTACACAACTGACCCTTCACTAGTTCCTTCAACAATTAGAACTATTTTAACTAAAAACAACCTGATATTACTAACCTTAATTACTACAAATCATGAATCACACATGCTTAACTAAATTATAACTCCTCCAACTCAAATTTACTCAGTAAAATAGGTGACTTAGTTAACTTCATCCAAGTTTTATGTTGATGTGGAGATTTAAATTTTATAAATTTAAATAAGGCAAAATAAAATTGATAATTTATTGCTGCAATTTTAAATAGTTGTGTCATCCTAAGTGCCATATCTTAGTGGGTCTCATAATGACTACAATTTCATGTTTCATTTAGTGGAAAATAAGTAGTCATAAGACTCAAGTGCTCATAGGACAGAAGGGAATTATTTTAATGAAAGTTGAAGTATTAATCCTTGCATGAACAGGGTATAATGGCATCTTGATAATTTGAATCATCTATGGGAAAATTAACATTGTGTTTCCATGATTACATCCCATCCTTTATTTTCCTACACCGTGGCATCATCAGACTATACCATACCGAGGGGATTTTATGGTCGTATTTAGATTGATCCTAATAGTTGGAAGTATAAGACATGAGGCATAGTGCTATCAAGCATTGAAAAAAAACAAGAATTATAATTAGTTGGTTGCATGTCCTTAAATGGAATTTTTATATATTTCTTCCATTAGATTCATAATTTATAGACTTTGTTTTCCTTATATTCCCAGTATCAATTAAAATTCGAGGCATTGGTGGATTTGGATTTTATTAATCTATCTATTTGTTGAAAATATTTAAAGTGGTAGAAGTTTCACACTTTCATAATTGTGAGTTTGGAAGTAGGGTCAAATTTTATTGATTTTGAATTTCCATTAGGGGTTTTGTTATTTAGTTAAAGGATTATTTATCCTTGGATTTCCAAGTTGGGATTTTCTCCTCTCTTTGTGTGAGATACCTATTTAGGGAAAAATAATATCTATGATTTTTGACGCCAGCATTTGGTTCCTCTAATGAAGGATAATTGGACAATAACGATGGGATGTCAAATCATTGATGAATATTCTTTAGACTATCTTGGGTTTAATATTTTTAGGGTGTCATAGTGGTCCTCTGAAGTCTTGAAGAAAGCAAGGTAGTATTGCAATAACATAGGGATAGATTTAGTGTTTCATGTGCCATCTCAATTCTAGGAACTTTTTCTCCATCAGAATAGACCTACAATTTAGGATCATTAAGCTCATCTTTTGTGATAGTGGAAAAAAACAAATTGTTGAAAACATTGATATGTGGGGAAAAAAGAAGGCAATGCACATCCATTGGGAGATAGAATCAATACAAATACAAGAGAATTATATCAGATAAAATAATGACCCAATTAGATAACTTCCATAATGCCAGTAGCCATGGAGTTGTTATTGAATCATGGGGCACAAATTCATCAGGATGAGGATAATCTTTCTACTCTTCCCCAATATCCAAAAGACTTGAAATAATCCATAATCCATGAATGAAAGTGATATTTCTCAATAATAATTTCAAAGACATTCCTAATACGAACTACATTATTCCTTGTGAGGGGGAAAAATAAATCGGTGATCATTCCTATTATTTACTATTGAATAACAAATAATGTGCCTCGAATGTATTAAGCCTTTTGGGCTTTCTAGAATATTTGTATACACAGTCATGAAAACTAAGTAAGACTTTAGAAGTGTTAGTTTTCGATAGTTGCCATAGGGGGTAGTGCTCAAAGCACATAGAAAGCCTAAGATTACAAATTTTGTAACTATATTTATAAGGTTGTGGTCCAAAGCACATATTTTTAATAAATTTGTTTTCATGTTACAATTTAAAAATAAATAAATATGAATGGAAATGCATGGTTATATTTCATGTGTTTGATCTTATCCCAGTTATAGGTTGCAATTCTCCTTTTGGTTCACACCATTCATTGTGAATATAAGCTAAATCTACATCAATGGTAGGGATTTCTTAATGTAATAATAATATTTAGTTTTTTAGGATAATTTTAGTATTTAATTTATTTGGGATTAAGTGTGAAGGAAATTTTCGAATTGGATCTCAATGCTAGTTGTCTTTGATTGTTTCCTAACTCTAGGTAATTTCAAGTAAAATCCATTAGCATAGACAAGGTAATAAGGGATTCATTGTAAAGAATTCTACACTTAGTATCATTCTCTAAAACAAGAAAGTGAGCAAGAATTTCCAAAAACATTTTTTCATAGGAAATGAAAAGTAGATAGACATATCCTTGGTATATTTTAGGAAATAACCTTCTTCTCCACTTAGCAATAATTTTTTTTGGATGAGTATGATGGGGAGGATTCAGGGACATAGGAATTAAATAACGTCATGGTCCCTTTTCAAGGAAATCAATGTGAAAAAATCAAATTTAAGGAACAACTTTCCCATGGGTTACAATAAGGAACTTTGCTCATGTAAATTTTTTTTAGAATATTCTATCAAAACAACGTAGATGTTTTTACGTTTATTTTTCCAACAAGAAATGTTTACTTGATTTTTTATTCAATAAATGAAGTTCAAGATAGATATTTTTATTTTCTTTTGTCTAATTATAAATATTCACTTGGTCTCATCGTCAATGTGCATGGCTAGATTGTTAAGCGTAAAATTTATGGATTATATACTGGAGATAAGATACACTTAATTGTACTTCAGTTACACTAGTGAGTATATTTATTCATGGAATAATTGTTATTATAAACAAGGGGGAACTCTGCAAGTGCATGCATTATATTTACTAATTTCCACTTGCAACATATAGTTAAAAATTTACTACATGATAAACTAACTAGGAATAAGTGTTATTTGTTTTCTATGCATGTTTAAATATCTCAACATTGACTACTAGAATCACCATTATATTAGTTCAACCATGTAGAATATGGTGTATTGAATTGTATTTTGTGATAATTAATTAATTATTCTATTTGTCAATTTTCTTTCTTCTTTCCTCGTATCTTTTTCTCATTTCTTTCTAGATTGATAAAATATTACTATTTTTAGCTATAATTTCCCATGGTATCATAGCCCATGGGAGCTATGAAGGAGGAGCATAAAAAATATATTTACATGTATTAATGATTGGAAATATGGGAAAGACTCGATTTTGAAGTTTCCATAATTCGCACACCATATAACTATTTAAAATGGAGGTCAAGGATCATACTCCAATGGAAAAGTAGAGGCTTCTATAGAATAGCTACAAAACAAAATATTGACCCAAATTCCATAGTTTGAAAATAAAAATATTTCAACCACATGGATAAGGCCTTTAGTCTCCTATGCTTATCAATATCTTCAAAATTATTGTTTCATGTTGTAGCATGTACTACTACAAGTCATGTTTTGACCACTTTGGAGATATTGTTTGGGAAGCATTATGAGATGTGGGGTCACATCCTTGAAAATCAGTTAAAATAATTAGATCGAAGAAGTTTAAAGAACATTCTTGACATATTCAAAAGGTTTAAATACTTTCTACTCCAGTTGAAACAATGTGGCATAAAAAAACCCAAGAAATAAATACAATTAATTCTTTCCATATTGTGAAAATTTGATGTTGAGTGTGTTCTATTTGTCTTGACTTTTCACATAGTCATGATTTGAACAAGAGTAACTTGGTGGATGTCCACACTTAATGCTTTTAATGAGTCCATAATACATGAGTAATACAAGATTATAAATATGGGGACATTGGAAAGTTTCAAAGTTCTAAATTCCCAAACCACTATACCAATATACCAACAGGAAGGAGAATTGAGGAAGAATGGGAAATTAAAATGTAGTTATTGAAACCATGGTTACAATCTAGAATAATCATGTATGAAGAATAAAATTGATCTCATCGTTCATACACTTCAAAAAAAATAATCCTCGTGACTATATTATAGAGAGTTCCAAGAAGACGTAGGAAGAAAGAGCACTTGAAATAAGAGAGAATTCGCATGCATTAATTAATTTTTGTTCTTCTCCTAATACATGGATCATTTATTTCAGAGTTACACATGACATGGAAACCATAAGAGATATTTTTTCATATTTAAAACCATATGTTGGTAATCCTATCTAGATGGGAGATGATTCTTTAGTAGAGGAAACTGGACAAGGGAGGGTAGAGCTTCGATATGGAAGTTTCAAGAATGTCTTACACATTCTATATATTTTAGTGAATATTCCCTCAATGTATCAAATGAAACATAATGAAACCATTGGGAGAGTGAAATTCACCCAATATTTGGTGATCGTATATGACATCAAAGATATCGCCAAAATCACAGTTCATAAGGTAAATCATTATTCTCATCTTTTCAATTTTTCTAATTTTTTTCCTCAATCAAATTCTACTTTACTGCTAATGCATGAATAAGATATTAAAATAATATTTTCGAATGAAATATATGGGCACTTATATTTAAAATACATGGAAAAAATTAGAAATAGGGGACAAGGAAAGGAATTCCTACCAAAGAATTTTCTGATGTAGTTTGTGAAGGACCTGCTCTTACAAAGCATCCACAAGAATAATTTGGGAAAAGGAATCCATGGAGTGAATCTTCTCCCTTGAACCTTATTAAAAGAGATCTTATGGGGCCATTTCTAGATACTTCCGTAGGAAAATCAAAATACGTACTAAAATTCATAAATGATTGCAAGAGACACACATCAATGTACTTTCTCAAACTCAAATATGGAGTGTTTTAAGATCTAAATATTTTCAAAGCACATGAAGAAAATAAGTTTGGAAATATTATTAAGATAATCTCTACAGATAATGGTGGGGATTATTTCAACAAGGATGTCCAATTTTTTTGTGATGAACGAGGAATATGGTTGCAATACACCATTCCCTACACTCTATATCTAAAAAATGTAGTTGATAGGAAGAACAAATCCTCAAAAGAGATGTCTAGTTGCATGTAAGGCCCCTTCCTCCCAAATTTTTGGATAAAAATATCAATTGTGATTCATAGATATGAAATAGATATCTTTAAAAATATATATTATAGAAAAAACACCCTTTGAATCATGGACTCGATTGCAACCAGAAGTTACACATTTTGCATTTGAAGATCTCGAGCGCGAGACTAAATTATTGTAGAAAATAGGAAGGTTTTGGAGACTCAAAAGGAGGAGTCGATATATGTTGCATATCCAAATCGTGTAAAAAGATTAAAACTACTAAATATTTCAATAGAAAATATCTTCATTGAGAGGAGTGTCTACCTAGATTAATATCCCCGACATGCACCTAAATAACAATGTGCATAAATTTTTGTGCTTCCTCCTGTAACATACCCAAGAGATTATTCATTTTATTATTTGGATTAAACTGAATATCTTAGATAGGAATTTGATGAATAAAATCATTAGCATGCATGCGAGGATAAAAGTTATCGACCAATTTTAGCATAGAGGTGGCGGCCTGAGTGATTCACAACTATAGAACCAATTATACCCATATTATACCAATTATACCAATGTGTTTGGAAAAGAACTGAGAGTGGGGGAGGAGGGTGACTAAGTATTTAAAACTCACATAAATTATTAATTTTCTTTTATGAATTTTTTATGCGACTTTCCTTAGGCCAACTAGCATATGTACGTGACTATCATTACGGAAACTAGTGTATGCCCAGTCAACTTATAATTCAGATAAACCTTCAGTAACTTGAATTAGACCATTATATCATTGATTCATCAGAAATTTAGTAAGCAGTAACCATATGCAGTAAAAATAGATTAAACCATCACACATAACCAACACATATGAACACCAGGATTTAAGGTGGAAATCGAATGTGGGAGAAAACCACCACTAATGTCATCTATGTCTTCAATATTTGTTATATAAAAAATTTCTTACAATATCGTAGTGGTGCATACTCATACCAGCACGTAGGAACACACCTACAGAAGGCTACAACCTTCACTAGTTCTCGAGATCCAATTGGATGGGAGCTCCAACCCCCTGATATCATTTACCAGAACCCATTGGAAGGGAGATATGATTGCCTGATCTTGCTTACCAACACCCACTGGAAGGGAGGTACAAATCCATGATCTTATTTACCAGCACCCAGTGGAAGGGAGGTACGACCCCCTCACTGAAAACTCCAAACCTCAGCGCCATCATGGATCGTGCTTCATAAATTTTCATACTGGATCCACCTACTTCAATACATCATAACTTGTAGACCACTTTTCATCATATTTTCATAATCGTCCCACTACACTCATTTAAGCCTATTACCATACATAAAATTGAAACTTATAACTGTACCAAATCAATCACTGAATCACCAATCAACCAACCAATCAGTGATCTCCAAACACATAAAACAAAAAAAAATATTAATACGCAAACAATCCAAATCTATATGATGACATCATTGACAGACAAAAGAAACACAACAAAACTGATCGGACATATTCTTCAACAAAACAATCGATTGCATATGTTCTTTCCATAATGCCTTTTCACATATGTACGCTCTTATCGAGAACCAAACTCACATACAGATCTCAACATACTTCAGAATATATACATGACTCTGTAGAGAAAAACCTGCATGTATACATGTTTTAAATGTGTCAAACTCATACAAATTTGCAACTAATTCATGATTTTGCAACGCTTCAAACTTCAAACATACTCATATCATAACATTCATTGCAACAAAAATGTGTCATACCACAGACCTAAAAAATGCATAAACATATCATGAAATACATAGTCATTTCAGGTCTAATGATCCAGATCCATTATTGTATTCATGGGTGCATCATTATTTTAGATAAACCAATCAACTATAGCCCATACTATGCAAATATAGTTCATATTTAAGTATTCATTCATTAACCCTTAATTTGAAAATTTTATCTTCACCTCCTCATATAGTTGTTGGGTATGGAGCCTGATTATCTTGTTTACTTTGTATCATAGCATTAGACCACTGTACATTAAAAGGGGCGGCAACGCCGCCCGAAATTAATCGCTGCCATGGGGGGTCCAGGGGGGGCGGTAGCGCTTTTCGGAGACCCCCCCTGGCGGGGGCTTTCGGGGGCATCGCCCCTGAAGCTAAAAACAGATGTAAAATTTCCTTGTAAAAGTATAGTAATTTATAGTCAATCTGGGTCGTTCATAGGCAAATGATCTGACGGTAGAAGTTATGTTTAGATTAGGGTTTTTTTCCCTAGAAGGCAACCCCTCGCTTTTATGAGGGCATTGTATTGTGGTTGTGCATTGTGTGTGTATTCTCATAGCGAGAAGCAGAGAGGGAGACTGTGAGAGAGAATAGAGGATATTACAGCAGATCTGCTGTAGGTTTTGTCTCTTCATTTTTGCTGGATAATAAAAATGAAGGACTGGCTGTTCGGGGTGGACGTAGCCCAAACTGGGTGAACCACGTATATCTGTGTCTCTCTGGTTTTATGTGTTTTGTTTGCTTGTATTTTCTGCATATTTTATGTGTTGCATTGCTCCAGAATATATAATTTTCCAACAATAGTTTGATCCTTAGCAAATACCATGAGCCAGAACAACACTAATTTCGGTGGTAATCTTGGACAAGATGAAATAGCCATTATTATACTCAATATTATGGGCTAATAAAATGGGAAAGAGCCTTGGTATTAATAAATTAGTGTGGAAACATGTATGAACCTTTCATGCCTTAGACGCACATGTGTATGCAACTTGGACTTGACCAACTCGTGTATAGTTCTTCAAATATTAACCTTTATCACACATTTGTTTCTGATCTGCAAAATTATATCCCATAATTTTGTCATTCTGTTCCATCACTCTGTCACTTTTGAACTGATATGTGCACTCTATTACAAGTGCTATTCCATCAAGGACAACAATGTATCATAATTCCAACAATACCGCCCTTTGGACTTGATGGAAACTGTGTTGGTGTTTTATCACCACAAATTGTAGGTATTCTCCCGCATTGACATCAAGTGCAAAGGTCAAACCAATGATGAAACAATGAGTCTATTTCCTTGTAGATATGTGAACATTGTAGATCTGATTTGTAATATACTGACTATACTCCCCCTGATCACATGCTGAATCTTTTGAAATATTTTCAATGAAGTGCATGACTGTATAATTGAACTCAGTATGACCTTTCCTATCACCAAGGACTCATACTTACATTGATCGCCCAACCAAGTGGGTTTACAAATTTGACTAAACCCCCCAACCAAGTGGGATTATATATTTGACACAACCACCCAACCAAGTGGGATTTCATGACCTCAAAAGTCCATACATGAATGAATAGGAAAATTATTACATCATGGGTCTCTACATCATCTTTACATAGAATTACATATATGAAATTTATGACCAAGTCCTATATACCTCAATAGTGAGATATCATCAAACATAATTCAGGTACCATTACAAACATAATTCCAACAATCCATTATAAACATAAAGGCTAATTCTCCCACTGAACCCGTGCTACCTGTTCACTAATCATATCATCTGATACATCAAAGCATATTCTCAAATCAGATAATCATAAAATGTTAAACTCATAGATCATCCTAACTGAATACCACATCAGGAGACTACAACCATCAACATCAAACCAAGAAAATTAAATCATAATTGTGAGCAACATGTCATAATTTGTTCGTCAGTCTATCCCACTATTTTTCTATCAAAGAAAAACATAGGCAACTGTATACAAAGGAAATTGTGTACATATGTGACTTTCTTTCATCGAATTTGCGTAAAAATGTAAAATAATGCAAATTTCACTACTTTATCTCTGCCTAATCCTGAACAGTCTGCACCTATCTTCTATTGTCATAGCAGACGTGTTGTCAGAAATATAAACAATCAGAATTACCAAACCATCCGTAGGAATCACCATATATTTCTCGCCCTGTGATGACATCACTGATCCCTCATAATGTATCGCATATCACGCCTGGTCACTAAGAGAAGTAAAATTTAGAAACGGATGGCTGCAATAGGGTAACAATTCCTACGTTTATGACCGGTGTTTCTTCTTTCTCCAGTTTTGCTTGAAATTTCTTATTATATGTTGGAACCTATCAAATATCCTAGTTTTGTTCAACATACTTAACATGCAATCAATGTCCTTATGTCCAAATAGGTTACAAGAGAAAAAACATCTATGAAACCATATATTTTTCCTTGATCTAGGATATTTTTCAATAAAATGGTTCTTCTCTTCTAGGGCATATATGAGGTTGCTATGATATTTGTTAATACTAAATTCCATAAGTAATAGCAGATCTTGATTAGACTCTCCCTCTTCTCCAATTGATAAACCATCACTATATTCATTTGTATAAAATCTTCTCCTATTTTCAAATCATTTATGTTTTTCATGATTTTCATTATAAGGACACTTAGGATCATAATGATGAACTCTACCGCAACCAAAACACTTGAAGTGAAGCTTACCTATGAACCTTTTGGTACCTGGTTGGAGTTTCCTCACAATATTTTACTCATATTATTATGATATATAACTTCATTTTTCTTTTCCTTCTATAGATACTTTAAATGAAACTTCTCTTATATCTGAAGGACCTCCCTTTCCCATTTCAAACGATGTTAGAATATCATGGAGTTGTAAAAAAATAAGGGTTTGTAGATCTTTCTTTTCTTCAATGGCACACACTATGGACTCAAAATTTGGAGTTAGAGATATCAATATATTCTCTACTAAAGTTGAGTATTTTATATCTTGACCCATATTTCTCATAGAATTCACAATATCAACTATTCTTACGAAGAAAAATGCAATACTTTCATTATTATTTATTATGAGAGTTTCATATTTAATTTTAACAGTTTTAAGTTTAGCACTGCTTTTCGTCGCATCAGCTTCATAGCTATAGATGATCTTGTTGCATTTTTCCTCTTCTTAATTTAGCTGCATGACTTTGACATATTTTAATTTTCCAGGCTTCCCAACAAGGCATTGACAAATTTTTCAGTGGTTTCATATCTCTTCTTTCCTGCTACATTTTTTGGAACGAATGTTGGATATTAATAAGCTCCTTCCATGATTCCCCATACCTCTGCTCAGATACTTTGCAGATAAGCTCTTGTTTGTATATCCCAAAAGAGTATATTATCTCCATTGAACAGTGGTGTCCTAATAGAAAATACTCCTTCATGACTTCAAATTGCGATGAATCTCCTTCAAGAGATCAAGCTTATTCAGAAGGACCTACTATGGTTCTAATTGTTGGGAAAAATAATAAGAGGGGGGGTGGGGCGAATTAGTATTTAAAACTCACATAAATTGATCTTTTTCTTTTTTGAATTATGTATGTGACTTTACTTAAGCCAGCTATAGTATGTACATGAATCTCATTAAGGAAACTAGTGTATGCCTAGTTAACTTATAATTCAGATAAATATTCAGTAACTTGAATTAGACTAGTGTATCATTGATTCATCAAAAATTTAGTAAGAAATAAACATGTGTAGTGAGAAAAAAATAAACCATCACACATAATAAACACATATGAACACAAGGTTTTATGGTGGAAACCCAATGTGGGAGAAAACCACCGTTGATGTCATCTTTGTCTTCAATATTTATTATATAGAAAATTGCTTTCAATACTTTACTGGTGGAGACTCATACTAGTATGCAGAAACCCACATGCAGAAGACTGCAACCTTTACTCACACTCTAGCTCCAACCCCCTTATACATTTACCAGCACCCACATGAAGGGAGCTATGATCCCCTAACCTCATTTAACAACACACACTAGAAGGGAGATATGACCCCATGATCTCGTTTACCAACATCGACTATAAGGGAGATATGACCCCCTCACCGAAGGCTCCAACCCTCGGCACCACTATGGACCATGTTTCATAACTTTTCACACTAGATCCACCTACTTCAATACAAAATAAATTATAGGCCTCTTTTCATCAGATTTTTAGAAAGGACTGACTACACTCATTTCAGCCCAATACCTTAAATGAAATGGAAACATATAATTGTACCAAATAAATCACTGAATAAATAATCAACCAACCAATTATTGACCTTAAATCACAATTAACCAACAACATTATAAATACTCAAACAATCCAGATCTATATGATGAATTCATTGATAAACAACAGAAAAAAGAAAAAGAAAAAATGATAAGACATATTCTTTAGCAAAACCCTAGATTTTCGGTGTATGTACGTGCTTATCTAGAACCAAACTCATATATAGATCTCAACATACTTTATAATATATACACAAATTTGTAGAAAAAAACCAACATGTATACACGCTTTCCATGTGTCGAACTCCCATATAGATCTCCAACTAATTCATGATTCCACAACACTTCATAACTTTAAACATACTCAAATCATAAAATTAATTGTAAAAAACATGAACCAAACCACAAATTTAAAAAACTCATAAAAAATTTCATGCAATACATATTCATTCTGGGTCTAATGATATTGATCCATTATTGTATTCACGGGTGCAACATTATTTCATATCAACCAATCATCTATAGCACATACCATGCAAATATACTTCATATTGAAGTATTTATTCATTAACCCTTACTTTGACACTTTGATCTTCACCTCCTTATATAACTTGAGCTTTATCCAATACCATGAGCCAAAACCACACTAGTGTTACTTCACTCAATATTATGGGCTAATACCATGGTGAAGATTGTTGGTATTAATAAATTAGTGCACCAACATGTACGTGCCTTTTATTATTCATACCCACGTCTGTACGTGACTCAGCCTTGAAAAACCAACGTATAGTTATTTAGATATTCACCTTTATCAAACATATGTTTCTGACTTACAAAATTTTGTCCCATCACTATGTCATTATGTTCCATCACACTGTCGATTCCGAACTGATCTGTGCACTCTGTAAAAAGTGGGTTCCCATCAAGGAAAATACATGCATAATAATTCCAACACCTTGTTACATGGTTCTAGCATATGAACCTCAAACTTATGAAGAATCTATAGAGAATCCTTTCTAGGAAGTGGGAAAGGATGAGGAGTGAAACTCCCGCATTAAAAGAAAAACTTGGAACTTGGTTCCACTTTAGATCGTAATATTGTTAAATTCATATCGTTCTATAAGATAGAAAGAAATCATGAGTGTACTTATCAGAAGATACAAATCATGATTGGTGACTAAAGGCTTTAAATAGGTTCATGGAATCAATTATGTTGAAACCTTTACATGAGTGGCCACGATGAGCTCTATTTGGTTAACTCTTTCCATTATAGCAGCAAGAAATTAGGGGGTTTACCACATGGATGTGAATACTAAATTTCTATATGGATATGAGTTTCGATATAACATTGATCTCAACTTCACTTCATGATATGTTCTCATTTTCGGTTGTGACCCCATTTTTTGATCTAGGAAAAAACAATCGATGATTGTTTTATCAATAGAATAGATTGAATGCAAAGTTGTAGTTAGAATTTACATTTATTATATCAAGTTTTAGAACTTCCTCAATGATATTGGAATCATATTTCATCATCCAACTATCATTTGGCACAAAAATCAATTAATTCTAAAGTTTTGTAGATATCTAGTGTAATGGAAACAAGAAAAAAACATCGAGATCCACGTGCAGTACATTTGAAAAATGGTACATAATGGGATGATCAACTTGTATGACTGTCCCACTTCTAAGCTGATTGTCAACATCTTCATGAAGAGTTTCATTGTGTACAAGTTTCATTTGCTACAAAACCTCCTTGGGGTAAAGGACACATCTTTATAGGAGTATTAATTGTATTTCAATATTTCATTTTGAGGGGACTTATTTTTTCCCATGTTTTTTTCCCTCTTTCATCTTCCTGCATATATTCTATGTTAGTTAGGTGCATTACAAATGGGGTACCTTACACGTCTTCCTTCTAGGACCCATTCATTTTGTTCTCCCTACTAGTGCTTCAGGGGAGTATTGGAGATAAAATACACCTAATTTATTCTTAGTTATAATACTTAGTGGATTCATCTGGGAAAACTTTTTATTATCACCAATATGGAAATCCACAAGTGGATGAATAATTTTTACTATTCTCAACAAACATGAGAATATTAAGTGATGACTACATGGCCAATTAACTAGAAATAAGTGTCAATTTTATTCAGTGCATGTTCACATCTCTCTAGATTCACTATTAGACTCACTATTATATTAATTCAATTATTCTCAATTTGATTGAAAAATAATGGAATGGTTGTTCATTTAATTTCCCATATAGAATTCATATACAACTTATGAAGTGTCATGCATCATATATGATTATCACAATTTTGTTCGTGTATATACAGTTGTAGTAATATATATGTTTGTCACAGTTCAATATTTATTATACATAATCAAGTCACCATCTAATTCCACTCCAAGACCACAATCCAATTCACACCTTGTTGAAATATAAATGCTAATCTCAATTGCAGAAATGAAATTCACTCCTTGCATAACATAAATCACACATAAACTAGAAGGTGAATTGTTAATGTAATAAAATAATGAGATGTAATCTATAAAAAAATTGACATTATAGAGACGATGAGATGTAATGAAACATAAACCTATCACATTACTCCTTTCTTGTGAAATAAGTAAATTGAAACTAAATTATTGAACGAAACTATTGAGAAATATGATTAAATCCTTAAATAGAGCATTGAAAGTTAGTACCAAGTTGCAACAATACAAATTCAAGATTTAAAACATAGAAAAAGGAAAATAATTGTGATGAAAATTGTACTGAAACCTATAACATCATATAATATATATAAAAATTACAACAACATGAATTATTTAAATTGCAACAACATAAGTGAATGAAATTACAACAATGTAAACTAATCAAATTGCAACAACATAAAAATAGATCTAGGAAACATATAAAATACAACTTGTTAGGTATGTATATTACTAGTTTAGTCCCTTATTGTGTTAGTGTAGCCCCCTTTTTTTTATTATTTTGCACCATAAAACCCCATATTGTTATTATTGTGCACTTACATTATTATTTTAGATCGACTAGGATTATATTGTGACCCCATGGACTCATATATATAGAAAGGAGGTTTTTTTCATTTGTATCATTCAAGAATTGTTCATTTATGTAATGTAATGGAGGTTCCCCCCTTTAAGTGGTCGATTTATAAGGTGTTCATCTCTCTTTTCTTCTATTTTTGGAGCTGGTTTCATAACATTTGGCCAGAGCTTTTGATTATAGGGTTTTGATGTTCCAAATAGGTCATCATGGCATTTTCTCCATAACTTGTTTTATACGAAGGTTCAGAAGGTGAATTTTTTACCACAAGAATCTAAAATATAGATTAAATTCACGTAAAAATTTCAGATCTTGGTTCGGAATTTTTTCAAAGATATGATATGTGGATGTTATGGTTTTTTTAGGCTCCCAAATTTCATCTCAAAGATGTGACTGTGGGAAAATATTCATAACTCTCACTCTGAGCATCGGATTGGCATTCTGTAAAAAGTGGACAAAATCGAATGGACTGTAGTTTCCTCTGGATCAATTTCAATGTCGAAGGAGGAAATAGTTACATGTGGCACATCATCCAAATTTACTCTACTCAACCAGTCCATAATTAGGTCATTGTGGGAGATTGGGCATAAATTTTCCTTAAAGAATCTAAATCAGGTCACACCTGTGGAATTCAAAAAAAAGATCTACAGGGCTACTACATGAATGAATTCCATATATTCAAGATCATAAGTCAGAGATATAATTCAGTTTCAATATCGAGCTCCTCAAAATCAAGAAAAAGGTGTGTATCATTTTTTCAAATTGCATAAGTCTTGTTTGGAAAATCAGTTTGAAGTGATTGCAATGGAATATTGAAGCATAGATATGAGTATTGGGTTCTAAAATTACCCCTAAAAATAATTCAACACCCATTAAGCCCTCAGGATACTATACTATGACTCATGAAGAGGAAGAAGTGAAACATGATATATCAAAATTAGAAGACCAAGTGCACCAAATTTTTCTCTCGCAAAGAGCATTAGAAAATGAAATGGAAGTTTTGAGGAAAGGTGTGGAAGCTAAGATGGATGGTTTGAAGAAAGGCATGGAAGCTAATATGAAAGGCATGGAAGCTAATATGGATGGTATCTAAGCTAAGATGGATGACATCAATGAAAAAATGAAAGACACCATGGAAGACATGAAGAATGATTTAAAAGAAGACATGGAAGGTTTGAAGGAAGGTTTGACAAAGTTAATACAAGAAATTATGCCCAATGGAGAAAATATAGTAGAGGAAACTCATGATGATAAAAAAAATAGATGTTAATTCTCATTTCATAAGCTCTAATGTTGAATGGAAGACCCACTATATTCCAAATATCGATATGAGGAAGTTTGATGGCAAGGATTCCGTAACATGGATGCTGCAAATGGAGCAATATTTTGATCTCCATAATGTAAAAAACACACAAAAGGTATGCATTGCAACTTTACTTTTAGAACAAAATAAATTTGTATGGCATCGATGGCTTTTCTCTCATAAAAAAAAAAATCACTTGGTAAATTTTTACGAAGGAAATGATTTCACATTATGAGGATACAAAGAGAAACGGCTTATTTACCCAATTGATAAATCTCAAACAAAAGGGTTAAATGGTGGATTAGAATGAGGACTTCCAAAAATTGAATATAAGGGTAGATGATATTCCAGAGGAACACAAGATTGATGTATTCATAGAAACTTTAAAGGATAACATCCAACATGGGGTTCACCTTTGGGAACCTTATTCATTGGAGAAGGAATTTAAGTTGGAAAGAGAACTTGAATGAAAAATTATGGCAGCAAGGTGTTAGAGTCCTGTAATTTATAGTATCAAAAGGTGAATGAATATTTCTTAATTTAAAATTTTCATATTATACATAAATTTCAATACTCAAAGCATTTCAAAAGAATTAAAAAAAAAAAATAGAAAGAAGAAGGAAAAGAGGGTGTAAAAAAGGAAATGAAAACACCACAAAAAAGTGAATATCTCTGAAAGTGTTGCAAAACAAAATGCCACTATTTTTTAGACTGGATTGTTCAATCATACAGTTTAAGCATGATTGTAAAATTTTAAATTTTTTTTGATAGGTTAGAGAATGAGGATTTTCCAAACTATTTAATCTTGGCAGATCAGTAGATTAGGTACAAATGAAATTAGTTCAACAGCTTAATCTGGACCAGCGGGAGAAATAAGGGATAGAGGTTAGGTTAGAAGTTCAAAAGAAAAGGAGTTTAAGGGTTGGAAAGTCTAAATGCACCCTACAAAAGAAGAAAAAATGTTGGATTTTTATTTTGGGTAAGTAGAGGTGTTGAGGAGAAAAAATGAAAGAAAATAGGAAATTTATCCCACAAGGTGTAGTATAAAACTTTCATATTTCCTATGGTGGAAGGAGAAGACAAAAGGGAAAAAAGATGTTCTGTTTGTAAGGCTTGGATAATGAAATATATCCCTAATTAGGATATTGTGATTCATATAAAATCATCATATTGTTATGATTTTTCTTTAAACTCCCGACAATTGTATTATCCCCTTTATCCCAACACCATAAACACTCATATTTCCCTTTTAACCTAATTCATACACTACCCCCCGCCATTCATATATATCCCCAACCCCACCATCACATCACACATTGCATATGGATTAATCACCCATCATCGCCCTTTCATATTCACACAACCCCGATCCATCTGATGGCCTACGTAAGTTTTCGACCCCCCCCCCCGACCCCCCTCAGCCTTTTAACATTAATGTTTGGGGGGCGGATATGAAATGGATGGTATCCCATATCACTGTTGATGCTACATGTCACACTCAACGCATTTCACAGCCCCCCCCTCGCCCCCCCTCCCTTACCTCTTATTGCCAAGACCCTCTGAAAAGTTGTTTTTGCCACAAGCCAAACAACTGTGCCCACTGATCATTGGACAAGTTGTCAGTCTGTGTCATTGTGCCACGTCCCCACTTACCTATCCCTTCCATCCAATCACATTCACTACTGCCAAATTCCTGTTTTTCATTCAATTTTTTGGGTCGTTGTCCAACGGGCTTGCACCAATCCAATGTTACCCAAATCATGCTTTATAACCCAATTTCATGACCAAAAGAAAGGTTTACCTTGCTTGTTCTATTAAAAATCGTAGGTTTCAAGTTTCCAAATAATTTTCAAAAAAAATCACTGAAAATTGTCTCTGAATTATCAAAAAGAGCTCACATCGCTTTACAGATTGAAGCACAGTTATCACAATTCCCCTCTCTCTTCTCCCTTCCACATTTCAAATCTAACAATGTTTCTCGTCTCTGATTCCCTCTTCTCTCAATCCCATTCTTCACTATACAATGATTTTTAAATAAAATAAAATAAAAATGCCTCCAAATCTATATCAACATCGATTTAACCCTATGGTCTACCCACGGGTGGATCTTGATCACTTGGCTCTAACAGACCAAGACTTTAAGATCCACAAGACAGAGTCAGACTTCAATTTATTCGATTTCTATTGTTGTGTTGAGGAAAAATTTCTTAATGAAGTTGATGGCATTGGCCTATGGGATACTAAATTACCTTATTACATCTTCCCCAAGACCCATAGCTGCCTAGAGTTCATTCTAAAATTTTAATCATGCTATTACATTAATTAGAGAATCGTATTCACCCCAACAGGAGAATTATTGTTCACCATCAATGCTGAATCCATCCAACAGATGATGCAGGCCCGCACTCCTCAAAAAATAGTTCCTTTCTCTTATGAAGCACTTAGGGAATTTTATAAGAAGCTTGAATTTTCTAGCAGAGACAAAATTTTACAAATTCTCATGTCCACTCATGCCCCAATGCCTACAAAGAACCCTCTATATATTTCTTCTATTTTACGTGACATAACCCAACATATTGTCACTGTCTTGTCATATCTGCTAGGGTATCACACAGACCAATGGGTTGATGAGGCTATGATAGGATTTTTATCCATCCTTTCATTAGATTCCAAGCCCTCAGTCGTGTTCAACTATTAAAATTTTTTGGCTGATACTATACATGACCAATTCTTAAAGGTTAATACAGAGGAGCTATTCAAATATGTGTCTGTATCAGTCTATATGTTTGTATATTTCCAGTCCAGCAGGTTTCAATTTCAGATGACCAAGGTCAATGAAGATTCTAAGCCTCAATCTTTCATCTTCTGGACCACTCTTCTATTGGAAAATCAGAACAATTCTCGATACAAATATTTTGTGGATTTAATTATGCATTCAGCCATCAACATGCTCAATAGTGCAGTAGAGCCAAGGGTAAATGAAGGAATCGAGAAAATCATGTAGCACATACATCAGGTATAGACAAGAGACTGGTACTTTTACCAAAATTACACATAGATCTGAGTCTATGGGTGTGAATCGGCTCCCTAAAAATTTCCAAATTTCATCTCCATGAGGGTCTTTGCAAAGAAGAAGTCCCATTTCAAAATCAAGGCAAAAACTTGGCCTTTCATCTGTAACACCAGAGCATTAAGGGAGGAGGTCGATAAGGTTCTAAAGGAGATGGGTTTCAACCACACTTTCGCTTCGTATTATGACCATGCAGGGTTCATATCCAGGAAAAGGGTGGAAAATAGGTCCACACCCTATGTCCACACGCACATGCTTGCAATTGAAGAGTGTGAAAATCAAGCAGAATTGGTGACCAAAACCCTACAAGAGGATGAAGAGTAGGTGATTTCCACCTCAGACATCCAAGCCCCAACCCCACAGAGTGCAGAAAAAAAATAAGACAAGGGGAAAGAGCAAGATAAATACATAGGGAGCAACAACCCAAGAGAGGATCAATCACCTTCAGTGACTGATACCTCTAGCAAAGAGTTCAAACTAAAAGATAGGAAGAGGGCCAAGATTCACATGGATATCAGACAAGTAAACAACGATTCACATTATAGAAACTCCCTAGTCATCTCTAGTAAGTGGTCAAACAATGGCCTCCCCTACATCTTCAACCACAATGTCAGTTAAGCAACAAGGCCTACACACATCTACTTCCAGGCCTGCCATAGAGGGTCAATAAAAATCAATTTATGACACATTTAGGGAGATTAATTTGAGGAATTAGGTGTTGAAGACTAACACCTACAATCAATTCTATAAGAAGACCACAAGTTCTCAAACAAGGTTATTATCTTCTTTTGATCCTGAAAAAGGGAGGATGCATATGGCATTTCTAGATTGATTAGTTCCATAGTGTGAAGGAGTGGAAGATTATAAAAAGGCATCATTCAAGTTTAGTCCCAAGGACATCCACCCTATTGACCAAATGGAACTGCACAATAATACCAGAGAGATGGTGGCCTCAACCTTGACAAGTACTTCTGTGAGCTTGTTAAAACTTCAGGTATATCTATCTAATACTTAATCACAACTCAAGATGGAGAAAATATCTGCTATGGAAAAAGACTCAAGGATCAAGTCTTTAGAATATTCGATGTTGAAGCTTGGGTACGATCCAACCAATGTTCAAGTTGTGGAAGAGATTTTGAAGAAAAATATTGTTGACATAGAATCCCTCAGGAAACAACTCAAGATGTCAGTAATAGCAGACCACTTGGCTAAAGGAATTGAGGAAGATGAGTCACAAAAGGTTGAGTTAATGATGTTAGTCAAGGAACATTCTACCTTAATCAAGAAAATGGAGACCGATATGGAGAAACTATTGAAGGAGAAATAAGAAGCAGCCTGACTGTCACTCATCCCATTGGAAGTTGTTCCTATTTCATCAATTCCATCAGCCATTCCAGCAACTGTTGGGGCATCCAGTGGGAAAAATCAGTTTTCCAAGGCCATGTAAAGTATGACCCTCCAATCATATGAGATTAAAAATTTGGACGCATAAATAGGTCTCCTAAGGGATCAAAAGGAAAGATCATAAACTATCCATGAGATAGCCAAAAATTAGATTGAAAGGTTGGAGAACATAGAGGAGGAATTTTAGCTAGTAGCATCCTGGGCCAAATGAAGCCGATCATGTGGGGAAGTATCATATAATATTGGATGAAATATGGAACTCCATCCACATCATCTTTGAGAATAAAGAATTCATTGACAAGTGCAGGGTGGTTGTCGACAAATAAAATCAAGAATTGGGAAATATTCCAACCAAAGCCCCCAAAAATATAAAATTCTTGAACTCCAAAACCATTTTTGAGCTTCAAGAATTGGATGTGTAGGACAGAACATAGACCATATTAGAAGTGAAAAGGGTCCTCACTAAGAGGAATTTGGTGAGACAACTAGAGGATAAGTTTCACGAATTGGACATAACCATCAACAAGTTTTTCAACAAAATTGAGCCCTTGAGGGAAAAAGGGTTTCTGCGATTGTATGTGATTAAAATAAAGTTGGTCCAGAAAGGATATTATATGACCAAGATCAGGGAGACAACTAAATACACCACCAAATTCTCCCACATCAAATAAAGCGTTACCGATAAAGTTGTCATGGATCTCTTGAGAAATGAAATCTTCATCCAACATGAGTTGAAGCATGTTTTCCCCACTAGTCCCACTTTCAGAAAATACATGGAGGTGGATGAAGTGTATCGACAGGTCATAGGGACAAGAATTCTAGGTAAGAAGGAGTGGGCCAAGTTTTCCACATACAATATTGAAAGGGGATGATGAACACATCAACATAGCCACCAATCAACGAAAAGTGCCAGCACTGCATCATATTTAATGATCCAGCAAAGGCGGTTCAAAAATTAGGGCCAGATGTTAGAGCCACTAATATTTTCCTCTTCGTGACCACCACATCCAATTTTAGCTTACTTTTGGATTCATGAAGAGCTTCGTAAGTTAATTCCACAAGCAGTGTTTTTTCAGATATATTTTTTTCAGGCCTTGCATGGGCACACATGTCTACTTTTGGCTTAATTGTGATTAATTAAGATTTTTTGAAGTAGATAGTGAAACTGATGTAGTTTTTAGTTAAATAATGCATGCATTTCTAGTATCAGCAGTTGGACCCTACGATGTAAGAACCTATTTTATTAGAGTGCTATAATTTTTGAGGTTGGGCATCAATAATAAAAGTTTGTTTTACAGGATACTTGAGCTATGCTTAAATGGTGATGTGTTACTTATCTGTGTTAAATGTTTTATTTTTTTCCTTGTTGTTCATCTATTTATTTGATTGTAAAACAAAAATTTTAGAGTAAAATTTTCTCTTGGAGCACCATAATTTTGTCTATGTTTACCTTCTGAATGTTTTATTCTGAGGTATGGTTAAATAATTCTTAACTTCTCTTTAATCATTACTGAACATTACTATTTTATTTGTTTCATAGTTCACACTACCTTAAATATCTTATTATCACAGTTAGCTTGCCCTATGATGCTCTTGAAAAATTGATGCAACAAACCAACCTTTTATGACTCCATAGCCCAATGGATTAGTTTCTATAGACCTACTCATCCAACCAACACAATAAATCAGAAAAACTCATTACGACCATCATTCTAACTATCCTAACATCAACATCTATAATATTAAGGAGAAATTAAATCATAAACGGAGAGAGCTCTCTCTGGGTATAGGAAGGCTAAGTCCTATATTCCAAAGTGGTTTGATGTTGTCCTTAATAGTTTATTCTTTCCAATATTATAAATTATACAACCACAACATAATGGAAACCATACTGGGGACTTATTCAATATTAACATTTCAGTTGAACTCAGAAACCCCAGTCAATTTTTTTTTTGATAAAAGTCTTTCCTAGATTGGTTTTTCCATTTTTTTCAAAATACATAGCCTTTCTCTGCTTCGGGTCTAAATTTTGGCTCCAAGAAGAATCTTTACCAGATCGCACCCTGACCCAAGTCCTCCTGCAATAGCTAATAATCCAAAGAAAATCCTAAGAAACACCCTTAGAACTAAGAGTCAAACTCATAGAAAATCCCTTCACAGAGCAATCTCCCTCCCTCGAAACCTTGTGACCTTGCAAGACATCCAGTTTGATTTACATTTTGAACAAATATTATTCAGGATAAAATCTCATAATTGGACAACTCAAGTTGTTTTTGAACACTCTATCCTAAAAGAGAGTCTAGTTGGGGAAGCCTCCACATCCATCCAAGTTGACCTTCAGCTTCTCCAACACTTTGACTCTTTCCAGGATTTGGTAGCAGGACTCACATCTGTTGTCGATGATGTTGAATTATTTTCTCTTACTATAACAACTCCCTCTGTTATTTATAACTCCTCTCATCCTCAGTAAACCTATCCTTGTGTGTATACAACCCCTACCACTTCCTTGAACACCCCCCACCAGAGTCCCGAAACCACCACTCATACACCCATTGTCCACCTTCCTCCATTTAATCCTCCACCTCCCCTTGTCAACCCTCCTCTTTCCAATCCCCCTTGGGTTCCTCCACCACCAATCATGGCATCCATATATGCTCCATTGGTCCTACCACCACCTATGATACCCATGCCACAGGATTATCAGTCCTAAATCCCATAATTAGATAGGACTGGTCCTGCAACTTCTCAACAACGTGTTGATAGAATGAATGACTGTTTTGACCTTCAAGAGATAAATGATGAAAGTTTCAAGTTGAGTATGTTTGCTCAAAGTTTGGGAGGAGAAGTAAGAAAATGGTTTAAAGGCTTGACTTCCAATAGTATCCATGAACTCCCTACTTTTCACCAGTTGTTCATAAATAGATGGGAAGTTAAAAAACGCTCCTCAAATCTTGTCAGAATATGAAAGCATCAAGAGGAATGTTTGAGAAAGTGTCCAAGACTACTACACTAGGTTTAACAATGTCTACAATGCACTCCCTTCTCACATGACACCTGCACAACGCTTGGCCCTGGTCAAGTTCTTGGATGGTTTTGACCCAGAAATTGCTTATCAACTTAGAGAGAGAGGGAGATCCTCCTAAAATGGGAGAAATGCAGAGGGATGCAGTAAGTGGCTAGAATGAGAACTAAGAAGAGAGTTAATACAAGGGAAGAACTAGTAGCTTCCACATCTGATGCTAAGATTGATAACCTGGTTAGAACTATGTAGAGAATGATGGAGAGGATCATCCTGAATGAGAAAGACTCTGCTAGGGAAAATCATCTAGTGCCCCAAAATAGAAATCAAAATCTTAGAAGAAGCCCCCCTCAAATAATACAAAGAGAACAAAGAGGCCCTTCCCAACATATTAACTCTCCATTCCAAGAAAATTATGCTGATGAAGATGAGGTAGTCAAAGAATTAGAGGAAAATCAAATTAATCTAATGGGAATTAATAAAGAGTATTATGTTTTCCTTCCTGAAGAAGATCAATGTTTATTCTCCCTGACCCAAACTGGTGTAGGATATGAAGATTCAGAGGATTATAAACAATGTTTCAAGAATTATATAATGGAAATTCATAGACAATATAACTTGAGAAGCAAGAAGAACTTTGATAACTATAGAAGAAAAAATAAAAATGAAAACCCTGTCAAAAAATTCGCAAAATATGATTCCAAGAAAACAACAGAAAGTTCAAAGGAAGCTGTAAAAATCTCAGGAAAGAATAAAATAGAAAACATCATTATTAAACCATCTATCAGCCCTGTTAAAACTACTCAAGCTGATATCCCCACTACAAGTCAACAAGCTAAGATTATTGTAAAAATAGTGCCTGAAAAGACTGATTGTTCAAATCTGCTAAAAACACAGGCAACATTGAGCATTGAGAACAAAATTTCTAAATAAAAAATATCAATTCCTCTCACTGAATTGGTAAATAAGTATGTATAGAGGCCTTAGGTCCTAAAGGTACTGAACATAGGATAAATTACTCACACTGTCAATCTGAATGATGATAAACCTGAAATTTTATTTTGCCCAGAAGTGGATGGTGAATCTAAGGAGGAAGGACTTCCCCCATTTTATGTCAGTCTGAATGTTCATGATAAGATCCTCCATAACACCATGATAGATTCTAGCTATTCACATAATCTTATGCCAAATCCATTCATTGAAAAGCTTGGCCATGAAATAACCATACCTTACAAATATTTGTACACATTTGACTCCAGAAAAGTTAAATGCATAGGTCTCATCAAAGATCTCTACACCACTTTAGCTCATATACTAGCAAAAAGTTTCGTGATGGACATAGGAGTGGCTGAAATCCCTCCTAACTATGGCATGCTTTTATCATGCTCATGGGGAGCCAAGATACAAAGGACCCTCCAAATGGGTATCACTTATGCTACCATACCAATATTTTTCCAACAAAGAAGACTATATGGGAAAACCTTAATGAAACACATGGTGACCAGTCAAGAGAAGCCACATAACTACCCACTTTACTTTGTCCATTCTGACCTTGAATCATTCATTATTTAAAATGAGGAATACATTGATGAACACGTGGCTAGAGAAAAAAGGGATTAGGATCAAGATGAATAAGAGCGAATGAAAATTGTACAACACAATGCTGAAGCTGAGCCTTTTTGGAACATGAGCTTTGATGGCTCTTGTGGCAAAGCAGTTTTGGGAGTAGGGGTGTGCATTTTCAATACTGGCGATAATCATGCAGAGGGTCATTCTTACAAAATAGATTTTTAGTGCACCAAAAACATAGCATAATACGAGGCACTCATTTTTGGTGTACAATTGCTGAAAATATTAGGAGCCAAAATAATTTTTGTTGATGGGCACTTTGAGCTAGTTTTTAGAAAAATCAAGCGATAATACTCAGCCAAACATTCTAGATTGAGAGCATATGGGAACACTGCTCTTGACCTCTTGAAAAAAATTGAATAATATGATCTTGTTGCAGTTGTAAGAAATCAAAATATCCTTGCCAATGGTTTAGCATTTTCACCAAGCACTTATCAATTACCTCATCCCAGCAAGAAATACACAATGAAAGTTAAATGCCACCCAACAGTCCCTGATAACATGGGATATTGGGAATTCTTTCGTAATGACATATAGATTGAGAATTTCCTATTTTCCAAAGGTGAGTTTGAAGACTCCATCTTGAAACTGGATTATGAAGAATATTGTCCCACTAAAGAACAAATGAGCAAGTATGAACCACCTCATCATTCTGATATTAATATTTCAACAAATGAATATTTACATAGAATAGAGACACATAAAGACCCAGAAAAAAAGGAATTTGAAGTACTCCAATTCAAAGAAAACATCATGCCTAGAGGACTTGTCCCTTTAGAAGAACTATTTGACTTCAATCATGTGGCCAAGAAACCAAAGATGGAATCCATAAAGGAAAACAAGGAGGAATGAAATTTAGGTAGTAAACAAGATCCCAAGATGATAAAGTTATCAAATACACTGCGAGTGTCCACAAAACAAAAATACATTTGTTTGTTTAAAGACTTCATTGACGTGTTTTCCTGGAGCTATGAAAACCTAAAATATTATGATACAAGTATTATACAGCACAAGATTCCAATCAAGGAGGACCAGAAACCTTTGAAAGAGAAACTGTACAGGATAAATCCAATCCTAATGCCCTTTTTTGAGAAGGAGATTAAGAATATCTATGATGCAAAAATCATAGTTCCAATAAGATAAAGAGTGGGTATCCAATATTCTGCCTATAAGAAAGAAAACAAGTGAAATCATACTTTGCATTGACATTTTAAATTTGAACAAAATATCGCTTAAAGAAAACTACTCTTTACCAAATATGGAGCACATATTGCAGAGGATAGTGGGCTCTAGAAGGATCTATTTATTAGATGGATTTTTAGAGTATAATCAAGTGTTTTTTCATGCCGATGATCAGCACAAAATAACTTTTACTACTCCCTGAGGGACCTTCATGTATGTGAAAATTCCTTTTGGATTAATTAATGCTGGTGCCACTTTCTGGGAAGCAATGGACATTTTTTTTTAAGAAGAAATCAGCCTTCTCATTGTGATATATATTGATGATATTAAATTATATTCAAAAACTGATGAGGAACATTTGGCCCATTTAAGAACAATTTTTTATAAGTGCAGAATGTTTGGACTATCTCTAAACCCTAAGAAATCATTATTTGGTCTTGAAGAAGGGAATATTTTGGGCCACATCATATCTGAAGAGGGAATCAAAATTGATCCCAACAAGATTGAAGGGATACTTCAAATCAATCATCCCAGGAAAATTAAAGAGCTTCAATATTTCATTTGTAAGATAAAACTTTTGAGAAGGTTTATACCAAACCTTGTAGAATTGCTGACATCACCAACATTCTTAAGATAGATTCAAGAGATAAATGGAGCATGGAGGCTAAAAAATCCTGGCTTGGTAAAGTAGGCCTTCCACTAAAGTACCAATTCTGATCACCCCTGATTTCAACAACGATTTTATCTTTTATTCCTTTACATCATAACCCGCTATTGTTGTTGTATTGTTGTAGAAAAACCAGGAAGGAGAAGAGCACCCCATAGAATTTTTCACGAAGCTTTGAGAAAATCACCTTTAAAGTATAATGTCATGGAAAAATAGGCCTTTTCTTTGGTCAAATAACTCAAGGTTTTCAAGGTTTACATCTTACATTCACATATCATTGCCTTTGTGTCCATCAAAGTTTTCAAGGACATCCTAACAGAGAATCCTGATGGAAAGAGATGCAAATGGATTGATGTTATCCTAGAATATTATTTGGAGATCAAACCAACCAAACTGATCAAAGGACAAGGATTAGCCAAATATAGTTGAAACCAATGTTCAAGCATTAGATATCAAGATGATGCATTCACTAGATCATCAACAAGAGGATCCGATGACTCCACCTATTGAGGAAGCATTCCTAAGTTCTCCCTGGTACGTAGATATATTCTATGTTCTATTTCATTTAAATGATCCTCCTAGTTTTTCCAAAACTAAATCTAGATTCTTGAAGTTTAAAGGTATAAAATTCTACAACCTAGAACATGCTTTGTACCAGAAAGGTTTTGGTGGTATATTGCTTAAATTTTTGCTTAAGGAGGATGCATATAGGGTTATGCAATAATTATATTAAGGGGACTGTGGAGGCCATCTCTACTGGAAAACCACTGCTAACAAGGTCCTGAAGGATGGTTTCTATTGACCTACTCTTTTCCCAGACATCCAAAAAAATCTAGCCACCTGTCACAAGTGCCAAATTTTTGAAGGAAAAGGAAAGTAGTTTCCCTTGCCCTTACATCCAATCTCTGTTGAGGCCCCTTTTCAAGAATGAGGTTTAGACTTCATTGGAGAAATTCATCCCTCATCCTATACCTAGCACAAATAGATCCTTACTACCATAGACTATTTTACTAAATGGATATAGGCCATCCCTTCCAGAATTTCCACTTATTCAATTATCATAAAATTCCTCGAAAGAAACATCCTTTCCATATTTGGTTTTCATAGAAAAATCATCACAGATGATGCTGCTACTTTTAAGTCCATGAAGATCGTGGATCTGTTTCATAAATATCACATCTCTTTGGGACATTGAAGAGCCTATTACCCTCAAGGTAATGGATTGGTTCAATCCTATAACAATATTTTATTTAATATCATCAAGAAGTGGCTAGAGGACAACAATAAATCCTGGCATAAAAAGTTGGTGCATGCATTGTGGGTCGACAGACTAACAACTAAGAAATCAATTGGCATGTCACCATAGAAATTGGTCTATGGGATGGATGCAGCTTTCCCAACATCATTAGGATTACTAACCATGAAAATCATTTAAGAGGTATAGGCCGAAGAGAACGATGTACAAGGAATAATAAAGTAGATCATTTAGCTACAATAGTCCATAGAAGAAGTTTACAACATAACTAAGGTTGTGCAAGAAAATATAAAGAATATTTTTGACAAAAAAAAAAGGCAAATGATTTTAATATTGGAGATAAATTACCGAGATGGGATTCCAAGAGAGAAGATAAAGGGAAACATGGAAATTTTTACAACCTATGGAAGGGCCCATATATTGTTCATCCTTTTAGGGGAAATAATGCACTTTTTCTGGAAGATATGGATGTAAGAGAGCTTCCTGGAGGTCCTATCAATGACAGGATGTTGAAACCTTAATTTTCCTGAGTGTAGGAAATCCCCCACTCCATTGTAAATACCACAATTTTGAGTTTGGATCCTTTTTTAAGGCTACCATTGTTGGGAATCATGATTGTCATTAGACCAAAACCCGCAGGAGTTATTCAACGATCACATCACCAGAGATAAGGATCCACGAGAGGCGGTTATTCCATGTCACGAATCACATGGGGAGCGTTGGTTTATCCAATGTCCAACAATCCCCCCCCCCCCCCCCCAACGTGAGTTATGTGTGTATCGAACTCATGACCTATGCTCTGATACCACTTTTTAGGAATCAAGATTTTCATTAGACCTAAACCCACAGGAGTTAGTCAATGATTGCATTGCCAGAGATAAGGATCCACAAAAGGTGGTTAGTCCATGTCGCGAAACACACGGGAAGAATTGATTTTTCCAATGTCCAACAACCATTTCATTCTAAAAAAAAACAAAAGAAAAATCCTTGGAGGTCATGGTAGAAAGAGAGTATACAAGTCTATTGGTCTTAATGTTCTTGACACTTCCCTGAGGAGAAGTGTCATCCCTAGATGGAGCCACTGTTAGAGTCTTGTAATTTACAGTGTCCCAAGGTGACTGGATATTTCTTACTTTCAACTCTTAATATTGTACATATATTTCAATACTCAAAGCATTTCCAAAGAATAAAAAAAGAAATATAAAGAGGAAGGAAAAGAGGGTATAAAAAAGAAAAATAAAACCCCACAAAAAAATGACTACCTCTGAAAGTGGTGTAAATCAAAATGCCACTATTTTTTAGACAGGTTTGTTCAATCAAATATTTTAAGCATGATTGTACAATTTTGATTTTTTTTGATAGGTTAAAAAATGAGGATTTTCCAAACTATTTGATCTAGGCATATCAAAAGATTAGGTAGAAATTAAATTGGTTTGACAACTTAATCTGGACCAGTGGGAGAAATAAGGGACAGAGGTTAGGTTAGAAGTTTGGAAAAAAATAATTTTAAGGGTCTACAAGTCTAAATTCACCCTAAAAAAGAAGAAAAAATGTTAGATTTGTAGTTTGGGTAACTAGAGGTGCTGAGGAGAAAAAATGAAATAAAATTGGAAATTTATCCCACAAGGTGCAGTATAAAACTTTCATATTTCCTATGGTGGAACGAGAAGACCAAAAGAAAAAAATATGTTCTATTTATAAGGATTGGATAAAGAAATATACCCCTAAGTCAGAGATTGTAGTTCATGTAAAATCATCATATTATTATGATTTTTCTTTAAACTCCTGAAAATTGTATTGTCCCCATTATCCAAACACCATAAACACTCATATTTCCCTTTTACCCTAAGTCCTACACTACCCACCGCCATTCATATATATATCCCTGGCCCCACCATCACATCATCCATCACATTCGCATTAGTCACCCCTCATCTCCCTTTCATCTCCACACACCTCTGATCCATTCGACGACCCAAGTAAGTTTTCGACGCCCCCACGGCCTCTGAAATTTAACATCGGGGGGAGGGGGAGGGTGGGATCTGAAATGGATGGTATTCCATACCACTATTGATGCTTTGTGTCGGACTCAACACATTTCGTAGACCCCCTTCCCTTACCGCTTACCGCTAAGATCCCCCTCCGAAAATTTATCTCTGCCACAAACTAAACCACCGTGCCCACCGACTGTTGGACTAGTCGTTTCACTATGTCGTTGCACCACGTCCCTGCTTACCTGTCCCTCCCATCCAATCACATTCACCCTTACCAAATGCCCGTTATGCATTCAATTGGTTAGGCCACTGTCCAATGGGCCCACGCTAATCCAACATTAGCGAAATCATTCGTTATAACACCAATTCATGACCAAAATAAAGTTTTGTCATTCTTGCTCTATCCAAAATTGCAGGTTCTGAATTTACAGAGAATTTTCAGCAAAATATCAGCAAAAATAGTCTTTGGATTATCAGTAAGAGCTCACAATGCTTTACAAATTGAAGCACAGTTCTCAAATTCCCCTCTATCTTCTCCCTTCCCCATTTAAAATCTAAGACTATTTACCCTCTCTACTTCCCTCTTCTCTCAATCCCATTCTTCACTGTACAGTGATTTTTAAATCCGAGAAGAAAAAAATGCCTCCAAAGCTATATCAACAACCATTTAAACCTATGGTCTACCGAAAGGTGGACTTGGATCACTTGGATCTAGTAGACCGAGACTTTAAAATCCATGATACATCGTCAGACTTTGATTTATTCTATGTCTATTGCTAGCTTGAGGACAAATTTCTTGATGAACTTGATGGCGTTGTCCTATGGGATAGTAAATTACGTTACAAAATCTTCCCCAAGACCCAAAGTTTCCCAGATTTAATTAATAAATGCCAATCCTGCTATGAAATTAATTAGAGAGCCATAGTCACCCCAGTAGGAGAAATCTTGTTCACCATCAATGCTCAATCCATCCTTCAAATGATGTAGCTCCCCACTCATGAGCAAACAATTCCTTTCTCTTATGAATCCCTTATGGAATTTTATCAGAATCTTGATATTTCCAGCACAACCAAAACTTTGCAAAATTTCATGGCCACTGGTGCCCCAATGCCTACAAATAACCCTTCATATCCTTCTTCTAGTTTCCCTAACAGAACCCATCATATAGTCATTGTCTTTTCATATCTGCTAGGGTATCACATAGACGAATGGGTTGATGAGGCTATGATAGACTTTTTATCCATCCTTTCATTAGATTCAAAGCCCTTAGTCATGTTCAACTATGCCCAATTCCTGGTTGATACTATACAAAACCAAATCTTAAATTTTAATACAGATGAGGTATTAAAATACACCTTTGTATTGGTCTATATGTCCGTCTATATCCAGTCCTACGGTTTTCAATTTTAGATGACCAAGGTCAATGAAGATTATGAGCCTCAATCTGTCATCCTTTGGACCACTCTGATATTGAAATATTATAATAATTACACATACAAAGATTTTGTTGATTTATCTATGCATCCATCCATCAACACACTCAATAGTGTAGCAGATCCAAGGTTAAACGAAGAAATCAGGAAAACCATGCAGCTCACATGTCAGGTAAAGACAACAGACTGGTAATTGTACCAAAATTACATAGAGATATGAGTCTATGGGTGTCATTTCCCCCTAGAAATTTCCAAAGTTCCTCATCATGAGGGTCTTTGCACTAGACTATATAAGGAAAATGATACATGGAGATGAGCTTCACTTTTTTTCTGCAAAGAATAAGTACCAGTTCAAAATCAAGGCACAAATTGGGCCTTTCATTTGTAATAGCAGAGCGGTAGGGGAGGAGGCCAATAAGATGCTAAAGGAGATGGATTTCAGCCATATTTTTACTTGGTATTATGACCCTGTAGGGATCATCTCCAAGAAAAGGTTGGAAAACAAGTCCACACCCTATCTCCACACACACAGGCCTACAATTCAACAATACAAAAATAAAAAAGAATGGGTGACCAACACCCTACAAGAGGATGAAGAGCATGTGATTTCTACCTCAGGCATCCAAACCCCAACCGCACAAGAAAGGAAGAGTGCAGAAGAAGAAAAAGAGAAGGGGAAAGAGCAAGAGAAAGGGATAAGGAGAAAGAGGCCAAGAGAGGTTAAGTCACCTTCAGTGATTGATACCTGTAGCAAAGATTTCAAACTAAAATATAGGAAGAGAGCCAGGATTCACATGGATATCGATCAAGGAGGTGAATCAAAGAATGATACAATGATTCAAATTATATACACCCCTAGGTTATCTCCAATAGGTGGTCAAATAATGGCCTTCCCTACATCTTCATCCATAATGTTTGTTCAGCAACAGGGCCTATAGACATCTACTTCTAGACCTACCATATAGGGCCAAGAAAAATCCGTTTATGACACATTTAGGGACATAAAGTTAAGGAATGATGTGCTAAATTCTAACACCTATAACTAATTCTAGAAGCAAACCTCAAGTTCTCAAAGAAGGTTGTTTTCCACCTTTGATACTAAAAAACAGAGGATGTAGATGGAATTCTAGAATCCCTAGTTCCACAACCTCAAGGAGCGGGGTTTTATAAGAAGGCATAATTTGTGTTCAGTAGCAACGACATCCACCCTATTGACCAAATGGAACTACACAATCAGACCGAAGAGATGGTGGCCTCCACCTTCATAAGTACTCCCATGACCTTGCCAAAACTTCAAGTATCTTTATCCAATACCCAACTACAGCTCAAGATGCCAAAAATATCTGTTAGGGAAAAGTACTTAAGAATCAAGTCTTTATAAGATTTGATAGTGGATTTTGGGTATGACCCAACCAATGTTCAAGCCATGGAAGATATTTTGAAGAAAAATAATGTTTACATCGCAACACTCAGGAAACAACTCAAGATGTCAACAATAGAAGACCCCATGGCTAAAGGCATTGAGGATTATGAGTCACAGAAGGCTAACTTAATGAAGTTAATCATGGAAGAGTGTGCCCAATTCAAGAATTTGGAGACCGACATGGAGAATCTAATGAAGGAGAAAGAATAATAAGACTGGGTGTCACTCATCCCATTGGAAATTGTGCCCATTTCATCAATTCGATCAGCCATTCCACCAATTGCTGGGGCATCCAATGGAACATATCATATTTCTAAGGCCATGGAAAGTATGACCCTATAGTCACAAGAGACCAAGAAGTTGGAGGCATAGATAGTTCTCCTGAGGGATCAAAAGGAAAGATCAGAAACTGGCAATGAGTTAGCCAAAAAGAATATTGAAAGGTTCAAGAAGGAAAAGAAGGAATTTTCCCAAAAATATTGAGAGGATGAAAAACATTAAAACTTGCAGAACCTATAAAAAAAAAGGATCATGACTCAAAATACGATTTCAATAGAATTGTACTTCAATATCCAACAAAATGAATTAACGAATTTTTGAATTTTAATTTTTAAATTGACTAATCTGATTTTATGATCTTCCAGGTCGCAACGAGGCGCTGGAAGAGAGAATAGTAGTCAGCATCGTCAAATAAATTTATATTTTCACACATAAATTTTATTTCTGGTGGTGATAAAAAAAACAAAGTGATTCTTACTACGTCACTGAAATTTATTCAAAATGAATTAATCAACGTTTATTATTATTTTTTTGAAAACAAAATAAAATAAAAATTTTAAAATTGAAGCTAAGCTTGGTTTTATTTTTATTTTTCCTATATATCTAAAGAAAACTATATTTTTATTTTATTTTTAAGTATATTCATGCTTCTAATGAAGGCATTTATGGATTAGAATTTTTGAAATATTGATACCGAAATTTGAAAAATGTACCTGATTCTTTGTTAGGATATGCGAAATCGACTTGACCTTTCGATTTGCTGCAAGGATCTCTTGGAGAATTGATGAATGTTGTGACGTAATCTACTTTTGATACCATTCATCAATGTACTCTTTGGGATGCATTCTATAACCTTTTTCCATAAATGGTTAGTAAAAACAAAAACAAAAAAATACAGTCTAGATCGAAAGCTAGTTCCTATGCACACTTCCCTAGAAATGACGCCAAAATGTTGGGGCAAAATAATTGCCTGTCATTGAAATTGTCAACCCAAGGGTTTCACAAGCTTGTGAAGAATGCATGCACTGTATCTACTAGAAATTATATTTCAGTTTAGATCAATTTAACTACAGAATAATGACAACCAATTCATCTAATCTACGAAATCAAATAATTAAAATGAAATTCAACTATCCTTTGAAATCAAGTAACGAAAAGAAAGAAAAAATAAATAAAAGAAAATATAGCACGCAAAGAAACTTGCAGGAATTGAAATTTTAATCTAAGAAACCATTTCAAAGCATGTAAAGAAAAACAACTAAGATATGTTCAATCACTCCAACATCCAATATGGAAGTATGATAGAATCACCCTCTTGAGATGATAAGCAACCGATTATACTTTAGTCTTTAAATCTAGGAAAGAAATTAAAGCATACAAAGGGAAAACTCAATAATTGCATAAGTTAGGTATTCAAGCATTTAGAAATATGATAAAATCACCTTCTTGAAAAGATCTTTAAGAACACCCAATATTACAATTGAATGAGGATATGAATCTAGAAAACAATGTAAATTGATGTAAAAGTAAAGCTCAATGATTGCATAGGTTGAACATTCAATCACCCATTTTGGAAGTATGCCAAATCACCTTCTTGGCTTGGTATTTTATTCAATTATACAATGAATTGATAGTTTGATCTAAGAAACTAAATAACAGAACATGAAAGGAAACTAAATAACAGAACATAAAAGTAAAGCTCGATGATTGCATAGGTTGAACATTCAATCACCCAATTTAGAAAGATGACAAGGCACCTTCTTGGCTTGATCTTTTATTGAATTATACAATGAATTGGTAGTTTTACCTAAGAAAGTAAATAATAGAACATGAAAGGAAACTAAATAAATATGAGCTATATTTCCTTAAACTTAATCCAATTGGAAAATAGATAAATATTTCCTATTCAAATGTTTTTAGCAAAGAAAACATTACACATTCATTCTAAAACTAATACAAAGAAAGCACATGAAATTTAATCTATAAAATAAAGTGAATCTCACACATTTTAGGCAGCTGATATAAAATTATGAGAGATGGTAAATCGAGATGCTCCATATCTAAGAAAAACCAAGTCAAAATGAAGGAACATTCATCAGTAAGGTGCCACAATCTAATTCTGTATTCGAAGGTTGAGCATAACTCTAATTTTACACATGATTTGATAGGAGAAAGATTTCCCTATTTATACAAAAGATGAGAAGCTATCTCATTAATGAGAGTCCATGAATCTCTCCCTATATATCTAGAGTGACAATCCAAATAGTAAATGATAAGGCACATGTCTTCTTAGAGTTACAATACAAATAGGAAATGAGACACATATCCTTATGCTCCCATGATCTTCTCCATCCAAATTCGAATTTGGCCTTAGGAGACCACATAAGGGTATTTTAGAAGCTCCTTTTTGACCTACACATGGCAACAAACTCATTCTACTTGTTAGGTATAAGTATGTGCATATTATTTTCTAATTTTTAACCACAAATTCACTTAAAATTAATAGGAATTAATAAAGTTTGGAAAAACATAAATGCAACCCAATAGTGGTAATGGTAAGGTAAATGTAAATAAATGGATGTGAAGTGAAGGTGATAATATTGAAATATAAGTGAAAATTTAATGGAAGTGAATGAAAATTTCAAGGCCCAAAACAGCCCCCAACTAAAGCTATTGCATGTCCTCATGCAATATATTACATTAATTCTTTTTTATCCTTTGAGATTTGGCTTAACTTTTCATGATATCATTTGATAACTTCATACTTCTGCAAAGTATTTTATTTGAATTGCAACATGGTTGGTTCTTGTGTTTCAACCAGATTTTGTTTTTGCATTCAATTTTGATCTTTGAACTTTTTGTAATGATAATTTGATTATTGTAGCAAAGTATAACTTTATTGGATTGCACCATGGTTGGTTCTTGTCTGACAACCATGATTATGTTTGCATCCAAATATCTTTTAAGTACTTTTGAAAATAAATTTTATGCTCATAATAATAATGTAATAATTAATATATTTTGAAATTATGTGGCCTTTTGAATGTGAAATTAATGTGGCAAAATGTGAATATGAATGTACCCCCCCTCCCCCCAACTGATGGTATTGGAAATTTTGTGAAATGAGGAAAATAAGTGTTTTTTTCCAAAAATTATCATTCTATATTTTCAAGGAATTCCATGGTAAAAGGTTAGAAAATTACATACCTTAACTTACCCTTTGAAAATGGATGAGGTGCATGTGTGGTGGCTAAAAACTTCTGATCATAATATTCTTCATGTGGTTGTACAAGTTATGGATAAAAGAGTCAAGATGAATTTTTATTTCTTCTACTAAAACTACTGAATTTACTAGGAAATGATTTTGATTCTACAACTGTCCTCCAATTCTGAAGCTGCCATCTGATTTTGGAGTTGCCATCTGATTCTATTGTTCCCCTCTGATTCTGCAGCTGGCATCTAATTTTGTTGTTGTCATATGATTTTGTAGTTTTCATCTGATTTTGTTGTTGTCATCTGATTCTGCAGTGTCCAGCTGATTCTGCAGTTGCAGAATGGTGTTGATATTTTGCAGCTACATATCCTCTTCATTTTCTCAAAAATGTTGAAAATTATAGTCTTGATGTCTTCAAAACTCGTTGACATAATTAATTCTTTGTGAATAGATGTTCTGATGTCAAACGTAGCAGGAAATTGTCGACTTAGTGCCCATTAAAGGATGCCATTAGTCAACACGAGAATTCTCACCATTGATGATAATGAGAGTCAAGATGCCCAAACACATCTTGCTAGGTATAAATAATTTTGTTTTTTTCAAGTACCCAGAAGATCTGATGAACACGGGAAATTAATCAGGGAAAATTTTAAGGATGGAAAGTTATCTTGAAGATTTAAAAATGAGCGAATCTCACTAGACCCTAATATGAAAAATATAAAATGTTTATTGATGTATTTGTGAAATTATTCAAATTTATAATAATTTTATATATACTCTTTATATAATGTTGGCAATTTTTAACGTAAAATAATTTTATATTGTAAAATTTAGGCGAACCATTTTTATAAAAAATGGAAATTGGCGAATCTTTTTTCCAGAAAAATCATGGAAAATTAGCACACCTACAAATATTAGCCCCTAAAATTTTCCATGAAATTAATGTATTCCCATTGTTCATCGGCAATAATATTTCCCATTAAGGCATGCAAGCTTCAAGGTGTGTTTTCAAGGATTTTAGACTCAAAGGACTATGGAATCAATAATTTGCATTGAAGCAAGGTTTATTTGCAAAATGAAAGGGACAAGAAGGTTTATTTGAGAAATGAAAATAGAAATGTAAGATGACAATGGAAAATGATAATGGGAAATAAGCATGTAAGTGAGCTTATTGATTTTATTTGTGGGTTAGGAGTAGACCAAAAGTAATGGAAAGTGTATGTGAATGAAGGAAAATTAACAAGTGACTCTTGCTGGGAAAATAAATATGGCTTGCTTTGAATTGCTTGGTTGGATTTATAATTCAAAAGGGAGGAAATGGAATGGTCTTGATGGATATAGACATGGACTTGTTATTATGTTTCTCATGAAACCGGTCCTTTGAAGACCAATTGTGCATGCAATTGGTTTCCTTCAATGATCATTCGATCATCCCAAACCTACAAAAAAAGCTTAACATAAAGAACATAAGTGTGTCAAAAGAGAAATGGCTAATTCCTTTCTGACTCTTATGGAAAAATTTGAATGTTAAATGAAACTAAATAACGAAAATAAAAAGTGTTATATTCAATCCAATTCATGTTATTTATAATAATCCATTTTTAAGAAATAACTATGAAAAATAAATCAACTCCCTATTATTGGATGACTTCATGCACTGTGCTCAACAAAAACGATTGGCATCAAAAATATTCGTTGTGTCTTGCAAGTTAAAGCTTCATAGAAAAATACAGAGAAAAAATAAATATTTAATGCCAAATATTCAGAAATCATCTAAATAATCTTCCAATTGTTCTACAAGTCATTGTCAAATCATTAGGGGAATTTTGAGGTCTAAAATGGGTCTCCTAAGAAAAATGTACAACCAAAATAAAATTTATAAGAACCAATAAGATTCAAGATGATGATTTCAACCATGGGGGATGATTCACCATTTTTTAAGTAAAAGGGTAAAAATATTAAAAAACAATAAAATAATAAAACTACTTTTTCAACTCGTATTTTGAACTTATCTCCCAAACTTTTTACTCAAATTTCGAGCGAGAGTACTCACTCATTTAAAAATTTAATTCCTCATCCAAGGAGTACCCATGTTGCATACTTTCGATGGACAATGATACATGAAAAATGAGAAATACATGAAAAAATGTGATTACAATCACGTTTTTCATGTATTTCTCATTTTTCATCAATCATGTTTTTCCCTGTATTTCTCATTTTTCATGTAGAAAGGTCGATCAAAAGTATGAAACATGGGTACTATTTGCATGAGGAATTAAATTTTGCATCCAAAAAGTACTCCCGCTCAAAATTTTAGTAAAAAATTTGGGAGATAAGTTGAAAATACAAGTTGAAAAAGTAGTTTTTTCATTTTCCCTATAAAATTTTGATGATGTCATCAAATCTTATTTTATTATTTCCTCTTATTTTATAATATCTTTAGGAGGCCCATTTTAGACCTCAAAATTCCCCTAATTTTATATCATCATCTTTGTTGCAAACACATGTGTTCAAAAATATTTAAAGCGGTAAAAGAAGTACTTACACGAAAAATTATTTCAATCAAATTTTGCCAGTATTTTTCACCTTATAAATTTCTTCAATATCGATTATATATGAAATTTTTTTTTATTTCTCATTTTATATATATATATATATATATATATATATATATTTATTTATTTATTTATTTATTTATTTATTTATTTATGATGAGACACATATCTGTCTAAAATCAAATTTATTTAGTCAAATTGGACACTTAGACCACATGCCATGTGGAGCAGAGTTTGTTATTCACTTGGATTCTTCTAAAATAAAATTTATTAAATCAAATTGGACCCTTAGATCACATGCCATGTGGAGGAGATTTTTTTATTCACTTATATTGTTCTGTTTTCAACTTTCACAAGTTTAAACAATTCAAAACAAATATTTTTTACCTCACACAATCTACAAAACGGAGCTCTGAAGAACCTTGAATTTCTCCCAAATGGCTCTAGAATCTAGAAAATTGCTCACATGTTACCTAATTCACCCTAATCCAGAAAAAAATCATGTTTTATTTTTTCCTATTTCACCTTGGTTTGCTCAGAAAATGCGTTTTAAAATCAGTTTTTTTTTAAATTACGCATTTCTAGAAATCACTTCTCCGACAAACTAAAATTGCTATGGTTCAATTTTTTTTATTTTCATGTTTTCATGTGCAATGACTTGTCTCTCACAGATAAATTTAGATCGATCTCCATTATTTCAATTACCTATAATGGATTCTACAATCTTCTCTTCATTAGCAGTCTGCAATATTCTCTTCATCAACAGTTACTTCATCTGATACACATTCATTGTTTGTCACTGCAATTGCAATATTTTCTTCACCAGAAATTTTCAATCTTCTCTTCATCAGCAATTTCTTCATCTAACACACCTTCATTGTCTATCTCTGCAACTTTTAAAATTGATTTCTAATAATTGGTGCTTGAGCAAGAATGAATATGGAAAAGAAAAGGTTCCTTTTTTATTGCATTGTGTGGATTGGAGGCATGCACATATGCGTAAGGCCAAGCCAAAGCCTGGCCTCATGCATATGTATGGGCCTCCTTTCCATGGGCCATTCGTTGTTATGATTATTTTTTTTTAAAGAAAAATTATGCACATGCAATTCAATAAATCAGAAAAAGATTGAGAGGGTGCAAAACATTAAAATATGCAGAACCGATAAAAAATGGATGATGACTCAAACGATGATTTTCAATACAATTGTAGATCAATTTCCGGCAAAATTTTTAACGAATTTTTGAATTTTAATTTTGAAATTGATTGATCTGATTTTCTAATCTTCTAGGTCACAATGAGGCGCGGGAAGAGAGCATACTAGTAAACGTTGTGAAATAAATTTATATTTTCACACATAAATTTTATTACTGATGGTGATAAAAATTAAGTGATTCTTACTGCGCCACTGAAATTTATTCAAAACGAATTAATCAACGTTGATTATTATTAAATTTTTTATTTTCGAAAATAAAATTAAAAATTCTAAAATTCTAGCCAAGATTGGTCTTATTTTATTTTTCCTATCTATTTAAAACCTATTTTTATTTTATTTTTAAGTATATTCGTGCTTCCAATGAAGCCATTTACGGAATAGAATTTTTTAAATGGTCATATCCAAACTTGAAAAATATACCTAATTGTTTGTAAGGATATGAAAAATTGTCTTGATCTTTCAATTTTCCACAAGGATATTCCGAATAATCTAAGAATGTTGTGGCGCAATCACTTTTCGATACGATTCCTCAATGTAGTCTTTGGGCTACATTCTAGACCCTTTGTCCATAAATGGTTAGTAAAATCAAAAACAAATAGAATACACTCTAGACATAAAGCTAGTTCCTATGCACACTTCCCCGGAAATGACGCCAAAATGTTGGGGCAATGTGATTACATGTCATTTAATTTGTAAACCCGGGGGTTTCAAAAGCTTCTGAAGCATATGTGTAGTGTATGTGCTAGAAATTATATTTCAGTTTAGATCAATCTAACTATAGAATAACAAAAAGAAATTCATCTAATTTATGAAATCAAATAAGGAAAATGAAATTCAACTAACCTATGAAATCAAGTAACGAAAAGAAAGAAAAAAATTTCAAAAGAAAATATAGCGCGCAATCACACTTGTAGGAATATAAATTTTAATCTAAGAAAGTATTTCAAAGCATGTAAAGAAAAACAACTAAGGTATATTCAATCACTCCAACATCTAATATGGAAGTATGATAGAATCACCCTCTTGAAATGCTAAGCAACCGATTATAATTTAGCCTTTAAAACTAGGAAAGAAATTAAAGAATGCAAAGGGAAAACTCAATAATTGCATAAGTTGGGTATTCAAGCATTTAGAAATATGATAAAATCACCTTCTTGAAATGACCTTTAAGAACACCCAATATTACAATTGAATGAGGATATAAATCTACAAAAAAATGTAAAAGCATGTAAAATCAAAGCTCAATGATTGAATAGGTTGAACATTCAATCACCCAATTTGGAAGTATGACAAGTCACCTTCTTGGGTTGATCTTTAATTCAATTATACAATGAATTGATAGTTTGATCTAAGACAGTAAATAATAGAACATAAATGGAAACTAAATAACATAACATAAATGTAAATCTCAATGACTACATAGGTTGAACATTCAATCACCCAATTTTGAAGTATGACAACTCACCTTATTGGCTTCATCTTTTATTGAATTTTATAATGAATCGATATTTTGATCTAAGAAATTAAATAACATAAAATGAAAGAAAACTAAATAAATATGATCTCTATTGCCTCAAACTTAATCCAGTTGGAAAATAGATAAATCTTTCCTATTGAAATGTTTTTCGAAAAGAAAAGATTACACAGTCATTCTAAAACTAATACCAAGAAAGCACATAAACATTAATCTATAAAAGAAAGTAAATCTCACACATTTTAGGTAGCTGATCTAAAATTATGAGATATGTTAAATCGAGATGATCCATATGTAAGCAAAACAAAGTCAAAATGAAGGAACATTCATGAGTAAGGTGCCACAATCTAATTATGTATTCAAAGCTTGAGCATAACTCTAATTTTACACATTATTTGATAGGAGAAAGCTTCCCCTATTTATACAAAAGATGAGAAGCTATCTCATTAATAAGATTCCATGAATCTCTCCATATGTCTCTCGAGTTACAATCCAAATAGGAAGTGATAACAGGCATATCTTCTTAGAGTTACAATACAAATAGGAAATGAGACACATTTCCTTATGATTCCATGATATTCTCCATCCAAATTCGAATTTAGCTTTATGAGGCCACACAAGGGTCATTTGGAAGCTTATTTTCAACCTACACATGGCAACAAACTCATTCCACTTGTTAGGTATAAGTATGTGCATACTATTTTCTAATTTTTAACCACAAATTCACTTTAAAATACCAGGAATTAATAAAGTTTGGAAAATCATAAATGTAACCCAATAGTGGTAATGGTAAGGTAAATGTAATGAAATGGAGGTGGAGTGAAGGTGATAATATGGAAATATAAGTGAAAATGTAATGTAAGTGAATGAAAATTTCAAGGCAGAACAACAACTAGAGCAGAAGTGTCATGAATTGGACATAACCATCAACATAATTTTCAACAGAATTGAACCCTTGAGGGAAAAGGTGTTTCCTTCACCGTATGTGATTAATAACAAGCTGATACAAAAAGGATATTATATGACCAAGCTCATGGACACAACTAAAGAAACCACATCAAAGGAAATGTGACCAGGAAAGTTGTCATGGATCTCTTGAGCAATGGCATGTTCATCCAACATGAGCTTAACGATGTTTTCCTCGCCAGGCCCACTTTCAGCAAATACATAGATGTGGATGAACTGTATCGACGAGTCATAGGGATGAGAATTCCAGGTAAGAAGGAGCGGGACAAATTATTCATTTACCAAGATTGAAAGGGCATGATGAACACATAAACATAGGCACTAATGGATGAAAAGTGCTAGCAACGCATCATATTTAGTGATCTAGCAAAGGCGGTCCAAAAAGTAGGGCCAGATGTCAAAGCCACTCAAATTTGGCTCTTCATGATGACCTCACCTACTTTCAGATTACTTTTGGATTCAAGAAAAGATGTCGAAGTTAATTCCACAAGCTGTGCTTTATCAGATATATTTTTTCCAGGCCTTGCATGGCCACACTTGTCTAATTTTTTCTTAATTATAATTAATGAAAATTTTTCTAAGTAGATAGGGAAACCGATGTAGTATTTAGTTAAATATTGCATGCATTGGAAGTATCAGGGGTTGGACCCTGCATTGTAAGAACCTATTCTATTGGGGTGTTGTACTTTTTGAAGATCGGCATATATAATAAAAGACCATTTTATAGGATACTTGAGTTGTGATTAAATGGTGATATGTTACTTATATTCATTAAATGTTTCCATTGATTTCCCTATTTTGCATCTATTTATCTGATTGTAAAACATAAATTTTAGAGTAATATTTTCTATTGGAGCACCTTAGTTATGTCTTTGTTTACCTTCTGATTTTTTTCTTCTGAAGTATGGTTAAATAATTCATAACTGATCTTTAATCATTACTGAACATTACTATTTTCTCCATTTCATAATTCACACTGCCTTAAAGATGTAATTACAACAGTTAGCCTTCCTTGTGATGTTCTTGAAAAATTGATGCAATAGACTATCCTTTTATCAATCCATAGCCCAATTGATTAGTTTCTGTAGACCTACTCATCCAACCAACACAACCAATCAGAAAAACCAATTCTTACCATCATTGTAACTAGCCTAACATCAGCATTCATAATATTAAGGCAAAATTAAATCATAAATAGAGAGATCCCTCTCTGGGTCTAGGAAAGCTAGGTCCTAGATTCCAAAGTGGTTTGATGTTGTCTTTTATAGTTTATTCTTGAAAATATTATAAACTATAGAGCCACAACACAAGGAATCCTACCACTCATATTTATAAATAAGTAAGTGTTGCTACTCCTATACTTCCACAACCTATATGGTTGACACCACAACAATTGAAATAAAAAAGAGAAAAATGGATTTTCTACAGTTGTGATATAAAATACACTAAAGGTCATAATTGTGCTAAGAATAAGTTATTTTACATATATTGTGAAGAGCAGGAAGAAAATGAACAAGAAACTTCAGAAGAAGAGGGTATACACCAGGAACCAACCCTAGAGAAAGAAGAAATTAGTCTGACCATATCCTGTAATGCATTGGCGGGAATTACCACTCCTCAAACTCTAAAGGTAGATGAACATATCAAGAAGAAAATGGAAATATTTTTGATTGAATCAGGTAGTACCCATAATTTTATTCATTGTAAGGTAGACATGGAATTGAATTTCTTCCTATACCCAGCACCAGGATTTCAAGTGATTGGTGAAAATGCAGGAACTATAAATTTCTCTAGAAAATGCCATAATATCAAGCTAACCATGGGGAAATATGTATGTAATATTCCAATGCTTTCCATTGCAATGGGAGGTGTTGATGTTGTACTAGAAGTACAATGGTTACAAACTTTGGGGACGATAGCTTTTAATTTTCAAGAAATTTTCTAGATAGAAAATTGGAAGGCAACGATATTGAATTAGGGGGTATTGTAGCAAAGCTGGGAAATATAATAATCTCTAATTTTCATGGAAAATATTATGAAAAAGAAAAACGAGGCATAATTGCACAATTATGTTCACTAGAAGTTCCAACATCAAAATCATCTATTTCTCCAGAACTACAAAAAGTCTTGGACAATCATTCCAAGGTGTTTGAAAATGCAAAAGGACTCCCAGCTATTCATGATCATGATCATGCTATTCATTCAATTCCAGGAAGCATTCCTCAAAACATCATGCCTTACAGATATCCTTATGTCCAAAAGAGAAAAATTTAACGTATGATTACAAAAATGTTAGAGGCTAGTATAATTCAACGGAGCCAAAGTTCTTTCTCTGCTCCAGCAGTATTGGTTCACATGAAGGATGGATCATGGTGCATTTTCTCAGATTATACGGAGCTCAATAGGCTCACTATTTAAGAGAAGTTTCCCATTCATTTCATTGATGAATTATGGGATGAATTACATAGAGAAATTTATTTCACCAAGTTTGATCTTCGTTGAGGATATCATCAAATTAGAATGAATATTAAACATATTCCGAAAAAAACATTCCAAAATAATGAGGTTAATTATGAATTTTTGGTCAGGCCATTTGGCCTTACCAATGCAACTTTTACATTTAAAGGGTTGATGAATTCCATTTTCAAACACTTCCTTAGAAAAATTGTGTTAGTATTTTTGATGATATACTAATCAACAAAAAGTCTTGGAAGGATCATGTTCAACATGTTGATAGGGTGCTCAAAATATTAGATGAGAAACAATTATATCAATATGAAAAAAACTCCAAATGTTTCTTTTGAGTACAAGAGGTGGAATATCTGGGTCATATTGTATCTCACAAGGGTGTTAAGGTAGACCCTAACAAAATTAAATCCATTAAGGAATGGAAAGTCCCCACAACCATAAAGTAGTTGCGAGTATTTCTCACATTAACATGGTATTATCAAAATTTTGTTAAGAATTATGGGAGAAAAGCAGCACCTCTAACAACATTATTGAAGAAATATGTATTTTCATGGACTCCTGAAGCAGCTAAGGCCTTTGATCATATTAAAGAGGAAATGTTCCTAGCACCAATATTAGCTACGCCAGACTTCACAAAAACCTTTATTCTAGAATGTGATGCCTCAAGAAATGGAATTTGTGTTGTTTTAATGAAACCATGAAGACCCATTTATTTTGAAAGTTTTCGAATCAAAAGGAAAGTATCTACAGAAAGTTATTTATTAGAAGTAAACGTTGGCAATACTACATGCACTAATGAAATGACGACCTTAACTAATGGGAAAACTCTTCAAGGTAAAAACTAATCATGATAGTCTTAAATAATTTTTGGAACAAATACTATCTTTAGAAGAGCAACAAAAATGGGTCAAAAATATGTTCGGTTATGACTTTGAAATCATCTACAAAAAAGGGAAGCTAAATTTTGTTGTAGATGCACTCCCAAGAATGGATGAAGAGGTGAAATAATTTATTTGAGCCATTTCTATTATCCAACTAGATTGGATAACTGAATCAAGGTATGAATGGAAAAAAAGATGAAGAAGTGTGGACACACATTCAAAAGTTGCAACAAGATCCTACCACGTCTTGTACATTTAGTTGAAAAAATGATTCCTTATCATACACAAATCACTTATATATTTGTAGGAATTCCCAAATAAAACAAAATATTATTCTGGAATTGCACAATTATACCTTTGGAGGACATTTGGAATTTTTAAAAACTTACCACGGGGTGAAGAAATTCTATATAGATAAAGTAGGCCTTGTCATTTCTATCATCCAAGAATTTTTCATTTATGTAATGTAAAGGATGTTTCCCCCTCGAATTTGTTGAGTTATAAAGTGTTGATCTCTTTTTTCTTATATTTTTGGAGCTAGTTTCATAACATAACTATCTACTAATATAGAAAATACCTGAATAAGGATGGGTCCCTACCTCCTTATAATTTCCCTGGGTTAGCAGGATAGGTAGAGTCAAATTCTGAAGACATCATTCAAGAATAAAATAACTTCAAATCATATTCGAAATTGAATTACAACACTACGTCTTAATGGTTTAATGTAACATTTGATCTTTTTCTCTTACTCTAAATTCTTAGTGTCTTCTCCCTTCCATACAAAGCCAAATATACCTAAATTGAGTGATTAATAATCATGTACAACCATAAGAATCAACTTCTTCCTTCTTGAGACATTATTTCCCTACATACAAAAATAATTTTCTCTATGATAGGTTGAAAGTGACTCATCATATTGTCCTGATTACCTACTTAATTTTTATCACTTTCCTTCATGAGAAGACTATTTTTTATGGTCCTAACTGAACCAAGAGTAATAATTGTTCATTTGAATGTTGAGATATAACAATCATAGCAGCATTTCAATATTGTGATGCTAGAGTTGCAGTAATGGCATAGTTTAGAATTGTAGTCATCAACATATTCTAGTTTTTCCATTTCTAAAAATCTAGCTTGTCAATCTATAAATTTAGCTCATTAGAATCACTCATTCCATTTCTCTCTTAAACTTGTAGGAATATTTTAATTCCCTTTTACGGGCATTAATGCCTCCTCATAGGAGGCTAGAAGTTGGTGCCATCTATCTGTTTGTATTTCTTCCATTCGTCAAGAATTTATGCTTGTATATCCATTTCATTGAATATTTTTTACATGGTTTGAGTGGATGTATTAACTATGATATCATAAATGTCAAATTTTTGGATGGATACCTCTTGATTTTATTTTCTAGGTTTTCCCTATACTTTTTCAAAATAAAGGAGACTCTTTCTTAGGCAAGGAAATTGAGTTTATCAAAGGTTTTCTCCTCTTGAAATCCATCACTTAATCCCTTGATAACTGTTAGAAATTTTATATTTTCTCTTTCCAATATTTTGTTTTTCCTCATCAAATATACATACAAAGGTAGTGGCTAATGATTACTTACTGTTTTCCTATTCGTGGTTCTCTTCTTCAACTTTGGGAAGGTTTTGGTTCATCTAACATGTTGTTTAGCGCTTTAGGAGTGGCAACCTCCACTTATAGTTCATCCTATGGATATGTGTCTAGGATGTTAGTAAGTTCTTCTCCAAACACAATCACTGCTAGATATTATGGGGAAGGATTTTTTCCCTCATTTTTTTTTGTACGCTAAACAAAACCCAAAATAACATCCATTACTTATGGTGGTTCTTATGGAACACCACATTTTTTTGACTCAATTTCCCTTGTTTCCCTTGTTGGTTCTTATGGAATAACTATGGATGCCTCTCCTATTTCAACCCTTATTGGATTTTGTGCAGAATTAAAATACATTATTCTTGTTCTACCCTTGTTTGTTCTTGTGGGGTAGGAAGGGAGTTTTCGTTTATTTTTTGTTCCCTTTCTAGTTATTGTGTGGTAGAAAGGGTTTTTTTCCTCAGTTTATTGATGTGTTTTTAGTATTTCTTGTCCTCCTTTTATTGCGGATTTGTACAATGGTAGGTGTTTTTTTCATTCCTCTAATCTAGTTGGTTAAGGATTTACTCACTAATATTTCCACATCATTTTCATGATTGTTCTTCCCTTTTAGTGGATTTTTAACGAAACCTTTAGGTGAATCCTAATCAAGTGGGTATTCCATATAAAGTGGGGCCACAATGATATATTATTTGGTTGTAGCACCTATAACTAAAACTTATATAGTTAATATATTTGTAACACTTTGGTCTCATGGTGGAGTTGTAGTAGTGCAATTATTTTCAATCCTTGCATCATATCTTTCGAAGCTCTATTTTCCATGTGGAAGGTACTTTCCACTAGGAATTTGATTAGGCCATCGTTAGTGAGGGTGTATTTGGGTTGTATGGATTTCTGCACTTATTCCACCATGGCCACTATGTTGTTTAGAAGAAATAATGGTAGTTTCATTAGCCATCCATGCTATAAATGGTCAACAAGCTTGAGGTTTTTCACAAGTGTATAGATAAGCACATTTTCAACACCCATTAGTAACCATTTTTGTATCATTCTTCCACCTTACATTGCTTATGAATTTTAATATTTTATTACCTTATTTTTGGTGTAGGTATGAATAACCTATTTTTTACCACTTTTACACATTCATACTCCTAATGTTGTGAAATTATCATCTTTCATATTAATAATATTACACATGATAAAATGTAAGTCTCTAAAACTCCTTCGTATTGTTGCAGCACGAGCTACAACCACATAATAATTTTTTTTCATTGACACATAGGTGCTACAACTCCTTATACCATGACAGGTGATTGTTCTGACTCTAATCCATGCCATTGTTACAACTCCATTATTTTATCGCAACTTTAGCATGGCCAATTATATAATATAAGAATGATGCAACACACTCATGACCAATGAAGCTTTCACAACTCATGAATGCCATGTTGTAGATAAAAGTCCTCAAATTTTTCACTGCTACAACTCTTGCTATTGCAACTACCATTGCTGCAACTTTGGCATACTAGGAATACTCGTCAGTAAAAACCATGGATATATGATCAACAAAAAATATCTCACAATGGAATATGATAGACACAATTGGGTGACCGATTGAGAAGGAAAGCTCATTTTCTAAAGATTCCTAGCTGATATGAGTTAGCTCTTATTTAATTCATACCAATTTCTAAACAGATTGTTGTAACAAAGCTACCTTATTTTCTTAGGCTAGCCTTCCAATATTTCGCTTTGTTTATATAGCAATAATTTTTTACAAATATATAGATTCCTTTTTGTACAAAATGAATGTAGATTCAAACTTATAATTGTAATATGCTAAAAAAATAGACTTGAATCTACCCTACCAATTGCAGAAAAAAAATTACGATCGCTAAATCACAAAGCATACAAGAGAAAGAATTGCAATCGAATATTACACAATGTTTTCCTATGGAAAGCCTGAGCTAAAAAAATTACTATCTATATATTGTGTCAGTAAGAAAATATGAGAATATTAGAATTATTTTCTCCAACTTGAGAAACCTTTGCAATTTCTACGAGATTAATAGTCCTTATTACAACTGAGAAAGGATTTGAAAGTTGGAGACTGGTTCTTATTTTAAGAATATATAGAGATAATATTGTATGGTGCATAAGTGAAACCTTACAGACTTCCCACCTTTATTCCCATGAGAATTTCTTAATTAGAATTTATAAGGTTGAGTCTAAATGTGGATCAAGTCCACTTTTCCCCTACCAGAAAGGGATTTTTGCTTAAATTTCCAATAATTGTAGGCCTCTTTATTGTAAACAATAGGTAGGAAGTAGAAGAGATTGAAAAAATGTTGTAAGAGATGAATTTTTAGCAGGGGGATAAGTGGCACTATGATGCACACCATATTATATAAAAAAGAGATTATAAATATTATGTTCCCCATATGTTCATGAGTCCAAACCAGTAGTTGAGAAGTTCGAAAATCATTGTTTGGTGGAGATACAATAAGGTTTAGATGTGGAAACTTTTTTTTCTTCCGAAAAAGGACTAAAAAGAAGTATTGCAGACATTATAGATCTTGATGGATATGATTCACAAAGTAGGAAAACGACAAGAAATAAGAGTGAGAGACAACATTTTCTTAATTTATAGAAATACCTTCGAGTGAAGTTAGTTTTCAGTTGAAATTTGAAGGAATAAGGTGTATAACCTCATCTCCCATTCCTAATAAGGAAGAAAAATCTTCCTTGAATGTTCCGACAGATAATTTTCAACAATTTGAGTAAAATAATGGAAGAATGAAGATACATTTCATGACTCAGTTGGAAGCACAATCCATTTCTCGTTATCAATCCAAGCTTCTCTCAGCCATGGATTTGTAGAGAAACTAGTTGAGGTTTTAATTCACTCATCCTGTGTCCAAGTCAATATCCTCTGTTGTATATTTTAGAACAGTTAATTTATATGTTAATACTAAAGACATTCCACTGCCAAATAAAATAAACCTACATAGGAAAGAATGGGAATTACTATATAATGATCTCAATAAAACTTCCCTTGAAGTAACTAAGGCAAAGGTTTTATTAGGAAAAGTGATGAACCAATTAAATCTAGAAAATTATAATTCCATAGATATTCATACTGAAAATGAAGAGTTTCAAAAATTGATAATCAAGCTTGGGGTAAATCCAAATGACAAAGTAGTTGTCAAAGATTTAATTTAGGGTGTGAAGGATGAAATTTAGTCTTTGAGGGGAAAATTGAAATTACTTCTAACAAAGCATGTACAGGATCCAAAATTATCCCAAGTAGAAAAAGAAAAGAAAATTATGACACATGAGCTATTGGAGAGAAACAAAGAAGTAGCATTTCTCAGGGACTACATAGTATATTCGTATTCGAAGATAGAGAAGCGTGTATGTACAATTGTAGTAAAAAATGATTCAAAAGGCCTTACTGAGAAGCTTACTAGACTCATGACACAGATGAAAAATCCTGAGAATTAATTGAAGGAACTGCAGAGGGATCTAGATGATTCAATGGATAAGATGAGATGAAAATAAAGGTAAGTGAACATGGAAAGAGAAACTAAAAATAAAAATGCCATTAATTATGAATATTCTTGTAGTGAAATTAAGGAATTAAAAGAAAAGAAGAAGGGAAAGCTATACTTTATCCAAGAAAGAGGGGTCATATGAGGATACATCATTCAATAGATCATGATTTATTAGGATGATGTAGTGGTCATAGCTGAAGAAAAATATATGATGAAATACTTTGAAACCATAATCTATAAAATTAAGGATCAAGTACAATTGGGAGAATATCAGGCAAAGAAAATCAGCATTTATTTGAATAACAAGTCATCAAAAGGACTAAGAGAATTTGATATTATTGATAAAATAACAGTGGTGGTTGAGATTAAAAAAATGGCTAAGAGGAATTTATACAAAAAAAAAGAAAAGAGAAGGCATGAATAGATCACAGCATATGTAACTTATTTTAATTCTAACTTTTATAATATGATCAAATCAAGACTTCGTACATGTTGTGATCAACAAGGAAACTTCCGCTCATGGGAACAATATGTAACATTTTTAGTGGAAGCAAACAGAGAGATCAATTATTTCAACAAGAAAACAATAATATTGAAGGGGGGAATATTTGTGAAATACTTATAGAGATATTTCTAGCAGCTATGGTTGCTCTAAACATTGTTCTTAACAAGAAAAACTATACCAAATTAGCCAACTTAAGGATCACCTAAAAAAAATTTATTTAATATCTACTTCCTGATTTGACATTATAGAAAAAGTATCAAAGCTTGATCACACTAGTGAATGTCTGAGTCATGGGACATGTAGCTTCACAAAGAAATCCTGGCGTCACATTTGCAAAAGAGTACCAAGATCCCAAATAATTTATTTTCAAATATTTGGATAGCATTTTATTTTGTAATTTTCAAAAATTAAAAACATTTTAGTATTTTCATATTTTATGAGGACTTAAGAGTTCAAAAATAGTTAGGGAAGTTAACAATTTTCATAACTACCCCCAATGAAAATTTTTATTTAAAATAAAATCAAGGGACTAGTCTATGGGTTCTAATTTTTAGGCTAGAAACATAATTATTATGGATAACGTACACATTTCCTTAGAGAATTAATAAAAATTTCAAGATGATTTGAACTATGTCTTGATTATGGCATGTTTCTCTCTCACAGTAAGTGTCTTTTGTGCTATTCGTCTTTGGGAAAGTGTGCAATCAAGTTGCTGGTTCCTTTTAATAAAACATATTTAATACTAATTTTGAAAAAAGCCTTACAATACCTATAATTTCTATATTAAAAGTAACCTTAAACTACACTCCACATTTTCCATCATTCCATTTCCTAAATCTTTCATAATTTCAACTAAGATTTGGTGTAAAATATTTGGTTCATTCAGTCTTATACATTGAATATTATAATTTTTATTCTTTCTTTTCATACTTTAATTTCAGTAAGACATATTCGCAGATATCTTGGCCTTCTTGGGAGGGTTTCCCTTTCTCCAAGGGTATAAATATATTACATTTTGAAGAAATATACCTAGGAAAAAATGTTTGGAATGATAAAATAAAATCCCTTTGTTTCTCTTGATAGATTTCCTATGTATTGAACTCATTTAAACCAAAGGTTTCCCTTAGGTTTACAAGATATTTTGGTGTCGTTGCTGGGGAATGCAGAACAGAGTTATTTTTCCCTTGGTTTTCTTACAAAAAATTGAGCAATTCTTTGTATGGTGAGTAAAGAAAGTGTTTGGATGAATTTCATCAAAAAGAGGGGGATTATTATAAGCAATCCTTACTGCATGAAGAACACATATGCGATTTGATACCTCTCAGCAGAAAACCCAATATCCATCTGACCTGGAGAAACTTTTTTCCAAAAGAGTTTGGAAGGAGAAGCAATCCCCGAAAACTCCAATCGCTACATTGCCTTCCCCAAGGGAATCCAATTATTTCCCTCATGGTGTTGAAGGAAATAGGTCTAAAATAGCTCCTAAATCCTTAAATATTTGAAAATGGGAGGTTCAACCCCCTCATTTTCCATTTCTAGAGTCCATTCTTGAAGAGAAATCCTTCGAGTCGGTTTCTTTTTCTTTCCCTACTTTGTCCAAAATTCAAGAAATAAGGAATATTGATACCCCAGTCACGTCTCAGACTATTGTGGTAGTTTATTAGCCCTTTCCAATTTATGTACTCCCTATTACCTCATATATATCTCAAACATTGAATTTCCACCTCCTCAAAATACAAATATTGTGATTCCTGTCTTTTTATTGAACATATATTCTCCTTTAAATCTTCCTCAACCTATGAATTTTATGGCACACAATTTCTTAAATTTATTTCGCATATTCATAGGAGAGGATGAGATAACAATAGAGAAACAAGTGGCTACAGTTTTCGGATTTTTATATAATTTGAATGTATAACATTTGGATTTTCTGATGATATTTTTTCTCAAGTCCCTGGATAGAGAAGGCAGCAAGTGGTTGAATATTGTCCCTATAAATTCAATGAACAATTGGGAAGTATGGGAGAATAATTTTGATACAAAGAGGGGGAGAGAATAAATATCACAGATAATTCCTTACTCAATTTAGAAACATTAAAAGAAATCAAATGAAGAAGTGGTTGAGTTCATAAATATGTTCAATAAACTCTACAATATATTTCCACTAGAGATTAAACCTCCACTTATAGCTACTCAGGTATTTTTTCAGGGGTTTTTCTATCGAACTTTTGATATAATTTGAGGGAAAGGATATCTCTCACTTTGGACCAAATTCAAAGAGATGCTTTAGAGATTGAAAAAAATTTATCAATAGCTCGAAAGTTGAAGCCTAAACCAGATCACACCGGCAAAAGAAAAGGAAATGAAGAAGATGGATCTTCATTCTAGCAGAAAGATTGATAGAAGAAGAAGTTGGAAGAGATGATGAAGGTCATCAGAAATTTGTTAAAAACGTTGTTGAAATTGGAGTTGGAGAACAAGAATCCATCAAGAAATATTCATGAGGCACCAAACAAGAATTTTAATCCTCAATTTAGAAGACAACACTGTTACCGATGAAATAAGTAACCTGACCTCAAAATGGGAACTCTAGCACAAAAAGACTCAAAAAACATGAAAAAAATACCCCAAAAACAAAAAAAGTGTATTCCAGAACGCACTTGGTTTTTTTTGAAGGTCAAATTTCAACGTTTTATAAAATTATGCCAAAAACAAAATTGTTTCTTGAAAAAAGGATTGAAAAAACACCCTCAAAACAAAACCAGTTGATGCTGGAATAATAAAAAAAATAAATTGTGTCATATTTTTGACATTTTTAAAAATAGAAATAACATTTTTTAATCTTTAAAATTCAAACATAAAAAAACCTAAAATTAAAAAAATAAAAAATAAAAATAAAAGCATTTTAAAGCTTAAAATTTAAAAATATATAGGAATAAAAAAATTAAAATAAAAACAAAATAAAAATATTAAATTAAAAAAAAAAAAAACAAGTTTAAAAAAGAAAGAAATTATAAAAAATAAAATATAGAAATTAAATTTAAAAAAGAAAAAGAAAATGTTTATTAAATTTATAAATAAATTTAAAGAAATATATTAAATTTTAATAAATTTAAAACTTTAAAATAAAAATTAAAAAAAAAAACAAACATTATTGAAATTAAAAGAAAAAAAAATTAAAAATTAATTAAAAATAAAAAATGAAAAATAAAATACAATAAAAATATTAAATTTAAAAATATATATATTAAAAAAACAAATAGATTTAAAAAAATAAATTAAATTTAAATTATAAAAAATTATATATATATATATATATATAGCATTGTTAAAATAAAAAGTTAAAAAACTTTAAAAATCAATTAAAATTGAAAAATTGAAAAAAAATAAATCTAAAAAAAATTTAAAAAAAAAAATTAATTTGAAAATATTAAGTTTAATGAAAAAAAAATCTAATTTTAAATACACAATTTTAATTGAAATAAAAAAAAATATAAAATTTTTATGTAATTAAAAAAATAATAATAATAAAATAAAAATTTTAAAAAAAATATTAAATTCAAATAAATTAAAAAAATATATATATAAAATTTACTGAATTTTAAAAAATTAAATGAGAAAACTAAACATAAAATTTAATAATACAAAAAAATATGAAAAAACTAAAAAAAAAATCAATTAAATTAAAAAAAAATACAAAATTTAATAAAAATTATTAACAAAATTTAGAAAGATAAAATCAAAAACAAAAAAATTGAATAAAATTAAAAAACAAAATTAGAAAAAAAAAAAATTAAAACAAATGAAATTTCAAATATAAAAATTAAATTTAAAAAAAAAAATTAAATTTTTTGAATTTAGAAAAAAAAATTAAAAAAAAAATCAAATTAAAAATTAAAATATTAAAAATTAAAATTAAAATTAAAAAAAAAAGAATTTCCAGGAATTTCCCTCTCGTGGCACGGGAGGCCGATTCCGGGAATCGCCCTCCTGCGGCGAGAGGCCGATTCCAGGAATCACCCTCCCGTCGTGGGAGGCCGATTCCGGGAATTGCGCTCCCATGGCGGGAGGCCGATTCTGGGAATCACTCTCCCACGGCGGGACGCTGATTCTGGAATCGCCCTGCTGCCGCGGGAGGTCGATTCCTGGAATCAGCCTCAGGGCGATTCCAGAAATCGCCCTCCCGCGATGGGAGGCTGATTCCCGGAATCGGCCTCAGGGCGATTCTAGGAATCACCCTCCTGTGGCGGGAGGGCGATTCCCGGAATCGGCCTCTCGCCCCGGGAGGGAAATTCCAGGAATCGGCCTCGCACAGCAGGAGGACAATTCCCGGAATCGGCCTCGCGTGGCAGGAGGATGATTCCAAGAATCGGCCTCCCGCAATGGGAGGGCGATTCCCAGAAACGACCTCCCGCAGCTCGCACGGTGGGAGGATGATTCCCGGAATCGGCCTTGCGCGGCGTGAGGGCGATTCTCAGAATCGGCCTCCCGCGACGGGGGGGGCGATTCCCGGAATTGGCCTCCCGCGACGAGGGAGCATTTCCCGGAATCGGCCTCCCACAGTGGGGTGGGGGGGGGGGGGCGCGATTCCTGGAATCGGCCTCCCGCCACGGGAGGGTGATTCCCGAAAACGGCCTTCCGCCTAAGTGGCGGCAGAGGCCAGCTGCTGGGCGAGCGGGGGGTTGCATGCAGCCTCCCCGCCCGCCAAGCGGTCGGCCTCTGCTGCCACCTGGGCAGGAGGCCAATTGGCAGCGCCACCACGATCAAAAAATTATTTTTTTTTCAATTTTTAATATATTTTTTTAAATTGAAAAAATTTAAAATTATTTTTTTTTAATTCAATTTATTTTTATTTTTTTTTTAATTTAAAATTTAATTATTATTATTATTATTTCTTTTTATTTTTAATTTAATATTTTAGATTAATAATTTTTAAAATTTAAATTTATTTAATAAATTTATTAAATTTTAATTTAATTTTTTTTTTAATCTTTATAGTTATTTAGTTTTTCATTTTTAAAATTTATAAATTGTTTCATTTAAAAAATAAATAAATTTATGGATATTTGTTTTTTAATTATTTTGATGGATTTTCATTTTTTTTGTTTTTTTAATGATAGGTATTTTTATTTTAATTTTCTTTTCAATTTTTTTTTTTGTTTATTTTTAAAAATTTGTATATTTTTTCTTCTTCTTCTTATTTTTAATTTGATTTTTAAATTTTAATTTTTCTTTTTGTATTTTTATTTTTTATCTAAGTTTTATTTTGTAAATTTAAATTGTTTTATTTCTATTTAATTACCCAATTATATGGATATTTTTAGCTAAAAATGTTTTGTGTTTTTTTGAAGTAGCTAGTCTAATTTTGTTTTTTTCTTTAAATTATGTGTTTTTTTTTTCAAATTTTGTCATTTCTTTTGACATAATTTTCGAATATTTTTGTTTTTTTTTTTTTGGTTTAAAATTTTTATTTTTACGAGTTAATTTTGTTTTTTTTAACATTTTTATCGTTTTTTTTTTTGTTTTTATATAAATTTTTTTATCTAAGTTTTGTGTTTTATTACCAACATTAAAATCACCACTCTAAAAAAAAAAGGTTGATGCTGCATCAATACATTTCAAAATTAGCATGAAAATCACTGCTCTAAAAAATAAAATAAAAATGATGCTGCATCAATACGTTTCAAAATTAGCATGAAAATCACTAACATTTTAAAAAAAATATTCATACTTCATAAATAAAAATATTAGAGTGTCAAAAATGTGCTCCAAAAAAAAAAGGGTGATTCTGCATCACCACTTTCCAAAATCGGGTGCTTTTTATGCTACCAAAAAAAAGTAGGTAACAGTGTGGTTACCTATTTCATCGGTAACATTGTTAGACCTCCACTACAAATTTTGTAGAGGGAGAGGAAGAATCAAGAAGACCAATTTCAACCTCCTTTACATATTGAAGATGAACTAGAGGAAGCACTAGAAGAAGGCTTAGTGTTTCAAGAAAAATAGTACTCCCTTCTATTAGAGGAGGAACAAGGGAAGGAAATTGTTAGTGTTAATTCTAGTCGCAAGCGTACGAAAAAAGCTCACTTTAATTGTGCATAAAAAGCAACCCTAACATCAAAGATGGTTGTCAATTTCCTTAGATCTGTAGTTAGTGATTAGAATATGTGGAAGCTGAACAGTGACAAAGGCATCCAAGTGACCTTGGAATGTGTAATCCAAGAGTCACATTAAGGTAATATAAATGTACATCTATGAGTAATTGAAATACAATGAATTCCTATCTTTCCTATGTGTGTGTTTACCCATGCTTGTGTTTAACATGGTATCAGAGCCATGATGAGTGGCCTTGTGTGCTTATGTGTTATTTTTCTTCCTTTCATTGAATAACACTCGTCTTTATGCCAGACAGCCTATTGGTCTCTAACGCTCGTCCTTCTCCTGACCATCTATCAAATTCCTTGAGCGCAAGCCAAGGGCCTGACCTTTTCATATTCTCTGTCATATCAATTTCGGTTATGTAACTCCCTTCAGCCTTTCCTGCCATATTCTTTTTCATATCAATTTCTTGTGTATTCTGTTAATGTGAGTGCTCTCCCTCTCCCATGGCCTATGGATTCGGCCCTCCTCCACATAATTTCACACTGCCTACTTCCTTCAAAAATTGTGCCACAAAATCCATTACGGGCAATGGTTCAATGAAAGAAATTGAGGACATATCAATGTTCAAAGATAAACCCATTTAGCTCTCTACTCCTGTAACTCCTCTCTTCTGTGTATTGACTGTGGCATCTCCGTGGCATTTTCTGCCCTCTCACGGCCTCCTCCACGTTGAACATCCATATGAATATCTTGAATCCAGCGACTTGGGTTCGAATCCTGTTGGTGCTTAGCTCCCACAACTGGCTCCCCTTTTTCACATACCACAGACATGTTTCCTCTCTTGGACACGTTGTAAGATTACATATTTGTGCTCTATAAATACGCCAGCAAAGCCATCAACGTGTTTAATCAATTCAGCATCCACCATGGTTGCCATACCGTTACCAATATTATAATATCCAAATAATGAAGAGGCATGGTAAATGTTCGACCCCATTCCAAATTGCCTCATTGTCTCCTTGGAAAAGGCCAGTTGGTCTCCCATAAGCATCTTTACAGCTATTCCTAATTCTAATGCACGTCGAATTTTTTCAGCTGTGTCATAACGAGCAGAGTCAAAACGTGGAATGAGCCCCAACATATCCCAATCACCTCCGAGGCCTTCTTCATCTTTCTCTATTACTTCCTGGATAATGACAATCATTAGTTTTAAATCACCGAAACCCATGTTCCTTTTCTGGGTTCTTACAGACAATCTTACATATGCATAAATTCTAGAGTTGTTATTTATTTTCTTCAATGAGGGTTGAATCCACTCATGTACTATGTAATTAAGTTTATCTATTTCGTGAACCAAGTCCTGTGTTATAACTTTGTTCTGGGTTGAGTTCCTTCACTTAATACTTAGCGTGCGTATTCTTTTGAGGGGGTCAAAGTTTCTCTTTATTCCTGCCCTGTTTACTTCATAACACAAGCACATATTCCTTCTGTTCAGCAACCCAAAATTCTCCTTTATTTATCAGGCTGAGATTTGGTGTATCTGGAATATTCTTAGTTTTTGGTTGGATACGAGACGCTTCATCAATGATTAGTTGTACATATATAATTTATGAGTAGTGTATTCTTGAAAATATAGGTGTTAGAATGATGTAATGAGAATATTAAGTATATCTCATGGAAGCCAATCTGCAGTTATCACATCTACTGATAAAGAATGAATTTTCCTTCTTTCTATTGATCGAAGAAAAGTTAGGTTTGAAGGACTAGGAGAAGTTCATTACCATTAGTTTCGCTCTCTTGGAGGATTAGATACCTCCCTTCCTTCAGCTAAGTCAAAGTTTGTAGATTTTATGAGGACATAGATACACCCAAAGAGGTTGAGTCTTTGAAGACTACTGAGCACGTGTTTCCCTCTCTTTGTTGGATGAGTTTCCAACCTTTTGGACGAGTTTTTGTAAAGGGAAAGGGGATGAGTTATCTAATATATTATTTTTGGATGGTCTATTGGTATTTTGTGTCAATTTCTACAATACTTGAAAGTGTTTGTGTCATTTTGGATGAAATTATAGAGGTTAAGTGTGTAGTTGTATATCTCTTTCACTGGGTCAAGTTTCTTAGTCTATTTATTGACTGTGGGAAGTGAAACTTACTGTTGGTGTGATATCATTAAAGGGGATTGTTGATAAATGGACGTGGAATTATGATTCGCTAATTGAATCCTAGAACCTTTGGTAGTAGCATACATCATTACAAATATATTCATACAATTATCACAGATTTTATCTCTCTGTGCATAGTTGTGATCAATTTTTTAAGTGTAATTTTGGAAATGCATAAAATAGCCAGAATTGGTGAATTATTAGAGTTCTTAAAAACTCTGATACATTCCTCTGATCATGATATATTTAGAATAAACAAATATTCTCTTGCTGACATTAGAACCTGTTTGAAAATTGCACAAGAAAACATTGCTTTTTTGCAACTTGAATCTCAGCTACAACAAGTGGAGTCATCATTCTGAACCTGTTTCTATTCAGAAAATTGAGAGGGACTCCAATCGGTAGCAAGAATATAAAGTTGCAGTCGATTCACATTCAGTTCCTTGTACAAGAGCAGATTTACATGCAGATGCAGCAGCTCAGTCTGCACTTCCCAAGCCCATCATCAGACCTTGTAAAAAGCGTGTCCACAACAAGCACAAAATTGACCTTGGATATGAAAAGAAATTATCCTTTCATATTCTCGACTACTCCAAGCCCATCAAATTTCAGAGTGTCGGATTTCTTCATGACAGTTCACCTTTAGGTGTTACAAATCCTGCTCCTCTTCCACATCAACAACAACGACAAATTGAAAAATTCCAACACTGTGATCGTGTTGGCGCTATGAAATATCACTGTTTTAATCTTCACCCATGAAAGCACTGTGGTCGGAACACCCATTATTCACACAGATGCTTCAGAAACAAGCCTCCTACAAGAAAAAATATTCATCTTGGATGGATCGCTTCTTGGCAATGGGCATCAACAGCCAAGAATATTTTTAAGTCACATGTCAGAACTTGCTCTAGAATATTGAACAATCTTGCAGTTGAGTTTTTTCCATCATCTCACGTTGTACCTGACAGGGCGGAAAATTGTGGTCATCTACAAGCTTCGAAGCCACATCAAGTGAGCCTAAGCCACAATCTGTCATTCTAGATTTAGATTTGTAGCCAAGGACAGAGCAGTTCAAGCTAGCCTAAGCCACAACTTGTCATTCCCGATTCAAAGTTGTAGCGAGAGACGCGAATGCCCACAAGCATGCCTTTGGTTGGTGGAAAACCTTAAACCATCTATGTGAGATTGATATTCTTCCTCTAGCAGAAGACTTAAGATTCTTGCCAGCTTTGGAAGATTTCCATGAAATGCATTAAGCATTCCAGTGTTGGTGGTCATCCTTAAACCATCATAGGTTGTAGACCTCCCTTCTTCTAAGTTCAAGGTCTCCCTCTTCAAATATGAGGGACACTTCCTCTAGCAGAAGCCCTCAGCTTCTTGCTAGATTTGGAAGAGTTTTAGGAACTGCAATAAGTGTTGCGTTCCAGTGTTGGTGGTCATCCTTAAACCACCTCTTTATGCCAACATTTCATAGATTTGATTCAGCCTAGTTTCTATCATGCATACTTTGCAGATTTGTATTACAACTCTCTTCTTGGATTCACACATACCCCTTCGGATTAAGGGGGGGATTGTTGGACACCTAATCCTCTATGCGTAGGTGTTGAAGCCAAATAGTCACAAAGGAGTCCAAGTGACCTTGGAATGCAGAATCCAAGACTCACATTAATGTAATATAAATATACATCTATGAGTAATAGAAATGCATCGAATGCCTATATTTCATATGTGTGTGTTTACCCATGCTTCTGTTTAACAGAATAAATTCTACAAAAATCTAGATCTATGATGTTAAAGACATTAAACAACAAGTAAAATTTGCTCCATGCATCCAATAGACAAGAAAATAATATTTTTTTAAAGAATTTTGTATTTATCACACTTGGGAACGGAACATAGAGAGATGTTACCAGTCCCCCTTAATGGGATGCATTCTTGTATGTCCCAGGGGCTTCAAATCTAAGATCTCTCTGTTGGGAAAAATACTGAGAGGGGGGGGGTGAATCAGTATTTACTGCATAATCAAATCTTTTTACTTTTTCATTCCTTAAAACCCATACGCTACTTTCCTTCAGCAAACTAGCGTATATACGCGGATCCCCTTTATGAAACTAGCGTATACACAGAGATCTAGATCTGTCATTAAATCTTTACTTATATTATTCCATCATTCATTCATTAGATGTTCAATAAATAGTAAACATGTGTAGTAAGAACAGAATAAACCATCACACAAAGGATCACACATGAACACCGGGATTTTTAGGTGGAAACCCAAATCGGGAGAAAACCACCGCTGCAGTTGCTCAGTCTTCAATATTTTATTATAGAGAAAACATATTACAACATATGTGCTGGCGTAGACTTGACCAGCACGCAGGCACCCACCTGCGCTCGTTTACCAGCCTCTCCTGGAAGGGAGCTCCAACCCCCTGACTCGTTTACCAGCCTCTCCTGGAAGGGAGCTACGACCCCCCGATCTCGTTTACCAGCCTTTCCTGGAAGGGAGCTACGCCCCCTGACTGAAGGCTACAACCCTCGGCACCACCTTGGACCACGTTTCATCAATTTTCACACTGGATCCAACCACTTTAATAGAACACAACTTGCAGGCCACAATTCATCATATTTCCAGACCGAACCCTTTCCATACTTTTTATTTCATTATACTTCACCAAGCGATACAGACAACTCAGCTCTGTAGTATACAGATAGCAGTAACACAGCAGAATAGATCAGACATTTCTTACCACAGTCTTTCAGCAAACCCTAGTTTGCATACGCGCTTTCACTTCACTGATGTCGCGTATATACGCGCTTCCATCCACACAAACCGGCGTATACCTCAGTGTATATTTTATTACGCATACGCGCTTTTTCTTCAGCGAAGCTGCGTATATACGCGCTTCCTCCACGGAGAAGTAGCGTATAGATCTTTAATCATTACAGAGCAGCATACTTCATCAGATCAGACATTCACCTCAGATTCAACCCTTTACTTCAGACAGATGTTCGCCTAGATGCTCGCCTCATCACAGATCTAAGCCTTCCATAATCAGATCTAGCAAATACAAGAGCAATTCAGATCTAGATCCCCTTCTTCATCATTGGTGCATCATACATTCAGATTTATCATTTAAGTGTAACCCTTTCCATTCAGATATACTTCGGAGAGAAGTATTCATTCAAGCTTAGACATCTTGCTCCCACACTCATGATTTGCACAATGAATTTCTTCTCCTTATATAGGTTTACCCTTTTCAATACCATGAGCCCCCTTTTTCAATACCATGGGCCAAAGCAATACCATAAGCCCAAAAACTACCTAGACGGGGTCAATTAGGTGGATCATTACCCAATACCATGGGTCAATTTACCCTTGGTTTTGCACTTTTTGAGCGCTTTAGCCCATACGCGACTTGGCACGTTTTTTTCCGCGTGCATACGCGACTTCCCCTAGGCCAATCCGCGTATACAAAGAGACATACTCTTTTCATCATATTTTGAGCACATTCTGAATTCTTTTCTTCATTGCCTTCTGTACACACTGTAGAAACATCATATTTTCTTCATCAGGAACATATTCTCTCAAGTGCAACTTCATCAAGTAAGTTGTCATCATCTCCATCAAGTGGGTTGCTTTTCAAGGACAACACTCAACATCATATTGTCAACAAACATCAGATTTACATTATTTACCAAGTCCATCAAGTCAAGCATAACTTCATCAGGTGTATTGCCATCAAGGACAACACATGTCAACTGTCACATGTCTTCATCTTCATTCAGTGGGTTTCCATCAAGGACAACACTCTGCATCATATTTCCAACAATCTCCCCCTTTGGACTTGATGGCAACCACGATGGTGTTTGGTTACCACAGCAGATAGATACTATGTCACTCTCCCAAATATGTCACATCATTATCTTCTCTTTATTCAAACACCATGTCACTCTCCCCCTTTGACATCAAGGGCAAAGGGCGGATCAAAAACCAACACTCTTCTCCTTTTCTCCTCATGTGGAAGAAATATTCTGCAGATCTGATATGTGCTGAAGTGGCCAAGCTCCCCCCGAGTTCATGCTGAATCTTCAAACATATTTGTCAATGAAGTACATGACTCTATGAAGTTCCTATCACCAATGACTCATACTTACATCAAATATCCAACCAAGTGGATTTCCATATGAGACTCAAGTACCCAACCAAGTGGGTTTACACATTTGACTCAGCTACCCAACCAAGTGGGTTTACAAACATGACTCAGCTACCCAACCAAGTGGGTTTACAACTTGACAAGTCCTTACATGACTGAATATTACAATTTTACCTCATGGGTCTCAACCAGACCTTTTAATCAAAATACAAATATGACTTTTCATAATCAATACCAAAAATACCTCAAGAGAGATCAAATATCAGAACCACTGCATTATATTCAGCAAAGCTAATGCTCCCCCTGAATCTGTGCAACCAAGCAATCTTTCCAAAATGACTAAGGCTCCCCCTTAGTTTGTGCATCCTGAAAACTTCCACCAACAAATCATCAAGGCATCTTCATCAAAACATTAGAAACAGAATTATGAGAACTGAAACACCACCAGAGATACCAAACAGTATCAGAGATACCAAACAGCATTGTAGCTGTGCTGAAGAGAGCTGAACCAACCAAAAATTGTCAGCAACCAACCATACGCGGTTTTATGTGCAGGAACTCGCGTACATACGCGACTGTGTTTCAGGAAACCAGTGTATCCCAAGCCATCTTCTAAATTTCAACCAGATCTGATTCTTTGTAAGGCAAAGACAATGATCAGCTTCTTTCTGAGACATTTGAATGCTTCCCTGGACTACAGATAGATAGAATAGTGTAGTTTTTTCTTCAAGCGTCATCCAACGGTTGTAGCACAATAGTAACCAAGCCTTCATATTCTTTGCAGCATCAATACAACCTTTAAGAGAGATTATCATACCAAAACAACATCTTCAAATATGTGTCAAGTAATCATCCATGTGGTCCAACATCACCATGATCTTCAGGATTTAACATGAAGTAACATATGAAGGCAAAAGATCTCTCAACCATAGTAACAAACTCTGCAAGATTTATTTCTGAATCAAATGACATCCAACTCATCCATGTGTGAGTACAAAAGATGCTTATCAGCAACCAGGGCTCAAAGTCTCATCACAATAAATCATGTACCAAGTCATCATCATTTAAGTATGAGTATCACAAAAACCAAAGAATAAGCAGTCATATTGCCAACAATGCAATCATTAGTATTCAACCTGCTTCTCCCCTTAAACCAGTGCTCTTCCTTAACTTGTGCAATCTGAAACACCTTCAACAACAAGTCATCAGCAACAATCTCTGCATGATCAGTCCTTATCTCTGAGTTATAAGACTTTCATCTCAACAACGAATGCTCTTCATCATAAGGCAACCAGGCTTCATCCATAATCTTCAACACAAGGCATCAAGTATCATATCATCAGAATGAATATAACCAGAATAATGCTAACAGTACAATCATCAGCAGTCAGACTGATGCTCCCCCTGGACCTCTGCTCCAAATCTTCAGCTATCAGATAAATTCTCTTATCATTAATGAATACGTGACTTTGTCTGCTGTAACTCGCGTGTATACGCGACTTTGTTTCACAGAACCCGCGTATGAAAAGTGAAATATAGAAAATTTCACACCTTCATCTCCTCCTGCAAATTTACCTTTTGTTCCTATCTTTTCTTCACACCAGATGCACTGTCAGAAATACATATCCAGAATAATTAAATCAACCATGAGAGTCATCATACATTTCTCCCCTTGTGATGATACATTACTAAATCTCATAATGTATCCCACATCATTCCTGCAGTCAATCAGAGAAGTAAGCTTCCAGAAGCGGATGACTGCAGTAGGGTCATAATTCCCTACGTTTCTGATCGGTCCTTCATCTTGAATTGAGTGTTTTCTTCAAGAAAATCATTGTCTTCTAGAGCATCCACAAAAACATCCTTTTCTTCTCTAGATTGTTTCTTATTCCATCCCTCCATCTTCTTCCAGATTTGTTCTCTATTTGTGTGCTGAAATTTCTCATATTTGTTCGACCTGCATTCCTTTCTTATATGTCCATACTTGTTACAAGAATAACATCTCATGTGTCCAGAAAAATAAGCATAAGAATCATAATGAGTATTTCTATTCTTCCTCCTTTTACAATCAGCTGCTTTGTGTCCATACTTGTTACATGGAAAACAATATCCCTTGAAGAAACCAGAGTACCTTTCTGTGTAGGAACTGTTTGTTTGAGGCTGAAATGATCTGCTCCTGCAATTTGCTGCAACATGTCCATAATTATGACATTTAAAACATTCAACATTCTTGAATGAATTCCTTTGAGAATTCATGATTGTTGGTTGAGCTTTTGTCTCTTTCAATACTTCAGGTTTTGCATTGACATCCTCTGAATTTTTGGCACTTCCTTGTGAGCTAGATTCTCCTTTAATAGTTTCATGGAAACCAAGACCATGTTTGATAGCAGGAGTCCTTTGATTACTCAGAATATTGTCCAAAATGTTAGTACTATCATGAAACCTCAAAAGTTTAACCTTTTCTTCTAATTTACCTTTGAGAATATTTACCTCAACCTCCAAGGCTCGACATTGCTTTGTCATGCTTTCTTCTTTTCTTCTTCCATCTTCAACTTGATCCTTCAGATTTAGAATCTCTTCTTTCAACCAATCTTCATTTCCTTCACATGTTCGTTGCAGCTCTTCATTCTTCTTATTTGATTTTTCCAGATCTTCTTTGAGAGAGATGATTTCTGCTTCAAGGCCTTCCTTTTCAAATGATTGTAGAGGTTCCTTATTTTTCTTACTTGATGCTTCTAAATCTTCTTGAAGACAAATGATTGCAGCTTCAAGTCCTTCATTCTTCTTGCTTGATTTTTCAAAATCTGCTTCTAGATCTTTAATTCGATTTGATGCATAAGTATGAAACCTTTGATACTTGTCCATCTGTTCATTCAGCATTTCTATTTGATCTTTCATTTGTGAGATCATCTCTTTATAGATAGTTTCTTGCTTATTGTATGAACTTTGTAGTTCTTCTTCTTTAATCTTGAGAGCTTCTTCTAGATCCACAACTTTACTTTCACTATCTTTACTATTGTTTGCACAAAGAAAAGTATTACAAGTGGCCTTCTCCTTTTTCTTCTTTGCCATGAGTGCTTGTAGATCTTCGTCAGAATCTGTTTCATCTTCTTCAATTTTTGCTATACATGATTTCTGAGGTATCTCCTTTCCTCAAGTAACCTTCTTCTTTTGCTTCTTAGCCATGAGCACTTTCAGATCCTGGTCAGAATCTTCTTCATCTTCACTGGACACTTCATCATCATCTTCTTTTGCATAATAACTCTTTCTCTTCTCAAATTGTTTCTCTTTACCATGCTTTTCTCTGTAAGGACATTTAGCAGCATAATGACCAACTTTTCCACACTCAAAACATTTGAAGGGAAGCTTACCTTTGAATCTTCCAGTACCTAGTTGGAGCTTTCTCACGAAATTTGCTTCTTCTTCATCGGATATATAGCTGGATTCTTTGACAACTTCCTTTTCCTTTCCTTTTGTAGATGCCTTAAAAGCAGCTTCTCTTACTTGAGAAGGACCTCCTTGTCTCATTTCAAAAGCAGTCAGAGTACCATCTAATTGAACAATAGTAAGCGATTGCAGATCTTGCCTTTCTTCAATAGCTGAAACTTTAGAGTCAAATTTTGAAGTCAAAGATCTTAAGACCTTTTCTACCGGAGTAGTATCAGCCATGGTTTCAAACAAATTTCTCATCCGATTTACAATATCATCTAGACGAAGAAAGAAACTGGCAACACTTTCATCACTATGCATCTTCAAATTTTCATATTCAATTCTAAGAGATTGGAGTTTTGCACTTTTTACCTTTGTGTCTCCTTCATAGCTTAGAATGATTTTGTCCCATATATCTTTTGTTGAATGTAGCTGCATCACTTTAGCAAATTCTGATTCAGACATGCTTCCCAATAAGACATTCACTGCTTTGGCATTGATTTCATACTTCTTTCTTTCAGCTGCATCAGTAGGAATATTTGCCGGGTATTGATAACCTTCTTGCACGATTGCCCATACATCTGCACCAAGACTTTGCAGATATGCTTTTGTTCGTACCTTCCAGAAAATCATATTGCTTCCATTGAATAGAGGTGGCTTTATAGACATCACTCCTTCTTTACTTCCCATTGCGACGGATCTCCTTCAAGAGATCAAGCTTCTGCAGAAGGACCACCCTCCGATACCAATTGTTGGGAAAAATACTGAGAGGGGGGGGGTGAATCAGTATTTACTGCATATTCAAACTTTTTACTTTTTCATTCCTTTAAAACCCATACGCTACTTTATTTTTCAAGAAACTAGCGTATACGCGGATCCCTTTATGAAACTAGCGTATACGTAGATCTAGATCTCGTCATTAAATCTTCACTTATATTATTCCATCATTCATGCATCGATGTTCAATAAGCAGTAAACATGTGCAGTAAGAACAGAATAAACCATAACACAAAGGATCACACATGAACACCAGGATTTTTAGGTGGAAACCCAAGTCGGGAGAAAACCACCGCTGCAGTTGCTCAGCCTTCAATATTTTATTAGAGAAAACATATTACAACATATGTGCTGGCGCAGACTTGACCAGCACGCAGGCACCCACCTGCGCTCGTTTACCAGCCTCTCCTGGAAGGGAGCTCCAACCCCCTGACTCGTTTACCAGCCTCTCCTGGAAGGGAGCTACGACCCCCCGATCTCGTTTACCAGCCTCACCCGGAAGGGAGCTACAACCCCCTGACTGAAGGCTACAACCCTCAGCACCACCTTGGACCACGTTTCATCAATTTTCACACTGGATCCAACAACTTCAATAGAACAACACTTGCAGGCCACATTTCATCATATTTTCAGACTGGACCCCTTTCCATACTTTTAAGCACAAACATACATCACCAACAGATACTTATCAACACAGATCAGATAGCAGAAACACAGCAGAACAGATCAGATATTTCATACCCTTTGTTTCAGCAAACCCTAGTTTGCATATGCGCTTTCACTTCACTGATGTCGCGTATATACGCGCTTCCGTCCACACAAACCAGCGTATACCTCAGTGTATATTTTATTGCGCATACGCGCTTTCTCTTCGCTGAAGCCGCGTATATACGCACTTCCTCCGCGGCGAAGTAGCGTATAGATCTTCAATCATTACAGAGCAGCATACTTCATCAGATCAGATATTCAGTTCAGATCTACCCTTTTGCTTCAGACAGATGTTCGCCTAGATGCTCGCCTCATCACAGATCTAAGCCTTCCATAATCATATCTAGCAAATACAAGAGTAATTCAGATCTAGATCCCCTTCTTCATTATTGGTGCATCATACATTCAGATTTATCATTCAAGTGTAACTTTATCTTCTAGTGTAACCCTTTCCATTCAGATATACTTCAGAGAGAAGTATACATTCAAGCTCAGACCTCTTGCACCCACACTCATGATTTGCATAATGAAATTCTTCTCCTTATATAGGTTTATCCTTTTTCAATACCATGAGCCCCTTTTTCAATACCATGGGCCAAAACAATACCATGAGCCCAAAACTACCTGGACAGGGTCAATTAGGCGGATCATTACCCAATACCATGGGTCAATTTACCCTTGGTTTTGCACTTTTTGAGCGCTTTAGCTCATACGCGACTTGGCACGTTATTTTTCGCGTGCATACGCGACTTCCCCTAGGCCAACCCGCGTGTACAAAGAGACATACTCTTTTCATCATATTTTGAGCACATTCTGAATTCTTTTCTTCATTGCCTTTTGTACACACTATAGAAACATCATATTTTGAACATATTCTCTCAAGTACAACTTTATCAAGTAAGTTGTCATCATCTCCATCAAGTGGGTTGCTTTTCAAGGACAACACTCAACATCATATTGTCAACAAACATCAGATTTACATTATTTACCAAGTCCATCAAGTCAAGCATAACTTCATCAGGTGTATTGCCATCAAGGACAACACATGTCAACTGTCACATGTCTTCATCTTCATTCAGTGGGTTGCCATCAAGGACAACACTCTCCATCATATTTCCAACACTCTCTCTTGATGGTGTAGGAAAACCAGACAAAAATGGAACTCAAGGGGAGCTCACAAGCAAAAAGGTAGAAAAATATGACAATGATGAAGGATCAAAGTCAGACCAAAAGTATAGATCCAGAGCAATATTTACGCAACAAAAGGTAGTGAATGAATGGAAAAACCATTATATTCATAACAAAATATTAAGTTAGTCTAGATATTGGTGTATAATTAAAATATTATTAACCAAATCTAGATCCAACTTTTATGGAATATTTTATTATTTTTGTTGGAGGGAAAAGGAATTTGAATTTCGTCAAATCTATTTATTTGTAAATAATAAGTAAATAAATGATATACTTATTATTTTAAGAATGTGGTTGCGTAATAATTAAATAAATAGTGATTTATTCAATTATTTTAAATGATTTAGTCAAATTTAACAAGGAATATTATTTAAATAATGTTTTAGATCATTATTCCTAGAGAATAATAAGATAAATAATGATTTACCTAATTAATTTTCCTTTTTTGGGTTAAATATGACCATGAATATTAATTAAAATGCTTTTTAACTAATTATCCCTTGAGGAAAATCAAACAAATAAGGATTTATTCACTTATTCCTCAGGGGGTTTCCTATTTAGACCATAAACAATTTAATAAAGTATGGATTACTAGGTTATTTTTCATAGTGAAAGCAATTTTAGTAGGGTAAAATTTGTCTTGCATGGTGTACTTTGGTCCATCTAATAGTAACAAGTTTGATGACAAAAAATTGGTATAACAGATCCCCCCCCAGGGTGCGAGCATTAGGAGCTAATCATATGACCAAAGTACGTTGTAAGAACTCAATTACTAGAGACTGAAGGGGAAGTCAAAGAGAGAGAAATATAATGTAGACTAAAGTGTGAGAGGACAAGAACCTAAGGAGGCGAGACTTACAGGTGCGAAAAGTCTCTTTTATGAGTGAGTACCTGCTCTACATGAGGTGGGGGAGGCATACCTATGACCGCAGAGATAACAAAGCACAAAGAATAATGCATCCAATAATCAAGGGAATAAACTATATAGTACATGCTAGCATAAATATGGGCCAGATAAAAACATGATAACGGATACCACATAAATATTGTGCCTAGGACAACATCCAGGAATTATACAATAATATCTGAGTACATGAGATATAAGTACAACCAAAGAGGCCCTACAAAACAGGAAAGGGATCTGAAAATCGGAATGATACATGCAAACTAAAGAGGCGTTGCAAGCAGCTGAGGCGAGAACCATCAAATATATGGAACTGCATCAAACATTGTAGTAGAGAGGTCATCCGGGCATGTGGGTGGCTACTTGAAGGGCCACCCACTCACGAGGTCTGAAACAAATCACACACACCCGTGAATCATGGGTACAATATACTGCATCACTGAACCACCGAGTATACAGATATCGATCATGCCATAAGGAGCTGGAGCTAAGAAACAATCAATTCAAAAGGAAATAAAGGATCCCTTTGCATGATCCAACGCATAGAACAAGAGTGGAAGCTGGAACGAAGGTACACCACCCTCTAAACCTCTCTTTTAGAATGACTAAGCTGATGTCGACAGAAGGAGGCCTGCTATGGGTGAGACAATAAGGGATCCTCATATAAGGCACGAGGGATAATAGTAGAGAGACTAATAGACTGACACTAGGGATGATGGTGAAATGGGGGTGTTGGGTTGTAAAAGGGTATCTTTTGAACACCTAATTAGCTTAAATTAATCATCAATCCGGGAGCGAATTTTTATTTCAAGAGTGTACTCTGTTTGAGGCTGCAATTATCTAAGAGTAATGCTATGAAGATGTAGTATAGAATGTTAAATGAAAAAGTAACAAGTGCTTGTAAATAAACCTAATTACAGTGACATGAATGGAAATGCTCTGAAAATTAAACTACATCAATCTTGCAAAACATCGATCAGGGATACAATAACAATAACTCCTTCCCTTGGAAATCGATGCAAGATAACCAATCTGGGGACTTGGAAGCAATAACTAGTGTCCTCTACAGTTGGCGATCTTTAAAGAAAATGAAATAAAAGCAAACTCAATCTTCACGTTAAGGAAAATAACTAAAAGGAACAAAATCTGGAAAGGAATAGCAGCCTGTAACTATAACTTATCTATTTGCTAATCGGAAGCTATGACTCAACAATGAACAGAAATGGAAAAACAATATAAAATGACAGCAGTTACAATTCTAACATAATCAAGAAACTAGATTTCCACTCCTCAATCCTATCGACAGCCACTTACCATGCAACAATCAATTACACAAATCATAAATTAATGGGAATGCCACTCGAATCAGATATAAAACAGCAAAGCCTTATGATAACAAGATAACCGAACATCAAATGTGCTTCTTGTAAAGGATGAAATAGTAATGAATTTGTATTTGATCTAACAATGATAAATCAATCCTGTAATTGAAATAAACATTAAACACACGTCACACAACAGTAAACAAAGATTAAAAATACAAAAAGTGAGGTCATTCCACCAGAGTTGGGCCTTTAGCGCTAGTGAAATACTGCTGGGCTAATTCAGAACTTTAGAAGATGAACGAAACACGTGTCTTATATTAAACCAACATAAAGCATTACATATGAGGTTCTCTCAAAGCCGAGTGTCAATAAAACATTATATTACAGAGGAAATGCTTAAATGTAAAGCCTTTCGACTAACTCACTGACTGACTGTCACTAAAGGACATTGATTTTTATATCACATCTCGATGGAAAATTCAAGAAGTAATATGAGTTTGAACAAAGATCCCTCAGGATCGAAGGATCCTGAGGGATTCACTCCTCTTTGTTTAGTTATCATCTTGTTTTCTCTGACCGAGGCCGAGCTGTCCCCTGCCTTTTCTTGGAAATTCACTCATATCTCCTTGCCTTCGGCTGGATATGGTCCAACACTGATGGAGCAGTAGTTACATTAGTTTCAACCCCGCCTATGGTACAACTGTTCACCTCGTTGAATTCTTTTTTTGTCAAAAAAAAGTAACCTTTAGCCATATTTTTGTACTAAACATAAACCTTTCCAATTCTATTATAATTCTTACAATAAATTACCTTTCCAAGGAAAAAAGAAGTATGTCTATGGTAAAAGAATGAGAAAATACATAGTAATTTCATACCTCTTTCACTACCCAACATACCCCCCTTCTTAATATTCTTCATGTCCTCATGAAAACTATAGTTCACATGGAGAGTAGTCAAAGAATAAGCCGGATAAGATTTTTCATCGACAGGCCTAAAACCACACAGTGCAGCTAATTCCTCAAAAACATGTTATGTCTGTCCTTCAGGAAGTTCATAAATATCTTTGTAGTTTGAAGCAGGGTACCATGCAATAGGGTTGCGGAACCTACATCCTAACCAGTATGGTCCTTCATTTAAAATGATATGGCTTTAGGAAATCAAGCGGTCTGCAGCTAGCCCAAAGTTTCTATAATTAAATGGTTCGCTATTTTGCACATTCTGATTGGAGGTTCTCCATCGAACCTTGACTGCTATATAAGCTTGGTTTCTAATGGATAAGAAATAGTATGTTCCATTCAAAATAATTGATTTATGGACAAGCCCCAGGGCTTGAGTAACGCCTTCCATTGTCATCAAACTTTGCTGTCTAGCCCAAAATTGAAGTGGGTTCTGAGGTTCACTCCTGACCCACAGATCTAATTCATTTTCCTGCCTTTGAAAGGTGTTATAGGCTTTAAGCCATTTTAATTGATTTACAACAAAGGAAATGAATGATTGAAATTGAACATCTCCAAAAAAAGGGCTAGGGTTTGATTCACAGTCATTTTCAAGTATTATATTATGCAAGTAAAATTCACACAAAAGGCGTTGTACTTTGATCCCATAAAGTTTGCAGCATGATACAAAGTCGTCTATAGTTTTTAGCTCTATGGATTTCCCTACCCTAACTGCCTTGATCTTTAGTTGTAAATATCTTTCTAGTAAAAACAAAGCATATTTTTTGGCAGGGCATCTACAGGCTAAGACATCAGTATACAAGGAGCAGAGGGCGTCCATTTTATTGTAGGCTAGTTTTAGTTGGTTCATTACCTTATCATCCTTTTTCTCTACTTTCCGACATTTTTCATGAGCTTCAGCTTCTGCTTCAATAATTCTCATTTTTTGCTGCAATTCCTGATATCTCTTTCTTGGGACAGTGTCTTCCTCTAATTTCTGCCTTTCTATTCAGGCCCGTGCCAATTCTTCTTGGAGTCTGACTAGTGTCGGATCACTAAAAGTGTGATGACTGCTAGATTGCATATTTTAACTTAGAACAGGTTCCTCTGGAATAGCTTGTGTTGGAACAGCCGTTTGTCGCTCTGCATCCTCATAATTAGGCTCAGGTATGGTTTCTTTTGTAACTTGTGGGTTCCTATTAGTGGTCACCTTTCTCTTTATCGAAATTCTTTTGATAGAAATGCTTCTTCTCTTAGGGGCTCGCGTAGGCATATGTTTCATTCTCAGAACCCTAATGGTTTGCCTGAGTTGTTCTACTAGTTTATGAAGCTTTATTCGTTCCCTGTGAAGCTTCTCAATCTCAGTTGTTTTCCTCCTCTTTCTTAGTGGAACAGCTGCTCCTTTATCTGAACCCGTTTCCTCAACAAAGTTTTGGTCTATATCAGCCGTGCCTTCAGTTAAATTCTCTTCTTGATCTTCTTCTTGGGGTTATTCTTCCACATTCATATGCCCTTGGCTAAATTCTTCTAGGATCATATTCTCAGTTGATTCTGCAATCTCCTGGGGGTTCCCAAGTTGACGTATTGCTTTGGTGTTCTCTTTCTCCTATTCACGCCGCTCAAGAGAAGCAACCCTAGCTTTGCTAGGGTTTGTTGTTTCATTCAGCATTTCTCATGTTGTTTCTTTATCGTTAGCAGAGAACTCTGGTAGTTTATTAATATAAATATTGATGTCCAAAAGGCTATGAGGTTGTGCATAATCACTCATATTGGCCAAAATCTGGGCCAATTGGTCTTCCTGTAAAGGGCTTACGATAGCATTTTTGGGAGGCTCTGTTCCTTCCTTATCACTGATATGATTGTTTTGATGCTCCTCACAAGTATGATAACTTCCTTCCTCCTCATTTCAATATAGAATTTCTCCTTCAATTTCTTCTTCCTCATTATTTTTTTCCTCTACACTGGATTGTTTTTCACTTCTGGTGTGGCGACTTATTTCTTCTTCATCCGAGTAGCGAATTTCTCCTTCCAATTATTGTTCTTCATCAATGCGGGGGCTTACTCCCTCCAATTTTGGAGGCTGTTCATCCTCTGAGCTGTGCAATTCCAGGGGCTGGCTGCTACTTCCCGGAAGTCCTTCCACCATCCTCCTACTTCGTTTTGGTCGGCAAGACTGTCTGTGAGTAGATGGCTTAGCTATTGAGCCAATCATCCTCTTCCGTTTTGGAGCGGGTAAAGCTAACCCTCCGTCAATGGATAATATCAACTCTTCCCAGATGGTCTATTGCTAGGCGAGGCTATGACTCACTATCAATCGAATTAGACAATGGTGGCTAACCACCATATCTGCATGTTGATCTTTTCTTATACCACAAGCAGTATCATGCAACAAAGAATTTACAAATGCAGGAAAATCAATGGTGCATTTCTGTTTCAATAGCCAGTAGTTTAAGGTGGAGAGGTCTTACCACATATTTTCTTTCATCGAACGTTATATAAGCCTGCACAATCTTGGCCAACTTTGTCCATGGTTCTCCTAATGATGCTGGCTGAACTCCTTTACCTTTGATAACTAACATTTGTCCGTCATCTTGAAAAATCTTCATGGCTTCTCGAATCCTAATCTTTTTCTGAGTTCAAATAGTCCCTTGTGCTGGGATGCCATACACCTCTGAAATTATTTCGTCGAATACAACTATCTATCTTCCTCTGACCATGGAGGATCCTTCCTGCAAGTTCAATAAAAATTCGGTGGCCACTGCTTCATGGGGTTGTTACATCTTCATGAAATATGTAATCCACCCTAGTCTTTCTAAAATTGCTCGTAGAACATCAGAAACGATCCACACCTGTGGTTCACTGCGAATTGGCTGTCCTCCCATCGTCTCTGTACTCTGTTAGTTTTTCTCAACACACAACAATCGCAATGGAACAACACAACACGGTGAATTGGAATAATGTCGTTGAAAGTTTGTTTTTTCCTAAAATGCAGGGATTTGGTTCAAAAAAATAAATCTTGGGGTTTGATCTGCATGTAGACATCCGCGCCCCCCGAATGAATGATAGGTCATCCCCGACCATCAATTGAGAGAGGAAAGTGTGGCACAATAGTAGTACAGCAGTAAAATGCAGGCGTAATTATGATACATTCACTTAAATTATAGCAATTACTAAAATCAATGTGTGTGATGAATCGGTAATGGATAGAAAATTGTTTTGTAATGATTCAAATATGAGGAGAAGGGACAGCATAAGATAAACATAAGTACAATTTCATTATTTACCATTTGAGACTAATATGATCGATTGTAATGATTTTCATGTATAATAGGTTTGGAAGTAAAGGTAAAGGATTTATATTTTCATTTGACATTTAAATAGAGATATAAGAAAAGGGTTAAATATAACAATTGATGTGTATAAATGTGACTCCAATACCATCAGCAGAGCTCTATTGCCCACAAGTCTCCATAACCTTGACAGAGTTGTTTTCTTACCCACAGAACCATTGTCCTTTATTTATGCTGAGGAAGTGCTTTTTGTTGAATATCATGACTGAGGCCATTGTGCTGGCTTGGTGACCAGATAAACCACAATGCCATTCATCGGGAAGAAGTGAAAGGTGGGCAGGCCAGCTCGTGATGAGACCTCCTGTTCGAGAGACTTCTTGATTTTTTCAATTGTCTATTGGACCATATCCCTGGTTTGGTGGCCATAATGGGAATGCCACTTCACTGCCTTCCTTATGATCACGGTAGGCTGGTTCTTGATGAGACCCCCTATCCTCCATCTGCAAAATCATAAGATTATTAATAAAATATGTAAATGTTTTTCTTTTGTATACAACACTTTTCCTCAGTTATTTATAAAGGATGGTTCAACACTCCTTAAGAGTAGGGATGGTGGAAGAAATCTGAACATCTCAATAGAAAGAAAATATGCCCTTATTCCTATTCCATAAATAAAAATAAAAGAAAGTTATAGCATATGGGAAAGAACCAGTCATGATAAAGATAATTGATCAGATTAATTCAATGGTAATAAAGTAGAAAAATTATGTTATTGATCATGCCCCTTTTTCCTTTTTCTTATCATTACTAGACAATTTCCTTAAAAATTGATGATTTCTTTTGATTCGCTGATTACAGTAAGATTTAATTTGTATGATTGTATATAAATGGTATATTTTCTTTTAGAAAAGTGATAAAAAAAAAATTCAAAATGTTGGCTTAAAAAAAAAGCAATCAACTCAAAAAGATGTTGTTTCTTTGAAAAGAACAACAGAAAAGAAATCTGCGGAAGTGTTGTTCCTTTCGAAAAGAACAATAAAAATACTCTGTGGAAGTGCTGTTGCTTTAGAAAGGAATAGCAAAGATACCATGAAGTGTTGTTCCTTGAAACTTACCAACAAGACATCATGGAATCGTCGCAAAATTTAAAGAATGCACACCGAAGTGTTGTTCCTCTGGAAAGAAATGGTGGTCATGTACATGACCACCATTTTACCCCCTGTCAGGGACAAGGTGAGATGATGGCGAAAAATCAGCTTCAAGTTTCTCAATATCCGTGAAAAAGTTCTAACATGTGTCGTAGACATCTTCTTGGTTGTTGATGCCCATTTCCAAGAAGCGATCCATCCAAGATGAATCTTTGTTCTTGCAGGAGGCTTGTGTCTAAAGCATCTGTTTGAAGCATGGGTGTGCCGACCACAGTGCTTTCATGGATGAAGATGAAAACAGTGATATTTCATATGGCGAACTCGATCACAGTGTTGGCATTTCTCAATTTGTTCTTTTTGTTGTGGAGCAGGATTTGGAATAGCTGTAGGTGAAATGTCATATAGGAATCTGGCACTCTGAAATATGATGGGCTTTGTGTAGTCTGGAATATGAAAGGACACATCCTTGTCATATCCAATACTAGTTATGTGCTTGTTGTGGACAAGCTCTTCCCAAGGTCTGATGATGGACTTAGGAAGTGCAGGCTAAGCTGCTGCATCTGCATGTACATCTGCTCTAGTACAAAGAAATGAATGTGAATCATGTAGAACTTTATCTTCTTTCTTCTGATGAGATTCCTTCTCAATATTCTGAATATAAATAGGTTCAGAATGGTGACTCTTTTGCTGAAGTTCATCATGTTCGAGCTAAGATTCCAACTGCAAAAACTCAATCTTTTCATGTGCATCTAACAAACAACTTTGAATGTTACAAAGAGCATCCTTGCTTATTTTTACCATATCATGAACATTTGAATGAATGAGGTTATTCAACAAATCTAATGCCTCATTGATTTTAGCCATTTTCAACAAATTAGGCTCAGAAAATGAAAGGGTGTCGACTTCAACCGAAAATGCACCCATTTACAATGTGATTCAATCAACAAATACAAATGACTTCAAAGAATTCTCAAAGCACAAAATATTCTCCTCAAATGATGGAGGGAAATCAACAATTTTTCAACAACTCAAGTACTGATTGCAACTATGAATAAGCAATGTCTACTCACAATAAAATATTAATGCAATACAATATTTTTGCAAAATATGTGCAGCTGAAAACACTATGCAGCTGAATTTTTCTTCAAATAGTTGTTTTGCAATGATGGAAAACTTGTCTTCACATGTAAAATTATTTCAGAAAAACACCCTCTTATATATGCCACAAATCATAAAATGTCAAATCTGCAATTTTCTCTATGTATTCAGTCCATCTGCTCATATGTCATTTCCTCTTTTCTGTTGTTCATATTCTCTCTTTTCTCTCTCTCTTTGCTATTTTTTTTTTTAATTAATTAAAAATTAATAAAAAAATAAATTAATTGGGATTAAATGAGAAGGAGGAATTGTAGAAAAAATTAAAGTGGGAAGGGAATTTAATAATGGAGGAAGGGATTTTGAAAAGTAGTGAATTTAAATAAATTAAAAGTTGAATTAATTATAAATAGAATTAATTTAGTGGGAGGGGAGGGAAATTTATTGAAATGAGAGGGGAGGGAAATTTATTGGGATGGGAGGGGGTTATATTAAAATAATTTTTTTTTAAAAAGGGAAGGGATTAATTAAAAATGGAATGTGGGAACGAATTTAAAAGTGAGGGGGGCTATTAAATTTTTTATTTATTTTTTAAATATAAACAATGAATTTAAAAAGGAGGGGGTAGTATTTTAAACGTTTTAAAAATTAAAATATGAAACCAAAATGGTGGGGGGGAGGATTTATTTTAAAATGGCTAGTGGGAAGAAAAGAAAAGGCGTTTGGGAGAGCTCACAGAGACGGGGCGCCGTGAAGTATGGAGGGCGTGTGTATTATATGGGGAGGCCATAAGGAGTAAAGGCCAAATGCCAAAGGAGAGGGGGGAGGTATTGAAGGAGCGGGGTGAGCCACGTAGTGCGAGGGGAAGAGAAGATTTGAGGGAGTCATGGGTAGGTCGCAGGGAAAGGAGGAGAGCGTAATGTGTTGAGCGGGGGTTGAAAATTTGATGTAGAGGGTGGCTGCAGTGAGACCAGGGGAGAGGCGACGGTTGCAGAGGAGCAGTGAGTGATAAGGAGGTATGCGCAGGGTTGAGGGTTACTGGATAGGGAGTTAGGGTCTGCGGGTTAGGCGTGGCATGTGAGAGTGCTGCGAGTAGATCTGTGCGTGGCTTGAGTTGAATGGGCCACGCAGGGTTGGGGATTGGGGTAGATAGGGAACGGTAATGTGTAGGGGTGTGTAATGTGTTGGAAGGGCAGAGGGTTTGAATGAAAAATTAATTTAAAATTTTATTCTTTTTAATTTTTAATTATATGTAAAACAGTAGAGAGTAGAGAAATTAACTTTAAAACAACAGCAGAACTTCAGAAATTGCAGAGAAAACTCAAAAATCTTTAGTTAAGAAATCCAGAACTTTTCTTCAAAAAATTGCAGAGGGTCATATAGCAGCAGAAAATGCAGAGATTGAAGAATTTTTCAACAGAAAAATTCAGATTTATTTTGCAGTAAAAACCAAAAATTTCTTCTTCAGAAATCCAATTTAAATAATATTCCAGCTGCTCTTCAAAATAGTGCAGAATTTAAAATGCGGAAATTGCAGAAAAAATGAGCATTGAGAAAACCTTCAGATGCACAATGCTACTCTTCTCCAAAACCAGTGCTGGAATGCTGCCAATTTTTGAATGTTGCTCCTTCTCCAAAACCACTTTCTAAATGCGGAAAAATGTCTACTGCAAAGACTCTGAGTGTTACAAAAATGTCAAGAATTTTTGCAGATATGCACAAGCCATAAACACAAATGGCTCACTCAAATTGAAGCAGGGCCAGCAATCACCCGCTCTGATACCATGTTAAACACCATGTTAAGCATACACATGGTGTATGAGAAGAATAAACACACACACACAAGAGACTCAACACAATGAAGGATAAGCGTGAGGCTTTCTTATTTTTTCTATTATACATGATGCACATTTATAGTAGAATGGTGTGACTCTTGGTTTCACATTCCAAGGTCACTTGGACTCCATTGTGACTTTTCGCATTCCACATCTACCCATGTAGGATTAGCTGTTCCAACAGAAAGGAACAACAAAACAAATGAAATAAACAAAGTTTTTCTTTTTCCATTTTTTCTTAAAGAAATCGAATTTCATGAAACAAACGATCAAGAAATAAAGAAAGGATATAAACAAAAAAAAAAAATTAAAAAAAAGAAAACGAATTTCGTAAAACAAAAATCAAGAAAATAAAAAATGCTTTATGTACAAAATAAAATAAAAATAAAAAAAGGAATGATTTAACAAATTGGTGCCGAGGAGGAGTTCTCCCCTTCAGCGAGAATTTCCATGGTAGAATCTTCCCGTAACTATTGGTAAAAGGATTCCCGGGTAAGCGGTTTATGATACAATCGTACTCGATGACCGTTTACCTTAAAGGAATGTCTAGATCCGTCAATGGTAACTAATGTAATAGTGCCATTATCATGCACTTTTTGTATTTCATAGGGTCCAAGCTAGCGTGTCTGGAGTTTCCCTGGGAAATCCTGAAACCTAGAATCATATAGGAGTGCCCAGTCTCCTTTGTAGAAGATATTTTCTTTGATATGGGCATCATGCCATTTGGCTCTCTGTTTCTAAGTTAATGCTATGTGTTGAAGAGCATAGAGCCTAATTTCATGTAACTCATTAATTTGTTGCAGTCTTTTAGTCTCAGCTACATTCAGATTTAGACCCACCTTCTGAGCTGTTCTTAATGTTTTAATTTCAAATTCTATAGGAAAGATGGGTTCTTTTCCAAATACCGATTGGTATGGTGAATATCCTATAGTAGGTCTCCACGTTGTTCGATATGCCCACAATGCTTCTAGAAATCTGTAGGCCCAATCTCGTCTGTGTGAGGCAACGGTTTTTGTTAATATAGATTCGATTACTTTGTTCGTGCTCTCTACTTGGCCATTGGCCTGTGGGTGGTATGGAGTTATAATCTTATGCTGAATGTGGTAATTTTGCAGTGTTTCAGCTAATTTATTACCTACAAATTGTGGTCCTCCATCTTTGGTTATGTCCCTTGGGAGGCCATAGCGCACAAATATTTGGAAAAGAAACTATATTACAGAGTCCTCTGTAGCTTTTGAAAGAGCCTCTTCTTTAACCCATTTGGTGACATACTCAGTTGCAACTAGGATGTATGTTTTTTGGTTTGATGGGGGGCTAATAGGACCAACAAAGTAAAGGGCCCAGCGTTCGAACGGTTCAATCACTAATTGAGGGTTCAAAGACATTTCATCATTCTACCAAGGGCGACCTGCCCTTTGGCAGCTATCACCGGCCTGCACGAATTTTTTGGCATCTTTAAAGATAGTAGGCCAATAATAGCCTGTTCGTAAAAATTTATGGGCAGTTCTACGATCTGCAAAATTTCCACCACATTGTCCATCATGGCATGCTTTCAAGATTTCAAAAACCTCATCCTCCCTAACGCATCTCCTTATTTGCATATCTGCACCTGTATGAAATAGGTAGCCCCAAATCTAGGAGAATCGGGTACTACGGTGTATTATCTACTTTTGTTCATTAAGGGATATATGTTTAGGTAATTTACCTATTGCCAAATAGTTTGCTATATCAGCATACCACAGTGTTCTAACAGTAACAGCGAAGAGATGTTTATATGGAAAGTGGTCTTCAACTGCTTCTGCATCTGTTGGCTTTGGCATTCTTGACAGAAAGTTAGCTACAGGGTTCTCTTTCCCATGTTGATCTTTGATTGTGATATCAAATTCCTGCAGTAAAATCAACCATATTATCACTCTTCCGTTTGTAACATGTTTATTTGCTAAAAAATTAATGGCAGAGTGATCAGTATATAGTACTGCAGGATACCTAGTTATATAATGTCTAAACTTGTTTATAGAATGAAATATAGCTAAAAATTCTTTCTCAGTCACAGTATAATTTAATTCAAAAAGGGATAGATTTTTGCTAATATAATAAATTTCATATGGCTTCTTGTCTTCTTCCTACCCAAGTACTACTCCAATTGTTGTGTCTAAGGCATCGGATGAAATTTGGAATGGAAAATTCCAATTCGGGCCCCTCTGCACTGGGGCTGTTGAAACAATATTTTTCAGATCATTAAAGGCATTTTCACATTTATCTATCCAAATGAAATCAACATTTCTAATCATTGCATATAAAGGTGTAGCTATTCGAGAATAATGTTCTATAAATATTCTATAGTAACCAGAAAATCCAGGAAAGCTACGTACCTCTGTTTGTGTAGTGGCTGTGGGAATTAACAAGATTATTTGAATTTTAGCCGGGTCCACTTGAATTCCAGCTGCTGAAATATAATGCCCTAATATAACTCCTTCATTCATCATCATAAGACACTTTTCGTGGCTTAAACAAATCCTAGTGTCAATACCTCTTTACAATACCTTTTCTAGGTTTCCCAATGCATGCTCAAAATCATCCCCATAAGGTGTGAAATCATCCATATGTACTTCGAGGCCTTCATTTATTAAGTCTACAAAGATGCTGAGAATTTCCCTTTGAAATGTAGCAGGGGCATTGCATAGGCCAAAAGGTAGGACTTGATAGGAAAATGTCCCCCCATGGACAGGTAAAAGTGGTTTTGTCCTGGTCTTCAGGGGCAATCTGGATTTGATTGTACCCACTGAAGCCATCGAGGAAAGAAAAGAATTTATTTCCTGCAAGTGTGTCTAATACCTGGCCAATGAAAGGAATGGGAAAGTGGTCCTTCTATGTTGCCTTGTTAAGTTCACGGTAATCTACACATATCCTCCACTTTCTGTTCTTTTTTGGTACCACCACTAATGGAGAGACCCACTTGCTATCAGATATTGGGTAGATGAAATTAACAACCAATAGTTTTTGTAATTCAGTTTTCACAATATCTTTAAGGTGAGGATTTAGTCTTCTTTGAGGTTGGCGAATGGGTCTTTCATCTTTTTCAATATAAATGTGGTGAGTACACAATTGAGGATCAACTCCTTTCAAATCGGGGTAATCCCATGCAAAGGCTGCTTTATATTTTCGTAATAATTGGAGCAATTTCTCTTCTTGTTCAGTAGTGAGATTTTTGTTAATGTTTAGACTTTTTCACGGCTCAATTTCTACAATCTTGCTATTGCAGATAGAAGTAGTAGGTATTGCTTGATCAAGAATATCTTTGAAAGGATATTCTTCTTCTTTATTATCGAATGTTGCCTTGATCATGTGGCATTGAGATCTGGTTTGTGGTTTATTAATAAAACTATTAATGATATCATCCTCTATTCGATCTTTAAAATCAAGAGCATTTTCTATAGTTAGAGGTGATCTCATATTTTCCATAAGGTATGATGCAGGTGGTTTTCTTGTTTTGATTATTGATAGAATTGGCTGGGCTGGGGGATATAAGGCTAAATTCTTGACATAGTTTCCCCTTTTTACTGTCATGTTGCCTTGTCGGCATCCAATATAAGCATCGACAGTTGCCAACCAAGGTCTACCTAAGATTAACGGGTATCCATATATCTGGTTCTCTGGATTGATAACCCGGAAGTGAGCAGGGTCTTCCCAGGAATCTACGGATACAATTACATCCTATAGTGTACCTTTTGGTTTGACTACCGATCTGTCAGCCAATTCCAACAAGGTTGTTGTGGCTCTAGTGATGTAATACCAAGTTTTTGACAGGTAGTAGTTGTTAGAATATTGATTTCTACTCCCAAATCAACTAAGGCATTTGGAAATGATGGCCCATCAGTTTGCACTGTCACTATAGGATTTACTGGGTCTTCATATTTTACAGGTGTTTCCATTCCTAATAATAAGTCAGATAAGGTACAGACTATTTGGACAGTAGGATTGGTGGTTGTTCTCCTCTTTGGCTTCTTTATGCATAATTCCTTAATGGTTTTTTCATATATAGGAATGTCTTGAATAGCTTGGAGGAGAGGGATTTTTATACACAAATTTTTTAATTTTCCCAGAAGATCAAAATTAGGTTGTTCTAATGGACGTGGTATGATTAATTGTTCTGGGAATGGTGGAGAGGAAGTTGTTACTTGTTGTTGACCTTGTTGTTGATTTTGTTGTTGAACTTTCTTCTCATTTTGTAATGTTCCTTCTACAGGTAACAGATCTTAAATATGAGCATCATTGTTTCTCTCGGTTTCCACTATTTGCCCAGACCTTAATTGAAGATCATTTCACTCCTTCAGTTCAGTTTCTAATTCTGGGGGTTCCATTATTTGGACAGACTGAATTGCCCTATTTTTTGGGTTTGGGTTGGGCTAGGCTGGGACTTGTGGTCTTAAGTTGGTCTGGGTGTTTGTATAGGGAGCTGGCAGCGTAGGTTGAGAGAGAGGAATTGATCCGGCTGGCTAATTTGTAGGTTTTTGCTAGTTTGACTGCCGGGCCTGACTTTGAGAAGTAGAGGGGGACCATTGTGTAGGATAGTTATTCTACCAAAATGGTGGGAAGAAAGGAAAGCTAGGCCAATTATTTTTGTTTGTTTGATTTTGCGAAGATGTCGGAGCAAATGGTTGTTGTGACCAATTGGGGAAAGGTGGTTGATTTTGCCACATCCCACTATATTTTTTAGTATTATATTGAGGATATTGAAAAGAAAATGGATCATTTTGCATACCTAGTTGTCGTGGATGCCATTGGCGGCACTGATTAAGCAGACATACCACTTCTGATTCTTCTTCTGCCTCCTTATAAACTGCTTTTAGGCCAGGAAGCAAAGGGCATCCCTCTGTAGGGTGATCTTTCATACAAATGGCACAGACTTTAATCACATCCAACGGGCATTCTTTGTGGCTATGTTTCTTCCTACATCTGGGACAAAATATTGCCAAATTTTTCTCCGATTCTGCTTGCTTCTATTTGGCTTGCATAATATCGAACTGTGTTGTTAAATTCCCCAGTATGTCTGTCTTAAATTCTTCTAGCAAGTTTCCAATTTCTACACGAGTCACACCTTCATTAGAGGTCTTATTTTCCCTTGTAATTATATCATGTTCTACTTATTTTAACCTTGTATTGCCCCTCGAACTCCTAATACACAAATCAATGACGTTAGGATAACATTCCTGATATATATCACCTTTTCCCATAATATTCAATGTTTCAACCCATTGATATTTCATTCCCCTAATTAATGTGGTTTTCAAAACATTATCAGGTAGAGGTAAAGATGCATAAGGGGATCTCTAAAGATTGTATTGAAACCATTCCACATATTCTTCCAAGGTTTCATTTGGTTTTGCTGTCATTTGGAATATTTCATCTTTCAATTCCCGAGACCTGCAATAATCTTGATACTTCTTTAAAAATGCAGCCTTCATATGATCCCAATCATTTATGACACCCCCACCTAATCCCATAAACCATCGTAAGGCTACCCCTTTTAATGTAGAAGGGAATAGTTCTATTTTTTTGGCGTCAGTGGTATAATCATATCCCCTACATAGCACATCAAATTCAAACAAGAACGCATCTCGATATTTTGATGTTAAGACATGAAATGTGGGAATATGTTGAAGGGGGATAGCTTTCATAGGTGCGTTGATTGCAGTGTCTACTACAGGATATTGCAGCGTAGAGGTCTGCTGGGGTGTCTGTTGGTTCTAATTTTGGTTCTGAACCATTCAATCAAAGATATGCCAATATCCCTCTGGGATTTCCAAGGAATTTCTAGGTTTACGAGCAGGGGCCGGAATGGATTTGACAGCACTCCCTTTTTCTGGAATAATAAGTATTCCCTATTGACCTACTATTTGAGGTGATTGAGGACCTTGGTCCTGAATAAGTTGAACATCACTTCCCTTATCTGGGCTGCTTATTGTTTGGGTGACTTTGATAGGAGATTTTGAGTCTCTGGTTTCTCCCATTTCCCCTTCTCCTTCTCGGAGATTGCTAGAATTCCCTTCTTGAGGAGAAATTATGCAAGGATTCTCAATTTCTTGGGAATCTTGTTCAATTCCCTATGTTTGACTGTGTATCTCAGCAAAGGCTTCAGATGGTGATTCTGTAACCTGAAGGGAACTAGTAGGATGTCTAGAAATAGTTCTTCTAAATCCTACTGATGGCTGAGATTCAGTTCTCTTAAGGATTTCGTCAATAAAGGTTGTGCACCCAAGGGTCATCGGTCCCTTAGGTTTTTCAGTTTTAGGAGGAATTTTGTTTTGTTTAGTTGGTCTATTCATTCAAGAAAACAAACCTTCATTCCTATCTAAAGAAATAAGCTTACCTTCTTCTGCTGTGAAGTGGGTTGCGAGCAAGTGTGTTTCTTGCCCAGTGCGCAGGTTCTTACCTTCCGTCTTTAATACCCAATTCTTCGCAAGCAGAAGAAAATCAGTTGTGCATCAATATTTTGAAATGGAATACACTCTCCCTGGCAGTGGCGCTAAAATGTTGGGTCCTAAAAAGGTATATTTTGAACACCTAATTAGCCTACATTAATCATCAATCCGGGAGCGACTTTTTATTTCAAGAGTGTACTCTATTTGAGGATGCAATTATCTAAGAGAAATGCTATGAAGATGTAGTACAGAATGTTAAATGAAAAAGTAACAAGTTCTTGTAAAGAAACCTAATTACAGTGACATGAATGGAAATGCTCTGAAAATTAAACTACATCAATCTTGCAAAACATCGATCAGGGATACAGTAGCAATAACTCCTTCCCTTAGAAATCGATGCAAGATAACCGATCTGGGGACTTGGAAGCAATAACCAGTGTCCTCTACAGTTGGTGATCTTTAAAGCAATTGAAATAAAATCAAACTCAATCTTCTCACTAAGGAAAATAACTAAAAGGAACAAAATCTGGAAAGGAACAACAGCATGTAACTATAACTTATCTATTTTCTAATCGGAAGCTATGAATCAACAATGAACAGAAATGGAACAGCAATAGAAAATGAACAACAATTACAATTCTAACATAATCAAGCAACTAGATTTCCACGCTTCAATCCCGTCGACAACCACTTACCACAGAACGATCAATTACAAAAATCATAAATTAATGGGACAACAACTCGAATCAGATACAGAACAACAAAGCTTTATGATAACAAGATAACCGAACAACAAATGTGCTTCTTGTAAAGGATTAAATAGTAATGACTCTGTATTTGATCTAAGAACGATAAATCAATCCTGTAATTGAAATAAACATTAAACACACATCCCACAACATTAAACAAAGATTAAAAATACAAACAGTGAAGTGATTCCACTAGAGCCGGGCCCTTAGCGCTAGTGAAATACTGCTGGGCTAATTCAAAAATTTAGAAGGTGAATGAAATGCATGTCTTATATTAAACCAACATAAAGCATTACAGAGGAGGTTCTCTCAAAGCTGAGCATCAATAAAACATTATATTACAGAGGAAATGTTTAAATGTAAAGCCTTTCGACTAACTCACTGAAAGACTGTCACTAAAGGACATTGCTTTTTATATCACATCTCGACGGACAATTCAAGAAGTAAGATGAGTTTGGAAAACGATCCCTCAGGATCAAAGGATCTTGAGGGATTTTATCCTCTTTGTTTAGTTATCATCCTGTTTTCTCTGACCGAGGCCGAGTTGTCCCCTTCCTTTTCTTGGAAATTCATTCAGATCTCCTTGCCTTTGGTTGGATATGGTTCAACGCTAATGGAGCAGCAGTTACATTAGTTTCAACCCCGCCTTTGGTACAACTGTTCACCTCGTCGAATTCCTGTTTTGTCAACAAAAAATAACCTTTATCCATCTTTTTGTACTAAACATAAACCTTTACAATTATATTATAATTCTTACAATAAATTACCTTTCCAAGGAAAAAAGGAGTATGTCTATGGTGGAATAATGAGAAAATACATAGTAATTGCGTGCCTCTTTCACTGACCAACAGGGGGGTACTGAGTAATGGGTTGAAGACTTCCCTTGTTAGAGCATAAAGGGCATGAATTTCTTGGAAGTTACTGACTTGACACCAGAGGGGATAGAGGATAGTATGACTAAAGGAAAAAATGTGTGACATGAGAGAGGAACAAAGTGATGAAGGATGGAGGACTATAGTGGGATACTAAGGGAATCAAGATAAACTCCATGGATGCGATGATGACTAAACTAGGATTCTCTAAACAAGGGCGACTCGATGATGCTTCCACATAGAATAGGCATGGTGGGGACAATAAAAACATAAGTACAAGATGGTCACTCACGATGAAAATCGACACGAGAATGGAGAAGTATGAGAGAAAAGTGGTGCCCCAAGTACAAGTGTTGTAAGTGAAGAAATTTGATTTTAAGGAGTGGTGAAGTGACCCTTCTTAGAAAAAATGTATCACGGTAAAGTATCAAATCACAAAAAATTAAAGGATTCCCATTTGAGAGCTCGGTGAGCGATTTCTAATAGTGCTAACAGTTTTTCAAACCAGATATGCTTTGGTTGCAACTGGTGAAAGAAAAATCTAGGGTTTCTCTTTTAATGAGGCATTTTCCCTCCAATCTAATTCATTTGAAAATTGATGTAGTGATTCTGAGTTAAATTAGAATCCTAGCATATAAAAGATACACTCCTTCACATAGCATGAAAACTTCAATAATTCTTCATTAAAATCATAATAATATTCAGCTCAAAAATGCAGATGAAGGAAAAAGAGTCGCATAATAAAAAATTACTGATATTAAAACATAAAATTCTTTGGAAAAATATTACATTGGGTGGCCTCTTGGCTCTTAGCCCTTCAAACCATCTTTGTGATTATTTGTACTCCTCACTTCACACTCTCCCCTTTCTTACCCTCATAACCTACATATTTATACATAAAAATAATTTGTTCCACTCCATATTTTTCTCCTCATAAAGCTCAACTTAAAATCTAATTTAGATTAATCTTATTTTGGACCCAACTATGTCTCGTTTATGGAGTTTCTCATCCCTAAATTATATTCTTAAATCAACTCAACTCATATCCTTATTTATTTAAGGGATATTTACAAAAAATGCTCACATTTATAATTTATCTTCTAATTTATTAAAATTAAGCAATTTAATTAATAAAATAATTAAAATGTCTCTCCCCCTCTATTACATAATTGAATAATGAAAATTTTTCTTGGATGTTCCTGCATCAGACTCCCCAAGTAGAGAAGTTTTCATAGACTCCTGTCTATGAGGTCTGTCGCTTTTCTGTGACAATGTGACAACCACAAGTCTTGATAACTTGTTCCCTCTAGGATTCCATACTCTGTTCTATCGGTGGTACTTCGAAGTATCAACTCGACATGAGAACTCATCGTCCACTCTGTTGATCATATTCCATCGGCTTCTCCAACACTTTCTTTCACCAATTCCTCGGAGTAATTCCTCTTTGTCGAACTCTTTCGTCTCCAACTGAGCTGAATACTCAACTTCCTGCAATATAAAATAATCAAAAACTCCTTCTTGATTACAACTATAGTCTTGGATTTATTTTATAACAACAACCCTCTCGTCTGGTACTGTACCTACATTCACCAACAAAATGTTAGTTTTAAAAAGGTAAGACTTTTCGGTCTCTTTTGATGCTTCAGGCATCAATCTTCCATCATCAAATTTCTGGACTTGAATAGATTATGTCGCAAACTGCTGGCTGATTCCATCTTCATCCTGTTGTTTCACTGTTTCCTCTATGTCCCTACAGACACAACTTCCTTGTTACTTTTGTTCTTCCACCTCAATGCCAAATAACTTCTGCTCAATTTCTCTGATTTCAACATCATATTTGTTAATGTTGTTTTCTCTACCTATAGTTTCACCATTATTTGAAAATTTATAACATTCATTCAACTCCATAAATTTCAAAAATATTTCATGTCTATCATGCATAGTAACTGTAATTTCTTCTGGATCATGTTCTGCAAGTTTTTCTTCGCCATTAGGTTCCTTCAGCCATCGTTCCAAAAGCTCGATTTCCATATGAAATATTTTCAACACTTCATCACTACCTTCACTCTTCCTCTAGAAATCTTCCTGAGTTGTCCTGGTTTCAGCACCATTACATTGTAAACTTTCATCATCAATTTCATTAACGAAATACATTTGTTTACCTCCTTGGAATTTTTCGTCAACATTTCCCTCTTACTCTCGTTCCATAATAGCTTCGACTTGATTTCTTACCCCAAACAAGAATTCATTTATGATTTCTTCCTATTGTAACCAATCAACATTATCCTTCTCTGAAAGGAATTATCTACCAAAATTTACCTCAAGAGTTTCATTCTCCTTTGTCACAGTTCCATCAGACTGCTAACCATCTTTCGCACATCCTGCAAACATACATAAACTGTGAGAAAAATGGCAAGGCTTCATAGCCTCATCTACTTCTCTTTCCAACACATCTTCAGAGGCTTCTGAACTATCCCAATATTTCATGAGATATTCCTCATTGATCTCTTCACCCAGAATTTCACCCCGTTCTCGGCCACAAATGGAAACATCCATTTTTAACTTAGCCTCTCTGAGTTCTTAACAACTCAACATCAGTTCAATATTATTTAGCTCTTCTTCCAACTGTATGTTTACCTGATTTTCACTCTTTGTGTGTAGCTTCTGCCACTTTAATTTCTTCCTCATGGTCCAACCATGTGTCTGGTCTTTCACATTTTCCTGCAACAACTCCATTAAAAATTCAAGGTTAATTGTTATCTTAGCTTCCTCATGCTCATACTCTTCATCCATCAACTGTTCACATATGCCACTTACCTTGGCATTTTCCTTCTTCTTCCCTCTGTTGTGGTCTTCATCAGATCTTCATAAATGACTATCAACAATCATCCTCCCCTTCTTTGTGAACTGCATATGTTCACGTGTGGGCTTCATTTATTCCACTTCTTAGCAATCCTTCACACTTTCCATTCATCAAGATGCAAGTTTTCCTCCTATGTTTGGCTTCTCTTGGTTCTCTATCTTGGAACCAGTCTCTGGTAACCCTCTTGTTTCACTTTTCTGCAACCAATACTTTAGCAACACGCGTTACAGTAACCAATTGTTTGGGTGTCGGGCTCTGCCAATCATGCACCCAATTACATTCAGACTTTTGAATTATCTTATGACTCTTTGACTTCAAAATTACACCATTTTTTCCATCCTGGATGAAAATAGTCAATCTCAACTCAAAACTATCCAAAATTTCATTTGACTCTAACACATGTTTTCACTTCAAGACTCGACCCAAGAATTATGACAATGGATGTTTCAAGTTATACAACTTCACTTTCTTTCATATTTCATTCTTTATGAAAATCATCATTTTGTCCTCATCACTTCACATGATACTGAAGTCTTTAGTCGAAATGAAATTCAAGTTTTTCAAGGTTTATTTTAAGGTGAAAATAAATAAACCATTCAATATTCAATTTTCAAAAACACCTTCCTAAATTATCATACCTCATGCTCTTGTTAAGGTTATTAATAAACCTTCCTCTTTGCAATTTCAATTTTCTGGTTTCCACTCTTCTGTGCCATATTTGTCACTATAAATACTTGCATGCTCACATGTTCATCATCTTTAATGCAAACATTTTCCTTCACTTATATACACCATGCAATATCAATTCACATCCCTTCATTGGTGTATAGAGAACAAGCAACCTCTTCAAGAGATGATGTACAACTCGTACACTGTTTTCATCCTGAATATCACCTCCTTAAATGTCGTCACATGATGGTAAAACAAAGGTTTTACAACATAAAATAAATATGGTTTGTTTGGGTTTTCAATCATAAACAAAAATCACAAAATTCCTCCCATTTCCAACTACAAATTTTAATCTCAAAATGATGTGACCAAAATTGTGAAGAATACACTTTATGCATAAAAATGCATGTTTCAAGATTTCAATACACTTTAGCATGGTGAAAATCCACATTACTTAAAAAAATAAAATTTTACACAACTTTACTGGAATTTCATTAACACCATCACTATGTTATCCTCCATGACATAAAAATAAACATTATGATTACCTTCTGCGCCCATAGCACATTTATCATTTATCTTTAGCTTCAAATCTCTACCATCTTCAGACCTTTTGAAAATGAAACCCCTCTTTCCAAATACCCATCCATCAATCAAATGATTTCATTGTTAACATGCCACATATATCTCGAGGCTTTTCTTCCAATCTCCACTGTCGATTTTGACTTCCATGCACAACATATATATTCTCTCCAAGGCTGTGTGAAAACCCTTGTTTGGTTTTCAAAATTGTCCCTTCACCTTTTCACGCTGATTGCACAATATTGAACAACATGTGAGAAAAAATGATGTAGGAAAAAAACACATAATTCATACCAATCAATTCATTGTACTAAAATGTATAATTTTACTAAGGCCCAGTCTTTTCCTTATGAAACTAGTTTTCTTCTCGTTGGTCTAGATATACTAGATTTCCAAAACTTTATTCAATGTAAAATGGACCACTTATTTCCCAACACAATGATGTAAATGTCTCGAGACCACATACCATTTACTTTTTTTCAAATTGTATTTTATTTTAAAACCCTGCTTGAACTATATCATTTACAAATTGGAATCCATTAAAGGATTTGAATAACATGAATTTAAACCAAAATATATGATAGCTTCAACCTTCATAGGTTGTATCTATATAATTCATTTGATTCGACCAATGCATAAAGCGTTAATGAAGTATCCATATAATTCATATCTCAACAAATTCCAAAACCTTCATTTGATCCAACCAATGCATAAAATGTTAACAAAATATCCACATAATTCATCTCAAAAAATTCCAAAACCTATCGTAAGCAAGGTTACATTCTTGCCTACATGTATATATTATAACCTACGCACCTCTGGTATCAGCATTTATTTCCACTATACATAAATCAATGTAACCCGACTCCACAGACACCACTGTGGACTCGAAGTTCACTTTGTATCGCTGACAGAGTCTGTATCGATGTTAGAGCTTGCGCAAGGTTGCTAATTCGCTCACCTCACGGTTTTATAAAACCATTTGTCAGCACTCCCACGCTGTGGTGTTTTGATAGCATTTCATATTTACATACCTGACCTTGGAGATATTATGGTATTACAAATTCCATTCTCCTTCCACACATTTCGATTTTATTTATTCTTCCATCCAATGATTGATCCTGCAATAGTTGACTAGATATGAAGGTTGAATAAGGATTTTGTGTTCTCGTTTCTCACGTCCTCTGATGGCTGAGTGTGGCCTATGCACCTATGTTTCTCACGTCCTCTTTGACACTATTTTAAATACTCATTCAACTCAATTAAATTTTTTTATCCTCATTATTACTTTTCATATACATGCAATGGCCTATGGTTAACTTCGACGCTGGTGGAAATGCTCTCAACGAGCTTTAAAACTCGTTTTTTTTTACTCCACTTCAAAAATCTCAATGATGGTTGGCTTTAATGCTAATAGAGTTTTAAATTTTGACTACGCTCCGCCTGAATATCTCTGCGTGGATTAGTCCACATGAGATGTCACCGATCCAAAGCGCCTCCGTCAATACGTCCATGTTTATTGACAAATTCCTCCCTTTTCCATTAATTCCTGCGTCCACAGCTTATACATACATACATACATACATACATACATACATACATACATACATACATACATACATACATACATACATACATACATATATATATATATATATATATATATATATATATATATTCAAATTCAAAACAGGTATCTTTCCCTCGCGCTTTGATACCAAATGATGCATGGATTTTGGGTTAAATAAGAATCCTAGCATATAAAATACACTCCTTCACATAGCATGAAAAATCCAATAATTATTCATTAAAATCATAATAATATTCAGCTAAAAAATGCACATGAAAGAAAGAGAGATGCATAATAAAAAAATATTGATATTAAAACATAAAACTCTTTGGCCAAATATTACATTAGGCGGCCTCTTGGATCTCAGCCCTTCAAACCATCTTTCTGATTCTGTTAAGTCCCTATATTAATAGTGTAGCCCCTTATTATGTTAGTGTAGCCCCCCTTATTGTTATTATTGTACCCCTGTAACCCCCATATTGTTATTATTGTGCCCTTAAATTATTATTGTTAGGTCGGCTAGGATTACATTGTGGCCCACTAGGGTCACATTATGGCCCCATGGACTCCTATATATAGAAAGGAGGTTTTGTAAATTGGATCATCCAAGAATTGTTAATATATGTAATGTATTGGATGTTGCCCCCTCGAAGTGGCTTATTTCTAAGGCGTTTATATCTCATTTCTTCTATTTTTGGAGTTGGTTACACAACATTTGGTATCAGAGCTTTGGATTCTAGGGTTTCGCTACTCCAAACAGGTCATCGTGGCATTTTCGCTATAACGTTGTTTCTATGAAGTTTCAGAAGCTGAAATTTTTAGGGTGCGAGGTTGAAATCCCGAGGAAGATGTTCTAAAAATTTCAGAGCTTGGTTCGCAATATTTTCGGAGATATCATCTGTGGAAGTTAGGCCTTTTTTCAAGCTCCTAAACAGGTCATCGTGGCATTTTCGCTATAAACATTTTTCTACGAAGGTTCAGAATCTAAAATTTGTATGGTGCGAAGCTGAAATCTTGAGGAAATTCTTCAAAAAATTTCAGAGCTTGGTTCGCAAAATTTTTGGAGATATGATCTGTGGAAGGTAGTGCTTTTTCAGGCTCCTGAATTTCATCGCAAAGAGGTGATCGTGGGAAAAGTTCAATAAATCTCTCTCTGGAGATTGGATTGGAGTGCCGTCAAAACTGGTCACAAGTACATGGCCTGTAGTTTCTTGGATATCAATTTCAGAGACAAAGAACAAAACAGTGACACGTGGCAAGTCGTACAAGTTCGCTCTACTGAACCAGTCCAGAATTAGGTCATTGTGGGAGATTGGACACAACTTTGTCTTGGAGAATCCAAATCAGGTCAGACCTGTGGCATTTGAAAGAAGCTTCAGAGATCTACTACAGGGCTGAATTTCAGATATCGAAGATTTTCAACTACAGAGATAATTCAATTTCAATATCGAGCTCCTAAAAGCTAGTAAAAGGTGTGTATTGTTTTTTCCGAATTGCATAAGTCTTGTTTGAAGAATCAAGTTGAATTGATTCCAAGGGAATATTAAATAATTTTTGTCAGATATGGGTTCTATAATGCCTCCTAAAAATAATTCCATACCCATTAATCCCTCAAAAAGCTATACTATGACGCATGAAGAGGAAGAGTTGCAGTATGAGATATCAAAATTACGGTACCAAGTGCAACAAGTTTCAATCTTACAAAGAGAAATTCAATATGAAATAGATTGTTTAAAAGAAGAAATGGAGGCTAAGTTGGATGGTTTTAAGGATCAAATAATAGAAAATATGGATGATAAATTAGTGGAAGATCACATCGAGCATCAACAACAAGTTCTCCAACTCTCATAGGATAACCCAACTTTGGTGCGATCTAATGAAACAACGGGAAGATCAACATGACATCAAAGAAGTTGCAGGCGATCGGAAGAAACAGAACTCGGCAAGTACGATCAATTTCGAGTATCTCAACCAAGTGGAAGAATTTTCTGAAGATTTCACATGGGAGGATGAAAATTTTATACGAAGCATCAGAAATAATCAAGCGTTGAGGACAACACTTGTTTGAAGGAGAGGGGCATGTTAAGTCTATTAATAGTGTAGCCCCTTATATTGTTGAAATTGTAGCCCCCCTTATTGTTATTATTTTACCCCTGTAACCCCCATATTGTTATTATTGTGCCCTTAAATTATTATTTTTAGGTCGGCTAGGATTACATTGTGGCCCACTAGGGTTACATTATGGCCCCATGGACTCCTATATATAGAAAGGAGGTTTTGTAAATTGGATCATCCAAGAATTGTTAATATATGTAATGTATTGGAGGTTTCCCCCTCGAAGTGGCTTATTTCTAAGGCGTTTATATCTCATTTCTTCTATTTTTGGAGTTGGTTACACAACAGATTCTCTGTACTCCTCACTTCACACTCTCCCCTTTCTCACCCTCATAACCTACATAGTTATACATAAAAATAATATGTTCCACTCCATATTTTTCTCCTCATAAATTTCAACTTAAAATCTAATTTAGATTAATCTTATTTTTGACCCAACTAAGTCCTATTTATGGAATTTATCATCCCTAAATTATCTTCCTAAATCTACTCAACTCATATCCTTATTTATTTAAGGGATATTTACAAAAAATCCTCACATTTATAATTTCTCTCCTAATTTATTAAAATTAACCAATCTAATTAATAAAATAATTAAAATGTCTCACACCCCTTATTACATAATTGAATAATGAAAATTTTGCTTGGATGCTCCCGCATAAAAAATGTAGCTATGGTGAATGTAGAGAGGAGAAAAGGCCCTAAATCTTGAAATGATCATAGAAAACAAATTGACCATTGGAATCGAGATCTGTTAGGTGCAAGTACGAGGCCTAACCATACTCTTTCAATTAAGGGGATCACAATTTCAGTTTAGGCACCCAGAGCTCATGCACAGGTGATCCAGGTGGATATTGGTGGCCACCCACCTATTCCACTTGCGCCCCCACCATTGCCTCTTACAGTTTTTCAGTTTTGGCATAACTTACTATTTTTAGCAGTTTTTCGAGTCCTGAACTTCCGGAGCCGTCTTGAGGCCCTAAACTACGTTTTTTGGGCATCACGCCTGCAGCAAATAACATTCCGTTCTAGAATGATATTTGTGGCGAAATTTGTAGTCCTCGGATAGAGATTTCTAATTATGTATCATGAGCGTCAAACAGAGATAGTATGCGAAAGTTACGTCCCTGAAAAGTTGAAACACCAATTTACCCAAACGAGGCCCATAGTTTTGGCGCTCCATCTCCTAGGGTTAGGTTTTTGGATGTTTAGGGTTCTCCATTATTTCTCAATAATAAATAGGCCCTCAAGCCTCATTGTAACTCAGTTCAGAGGCCTGTAGCCGCCACATCTTTCCTCAGAGATAGCTACCAGCGCCCTAGCTAGTTTTATTTCCATTCTGTCTGTAAGAAAATTTCAATGCTTTGATATTAATGAAATGAAGTGTTATTTCCGCTGCACCTCTGTATTTATGGTTATATTTTTATTCTGTTCTGTTCTTGCATAAATCCGGATCAGTGGTATTAGAGCGGTCTGCTTTTTCTCGATCCTTCTTTACATGTCCCCAATGAGGTCGGGGTATAAGGAGCTAGGGCTTCATCTGGTGGAACCTTTGCAAGATCAGCCTCGCAAACCTCGACGGACGCCCATGGGGGATGAAAAGAAAGATGAGGGAGCAGGAGATCCTATCAAAATATTGCTCGAGGAGGCCCTTGAAAAACAAAGGAACGCGATGATGGATAACTTTGCTCAGATCCTTCAACGGCTGCTCACCGGTGGCGCATCGGCATCCAGCAGCCACTCTGGAGGTGCGACTCCTTTTAAGGTACAAGTAAATTTTTACATTCCCATATTTGAGGGTCAAATATGCGCAGATGCCGTAGATAGGTGGTTGAATCTATTAGAAGGATATTTCTCTGTTCATGACTTTTCGGACCGGGAGAAGATCATTTTTGCACTCCTCAAAGCTACCCCCAATGTTAAGGACTGGTGGGAAACCTACTGTGAGAACAATGACCAGATAGAACCCTCTCTGTTCTCGGCTGTACCAACTTGGAATTCTTTCTGAGACGCTATCAAGGAACAGTACTATACCGTGGGGAGTTATGAGGACAAGTACATACAATGGGCCACGCTGCGACAACAAAGGGATCAAGACGTGCATGAGTTGACGAATCTGTTCCATACCCTACGCAAAAATTTGGGTATCAAAGATTCAGAGAAACATTTGCTGCTAAAGTATCGCAACTGTCTGCACAGATACATTCAGGAGGAAATGGAGTTCCTCGACATCTCCTCGCTTGGTACGACATACCGGTATGCTGCCAAGATTGAGCAGAAATTCAAACAGAAGAAGCGAGACTTTGGATCTGTGAATCAAAAGCAAGGGAAAGGTGCTTCCAAGCCACAGAAAAAAGGACAGAGCCAAGGCATGGCAGCTAAAGACAACCCGTCAAAGCCACAAGAAAAGAACAACACCGCGAAGCCAAAGAAGGACATGGGAAAGTGGTATGAGTTCCATAAGAGCTCCACTCACAACACAAGTGAGTGTCGGGCCAAGCAGTCACTAGTGGCCGAGATGAGGGCTTCTGAGTCAGATGCTTGCTCCGACTCCGAATCAGAACCTAAAAAGGGGAATGAAAAAGGGAAACAGATTATTGATGCAGAGCCGAATGCCACTGTTGCCACTACAAAGATCCAGAAGGAGGAACCGGAAGATCCAGAGGAGGAGGAACGTCTCTTCCACTCCCAGATGTGGGTAAAGGGCTCCCCTATACAGTTCATTGTCGACAATGGGAGCCAAAAGAACCTCATTTCAGCAGACACTGTGAAGTGGTTGGGCTTACTGACCACAATTCACCCACATCCATACACCATCGGGTGGCTTCACGAAGGACGAGATCTCTGTGTCAGCCAGCAGTGCCGCCTTCCCTATAGCATCAAGCCCTTCACGGATGAGGTATTATGTGATGTTGCTCCTATTGATGTTTATGACGTATTATTAGGACAACCATACTTGTGGAAGTATCATGGTGTGTATGAGTCTCGACCTCGTGTTGTTATTGTTACTTTGGGAAATAAGTTGTACAGGATACCAGAGGTACCACCTCCTGCGGCTATCTCTTTGGTTACTGCAAAACAATGCAGTAAGCTCATTTCCCAAACCATCAAATTTGTTTTCCTGATGATCCTCCCCCAGGGAAAGAAGAAAACTGTGGCCACGATCTCCAGACAGGGCTCCTCTGCACGACAACAGCAAATGGATAAAGTTGTGGAGGAGTATAGGGACATCTTCACCCCACCCACAGGGGTTCCTCTGCACTGTCAGGTCAGGCACCAGATTGATCTGACCCCAGGTGCACCGCTACCCAATGGGTCGATCTATCGGCACTCTGTTCTAGAGAATGATGAAATCAAGAGGGAGATTCAGGAGCTGTTGCAGAAAGGTCACATCAGACCAAGTTCATCGCCCTGTGGGAGCCCGATCATGTTTGTGTAGAAGAAGGATGGGACGTGGAGACTCTGTATTGACTATCGGGTGCTGAACAAGATCACTATCTAGAATAGGTACCCAATCCGATGGATTGATGACCTTCTGGACCAGCTCAAAGGTGCAAAATATTTCAGCAATATTGACCTGAATTCTGGGTATCACCAGGTACCAATTAAACCCTATGATGTGTGGAAGACTGCCTTCAAAGCCAAGGAAAGCCTTTTTGAATGGCTATTCATGCCTTTGGGGTTGACGAATGCTCCCGAAACCTTCATGAGGATGATGGACGATATCTTGCGGCCATTCACCAACTCATTTGTAGTGGTGTACTTGGATGACATTCTGATCTTCAGCAAGACTTGGGAAGAGCACCTTCAGCACATCTGACAAGTCCTCCAAACACTGCGGCAACACAAGTTGTGTGCCAATTTGGAGAAGTGCACGTTTGGCATGACCCAGGTTCAATATCTGGGATACATTATTGATGAAAGGGGGGTGCATGTGGATCCATCCAAGATCCAAGTCATTCGGGATTGGCCAGCCCCGACTACTATAACAGAGCTTCGCAGCTTTCTGGGTCTTGCTAATTTCTACCGTAGATTCGTGTTGGGATTCTATCATATCACTTGGCCCTTGAGTCAAGTCACCAAAGGAGGAGCGAGAGCAAAATTCTTTTGGTCGGAACCTCAACAGAAGGCGTTCAAAGAATTGAAAAATCGCCTCTGTTCTGCCCCAGTGCTCACCTTACCAGACTTGCAGCAGCCATTTGAGATCGAGACGGATGCCTCTGACTATGCTATTGGGGCAGTTCTTACTCAACAGGGACATCCAGTGGCATATCACAGTGAGACATTGTCTGAGACAGTTCGCAAGTATCCCACTTATGACAAAGAAATGTATTCCATTGTGCAAGCCTATCGACAATGGAAGCATTACATTTTGGGGAAGGAAACAATCATCCACACAGACCACCGGCCCCTGCAGTTCATACAGACACAAGGGAAGTTGCGGAATGATCGCCATCAGAAGTGGTCCACATATCTGCAACAGTTTCATTTGAACATCAAGTACAAGAAGGGTAGCACCAATAATGTTGCAGACTGCCTCAGCCAACCACCGATCATGGCGCTCACCACCGTGCTCAACTCTTGTGGGCACGAGACTTCTGATTGGCCGCTTCTCTATGAGAGTGACTCAGAATTCGGCCACACTTACAAGGCACTCTTGGGGGGTACGCAAGTTCCAAATTTTCACCTCCAAGATGCACTTTTATGTCACCTGGGACACCTTTGTGTTCCTTCAAGTGAGCGTGCCAAGATGATATGGGAAGCACACTACAGTCGCGTCGCTGGGCATTTCGGGGTCGAGAAAACAGTAGCAATACTACAGAAGTATTTCTATTGGCCGAACCTTCGAAAGGATGTCGAGAAGCACATCAGATCCTGCACTGCTTGTGCCATTGCCAAACCGACCATCAAGAAGCAAGGCCTATATACTCCACTACCTACCCCTAGTCGACCGTGTGAATCCATCTCCATGGATTACATGTCGGGCCTGCCTTCTACTAAGAATGGAAATGACTGTGTTTTCGTGGTCGTTGACAGATTCTCGAAGATGGCCATCATGGCGGCCTGTAAGAAGAATATCACAGCAGAAGCCAATGCTAAACTCTTCTTTGAACGAGTGTGGGTGCACTTTGGGATCCCACAGTCTATCATATCAGATCGAGATAGCAGGTTCCTCAGCACATTTTGGTCCAGCCTTTGGTCAATGTTGGATACCAAGCTCACCAAGTCCACAGCTTTCCATCCCCAAATAGATGGCTAGACAGAGGTCGTCAACAGAATGATTGTACACATTCTGCGCATGTACAATTCAAAGCATCCACGCACATGGGACAAGAGCCTCCCCTATGTACAACATAGTTATAACAAGGCTCTCCACAGTTCAATTGGCCATAGCCCCTTTCAGGTGGGCTTGGGATTCCAGCCACTATGTCCCATTGACGTAGCCATGCCATTTGCAGCTGCTCAGGCCTATTCAGCTCATGTCCAGTCTGAAGTTGACAAAGCAAGTCGCTTCATCGAGCGCATTCAACACATCCGCCAACAGGTTCATGATATATTGGACAGAGCCAATGCGAAGTACAAGCAGCGCCATGATCAACACCGGGTGCCACACCACTTCCAGGTGGGCGAAAAAGTATGGCTACATTTGCAGAAGGAGCGCCTCACTGGACCTCACCGCAAGCTTCGCCCACTCCGATACGGGCCGTACACCATCACCAAGGCTGTAGGTAACAATGCCTTCGAGCTTAGTATTCCACCATTCCTTGGTCTGCACCCAGTCTTCAATGTGGATCGCCTTCGTCCTTACTTTCCACCTCTACTGGACACCTCGGACATTGTAGAACAACTCACACCAACAGAGTTAAACCCAGACTGCATGGAACAAGCCACCACAGATTGTATCATGGACATGCAAATCAAGAACACTCGTCAACAGCAGATCCAACTGTATCGGGTTGTCAAAGTTGGCCAACTCCTGCACCAAGGAAAGTGGTTCACCAGGGACCAAGTTCAGCAGAAATTTCCTCATCTCATGGAGGAACTTAACGTAATGGGGACCATTGCTTCCTAAGGGGGGAGGAATGATCCAGGTGGATATTGGTGGCCACCCACCTATTCCACTTGGGCCCCCACCATTGTCTCTTTTAGTTTTTCAGTTTCGGCATAACTTACTATTTTTAGCAGTTTTTCGGGTCCTGAACTTCCGGAGCCGTTTTGAGGCCCTAAACGACATTTTTTGGGCATCGCGCCTCCAGCAAATATCATTCCATTTCAAAATGATATTTGTGGCGAAAGTTTTATTCCTCGGATAGATCTTTCTAATGATGTATCATGAGCTTCAAACGAAGATAGTATGCCAAAGTTACGTCCCCGGGAAGTTGAAACACCAATTTACCCAAACGGGGCCCATAGTTTTGGCGCTTCATCTCCTAGGGTTAGGTTTTTGGATGTTTAGGGTTCTCCATTGTTTCTCAATAATAAATAGGCCCTCGATCCTCATTGTAACTCAGTTCAAAGGCCTGCCGCCACATCTCTCCTCAGAGATAGCTACCAGCGCCCTAGCTAGTTTTATTTCCATTCTGTCTGTAAGCAAATTTCAGTTCTTTGATATTAATGAAATGAAGTGTTATTTTTGCTGCACCTCTGTATTTATGGTTTTATGTTTATTCTATTACGTTCCTGCATAAATCCGGATCAACAGGCCAGGTCACACTTTTTGGGGTTTGTTCTGTGACCTGGGTAGCAGGTACTAGGCAGAAAACTACAACCTATCCCAGGAAATGACCTGAAAAGTGTGACCTGTCAGAGAAAGGATTTTCAGTGTTGTTTTTGGCTGAGAGTTGGTATTTGTGTGGTTGAAGGAAAGAGGGGCCCCCAAAAATTTTATGGTCATGCAAAATATATTTAGAAAAGGGGAATATAAACACATTTTTATGATTTGGTTTTCCATTTGTTTACATTATGGTTATCTTCTCTAGGAAGAATGTTAAAATGCAATTCGAGAAAGGGAATGGAGTATTACCAATCTCTTTTTGTACTGCATATCTCAATAAAATGGACTATATTTCTTGGTTCGCATACATGGTGTCACTATCTCAAAGAGTGGATTTGGATATAATGAACTGGTGCTCACCTAGAAAACCCATAGGTTTGTCAACAAAAATGTCTAGGGGAGTGGGTTTTTTATTTAAGATGAAGGAATGATCAGGGGGATCATCCCTACAGTGATCTGAAGTGGTATGGGACTCTATAGGTTCTTATATATGGGGAAGGATGATGCTACTAGAGTCGACACGACTAGATGCACTATGACGGTTGTGGAGAATTGCTTCTCCTGGAATCTCAAATATGGGTGCCCCTTTACCAAAACATTGTGTGTCAATTTAATGACTGCAAGGTGAATGTGGGTCAAATGTATGGTTTGATGAAAGGGGGGATAGATAAAGTGAGGGGTGGTGATTTCTTCCATAATGTCATCATCACAAATGAATATGGGGTGACTGGTAGAAGAAATACCATGTTGTGTGGCTAAGCTACCTAACTCATCATCATTAGAAGTCAGGTTCACATGCGCATCATCACGAAGGGTGACAAAAAAAGAAGTACATGAAGGATCCACCAATGTTGAGCCCAAGGTGATCGGTGAAGGGAGGTCAAGCAATACAAAAGAGGATGTTAGAGGGGGGTCTTCCACTGAGGATCTCATAGACTATGATAGGTAGTGGATAGCGTCTGACGTCTCCATCATCTTGACATCAATAGGGTGAATTTAAATGGGAGTGAATGTGTCCTCTGGTTCTGCTGAAGAAAAATGAGCAAGTGAGGGAGTGGTGGACTAGTTGCACTTGGCCTCAAATTGGTGACCCACTTCCAAAGAGGAGCAATACTCTTCGAGGCAGGGACAAAGGTAAGAATAGTGGCCATGGAAATCACACAAAGTAGAGGGGTGATTTGTTTGAAAATTACTGAGTTTATTGGCTGACTCAGGTAAAGTAACATGGAATTCAGGGACCTTAGACTCAGGAAATGCGACATTGCCCATGGGCTTGATTCAGGGAAATTTAGGACAATGATGGGTGGCATGATCGAAAACATCATAAAAAGCACACAAGGGGGGTACGCTTTGGAGGAAAAGGAGGAGCAGGGATTTTTTGGACAACCTTGTCCTTTGGTGCCTTCTTTCAGGCTTTGCACCCCTCACCTGAGGCTTTTGCAATAGGAGTAGGTTCTTGTTGAGGTGGTTGAGGCACAGAAGCAAAGGGAGGGGTCACGGTGATTAGTTCGGCTGAGGTAAAAGTAGTATAAAGTTTTGGTTGACCAGGAGGGATAGTGGCTGGGAGATCAATGTACCAGACTAGGATCCCAAGGGCCATGTTAGGAAGAGACAAGGTAGCCATAACATGTACCAAAAATACTCCAAGAGGGGGAGCAAGAAACGATATCTGACGAAAGGGGTGATTTCCAGGCGGGACGACTCTAAGATGGTTAAGGCCAAGGGGAAGTGTTACAGGAGGGTAGATAGGATCATGGACACCAACTACAGATGAAGGTCCTTGAGGAGGGGATCCTGAAGGCAGAGTGGAGGTGCTAGGAGCAGGTTGTAGAGGGTGAGGCTGCTGACTAGTCGAACTATTCCATTTGATGTTAGACTGAGACGATTGCATCATGTAACCATTTGATGACCTAGGGTTAGAGATGTGAGGAGGGAGACCAGGGAATGAACCAATAAAATAGGAATCCTTATAGACTCTGCGTGAGACACTATTCTAAGGTTCGACTATTTTTTTATTGGCCACCAAAGAGATAATGGACTGAAGGGAGGTCTGAGACTTCAGTTCATAATATGTCAACTGGTCGATGGTGACTATATTTTCGTTGTAAGGAAATATCTTACGGTGAACCGCAGATGGGACAACAGACATCGCATAAGTCTAGCTATGGCCCAATAGAATGTTGTAGTCTAAGAGGGCAGCAATGAGTTCTACATCAACACAAACAGTCTATCCCGCAAGAGTAATGGAAAAATTGTGGAACATTCCAAGGGGCTGGGAAGAGTGGCCATCCCACGCTTGAAGGGTGATAAGGGAAGGGTATAACTCAGGATATCCAAGATTCTTCTAAACTGAAGTGGAAATCACACAGGTGGATACTCCCTCATTAATGATACAATGAGAGATATTGGCATTCTCTATCTTAACAGTGATTTGGAAGGCGACGAAAGTAGGAAGGGGGGGATGTTCTAACCAGTCAACATCAAAGACAATCAAATGATAATCTGAAGGATCCACAATTCCCAAGAAATCTAGTACAAATTTTCATTGTGAAGGCACAACTCAATGACTTCTAGCATTGACATGGCAGCAGGGGATTGTGCTAGGTCATCTACTATAATATAAGAATGGAAATCTTTACCAGAAGCAGTGTTTCGGCCTAATGGTCCCCTGGGAATCTTGGTATGAACCTATGACTTAGGTCAACGGATCTATAAATGACCATTGGGTATCGAAAGAGGCTCTGTGGGACTTGAAGAAGGCGCCTCAGTGACAGACGTAGCGGGGGGCTTGTTGTATTGCCGAGGCCGAGTCTGAAGGTTGAGGTCAACAATATTGGGTTGGTCAGAGTTAGTCATGAGAATATGGCAATCAAAGGTACCATTAGAGGAGGTTGAGTGGCCACCTGACTTTCAGGGGGTTGGGTAGCCACAAATCCTTACTTAGGGAAAGGATTGTTAAACACAACTAGTTGGATAAGGGAAACTTTGGGAGGAACTGAAGGGGATGCTTACTATCCTTGGGATGCTACTCGAACTTCTCATGTCTAATGCATCTGAGGTAAAAGAGGACAATCATGGGTGTAGTGACATTAGACACCTGAACAAGAACAAGGATTTTTCATGCAAAGAGGTTTGTCTTGCTTGGGCTGAGTTCCCTGTTGTTGGGTTATAGTGTTAGGTGCATTTCCTTGGGGATTGTTTCTCGGATTACATGGGGCAGATTGGTTTTGGTTGCCTTTCCTCTTCTTTTTCGAAGTAGGAGGATTAGTCGCACCGTAACGTGCATACATCTGACCTTGGGGGGGTGGTGGTTGTTGTTGCGAGGGTTGAGAGGGTAAGGGAGGTAGAGGTGGTAATGTTGGAGGAATTTGAGCACCAGGCTGCAGATACCATTAATAAGTAGGTTGGGGAACACTGGGATAAATAGGTTGGGAAAAAGGAGAAGGCATGCTATATCATGGATACATGCCATTGGGAGGGGTAAAATTGTTGAAGGAGATGGCCCCTCCATCAGGGAAACCATAACCCATGGGAGGATGACTGTATGGTTGATAAAGGACTCCAACGATACCATCAGCAGCATGGGATGCCCTTGGCATGTTGGCACGACCGAGTGTACAAAAATCAGGTAAGATGGTATAACCATAATGATATTCTTTGTAGATCAGGTCATATTTCAAGTTAATCTGGATGGCAGCTTATTTGGTCTGAGGAAAGTGAGATGCGACATCTTTGCCAATAGAAGGAAAAAGGGATCTAATAAAATAGTCCATGTAAACACGGTCCTTGAAGGTAGGGGCTCGACATAGGCTTTTTCATCTCCACCATCCTTGGACATGATCAGATAGGTAGGTTGGAGACGATTGATGGAAAGAGGTCAATAGTTCAGTACCAGTGTCATAGTGAAGGGGAAGCTCGAATTAAGACAGAAATCCCTGGAAAGAGTCCCAAAATTAGTATGAGAGGTAGATTCCTGGTCGACATAGCACTTGCAAGCTTATCCAGTAAGGGTACGCTGAAAAAACCGAAGGCGAATGGAGTCATTGATGATCACATTAAATGAACACCACATGTGGAAAGAACGAACATAGTTGGTAGGATCCTCTTGAGAAAGACCTTCAAAGTTGGGAATGACTGAAGGGAGCTTGGTTGACATAGCAGGCCAACCTGGATCATGGTGTATGGGGTCATTGAGCAACTAGCTAAAATCGAGAAGGCTGAGGCCTGCCATACAAGGGATCAAGGGAGCAGCTGGGAAGGTTCTTTTGTGGCCCCACTATTAGTATTCCAAGCATTAGGGTTGGGGCTACCACCAAAATTAGGTTATGAACCAGACATGGTGAAGGTGAGAGGAGGAGAAGAGGGGATAGACCAAAAGGCGAACCCAATGAACTAGAAGCAGAGTTAGAATGGGGAATCGGTCGAGGACGAAATCGAACCCTACGTGGAGGAGTAAGTCTTCCTACCAGAAACTGAGGATGAAGGCCAAGGAGTCTTCGGGATAAGAGCCTTGGGGGTCCAATGATGGGAAACATACATGGACCATAGAAAGAAGAGAGAGCAACAAGTGCAAGGAGGTGCAGGATGAAGTTATTACAATGTCGAAACAATGACAAGGAGGTACATGATCAATTTATTACAATGTTATAGTCTTGTTCTGGCGGTGTAAACTAGGCACTCTTCACTTAGGGTGTGCGTGTATGTGATAAGTGTGGCAATTTTAATTAACCCATACATGTGTTGAGAAAAAATAAAAAATATGTTGTATAACTATAAAGAAATCTAAAAATTACAGTAAAGTAAATTGAATATGATAGAAAATAAACAGCTAAAGATACATCAATTTATACCCAAGGAGGAGGGCTTCCCAACAGCTAGTCTATGGGTGGGAGAAATAAAGTCAAAACACACAAAATGGTGAATGGATCTAAGTTCAGGAGTGATAGGGATCTAAAGGTTAGATCTAGTAGGAATTGGTGCAGAAAACAGCAAAATCCCATAGGGAAAATTGGTGCAAAAAGGGTGGCGAAGGCTACAACCTGAAGGGAAATTAAGGGGACCCTAAAGGAGGACAAAAAAAAACTGAAAAGAGGTGTTTTGGATGGATGAATAACTGATATGAAATGGATCTAAAAGTATAGGTTCAGATCTAAAAAATGGCTGAAGAGACAGAAATCTCATACGACCCGCTTCAGCTAAACTCCTAAGAATGTGGAAGCATGCTGAAGCCTTAAAGGGCTTGGTTCCTACATCGATGAGTAAAAAAAGAAAGTAAAAGTCCAAGATAGGTGGAGAGGGAGGTCAGAAAACCCTGAACAATAGCCTAGACAAACCCAGAAAAATCACAGAAAAGCTCTCGTAAAATGTACAGGCCGTAGGTTCTGACCTGTTTTCAACAGAGATCGTAGGTTTCAGGCTGTTTTCTATGTCTTGAAGGTTGAGTGCGCAGGTTTTGGCCCAAAAAGTGTGACTTGCACTTTCGGCCATCTCAGGAACAGGTTTCAGAAAAAAGTGTCGTCTCATCTGTGGCTAATACCTATCACCTATGCAATAGGCCCATAAACACATGAAGGTAAGATTTTTTTACTCTTTTAGGGTTTTAAAGGTTCAAAACAACATCAAGAATTGAAAAAGAAGAAAGTGAGAAAAAACTCTAGGGTTTTAAGAATTTGTTCATGCAGGGATCTAAAAAATGAAAATGGTCATAATTATAAACCCTTGTGGAGTGGCCAGTTCTTAGTGTCAATTATAATCGCAAGCATACAAAAAAATTTCACTTAAGATGTGCATAGCAAACAACCCTAACATCAAGGATTGTTGTCAATTTCCTTAGATCTGTAGTTAGTGATCATAATAAATGCTACAAAAATCCATATCTATGCAGTTAAATACATTAAACGACAAGTAAAAGTAAGAGTTGTTCCATGCATCCAATAGACAAGACAAGAATATTTTTTAAATAATTTTGTATCTATGACACCTGGGAAGGGAACATAGAGAGATGTTACTAGTCCCCCTAAATGGGATGGGTTCTTTTATGTCCTCAGTGCTTCAGATCTAAGATCTCTCTCTGTTCATGGTGTAGAAAACCCAGACGAAAATGGAACTCAAGGGGTGCTCACATGAAAAAAGGCAAAAAAATATGACAATGATGGAGGATAAAAGTCAGACCAAAAGTATAGATCCAGAGCGATCTTTAGGAAATAAAAGGTAGTGAATGAATGGAAAAATCCTTCTACTTATAACAAAATATTGAGCTAGTATAGATATTGGCGTATAAATAAAATATTATTAACCAAATCTAGATCCAAATTTTATGGAATATTTTATTGTTTTTGTTGGAGGGAAAAGGAATTTGAATTTTGTCAAATCCCTTTATTTGTAAATAATAAATAAATAAATAATTTATTTATTATTTTAGTAATGTGGCTAAATAATAATTAAATAAACAGTGATTTATTCAATTATTTATAAATGATTTAGTCAAATTTAACAAGGAATATTATTTTAATAATGTTTTAAATAATTATTCCTAGAAAATAATAAGATAAATAATGATTTATCTAATTAATTTTCTTGTTTTGGGTTAAATATGACCAGGAATATTAAAAAATATTGTTTAATTAATTATCCCTTGAGGAAAATCAAACAAATAAGGATGTATTCAATTATTCATAATGGGGTTTCCTGTTTATACCATAAAAAACTTAATAAAGTATGGATTACTAGGCTATTTTTCATAGTGAACGAAAATTTTACTAGGGTAAAATTGGTCTTACATGGTGTAATTTGGTCCATCTAATAGTAACAGGTTAGATGACCAAAAATTGGTATAACATAAATGTGTTAGGATAATGTTGATTTAGATACTCAAGTCGCTTTCGATGAGGAAAAAACTGATAGTTATTGTAGGAGATTTGTAGGTATGATGCAAGTTCCATTACATAAAAATATATATATATGATTTGAGCTCAAGGAAAAGATCGAGGACTCAAGATAAAAATGAGGATAAGCTCCAACAATATGCCTAGAAAAGTGATGACAAGGGGAAAATTCTAGTTCAGACTATTCCACTCCATCAAAGGGAGCCATCTAAAAGCCAACAAGATAATCTAAATCAAGAAAAGAAACCAAATCAGACTCTTAAATATCAGTATAAGATCGAAAAATATAAAACAATGGAGGAAGAGAAACCAAAAGAAACAAAATAATGTTCATTCTTTTAATTTTGAAAAGGAATTGGAGAAAGTGAAAATTTTAGTACCATTAGTTGAGCGAGCAAACAAACCTTCCTAAAGAAATCATATTACATATTTTATTAAATTATGACAAGTTTCTACCACCCCAAATATTGTAAATCAGAAAGAACAAAGGCCAATAGTCATGTTTGGTGTTGATGTGGAAGAACATAATTCAAACACACCACATTTTTATATCACTCTCCTAACTCATGATATGATCTTACATAATTTAATGCTTCACTTAAGGGCATATCAAAAAATTATGCCCCTTTCTATAATAAAGTAGTCCAGTTTTCAAATTACAAAACCATAAAAATATTCGAATTCTTTTGATTCGAATGGAGTCAAATGCATTGGATTTCGAAAGGATCTGGTTATTTTAGCAAAAATCATAGTCAAGAGATTTTTTTGTTGTTGTTGGTAAATTAGGCTAAACTATATTGATTCTCAAGTATAAGCATTACATATGCTACAGACTAGGTTGGTAAGTTGTGCTTAACCAATCCCAACCTTAGTTTCATAGTTTTGGGGATGCCTCCATGGAGGAAAACTTCCCAAAAAATAATTGAAGCAGGAAATCACAAAATGCGCAGAAGCGTTGGTGTATCCAGAGATTACAAAATATTTGGAAGCATAAGTATAACTTGCAATTCCATGGTGATAGAAGGCATGACAAAAAACAAGGAGGGACTGTGCAACTTCATAGTATTTAGTCTTCAGCTTCATCATTACTGTGTGTCTCTTCCTCCACTATAGGTAAGGCGTACAACTGTGCATCTGCTTCCTCAGTGTCAGTGGGTGTATGTGTAGGAGTGGGAACCGGTGCGCAAAGGATGGGAGCCACCAGATATTATGTGTCTGAGATGTGCATCCAAGTACCTTCTAAATCCATAATCCATACATATGTTTCATCACTCTTATTATCCTAATCTAGAAGTGGTTCGATCTTGTGAGGTGGGAGGCATGCCTCTTGCACAATGGTGGACTTCTGTGGTCCACATCTGCCTCTCTGTGTAGCCTGTGTCAGGGCAGCGTCCTCCTGATCCAAGTCGGGGCTCTTTCTAGTGAAGTTTCCTAGGGAGGAGCCTTCAACGGACTGGAGGAAATTCTCCATCCCATGATGATAACGACCTTGGAGTTCCCCCCTCTGCCCTCCACAGAAGGTTCTTTGGCGAAACCTGGGTGCCATACCTCGATTCTTAGTAGGGGGAGAGGAATGAATCAGAGGAGAAGCAACAGGACAGGGGGAAAAATGAGGGGGAAATCACATCAAGGGACTCGGGGTAATGGGAGCGCATAGATTGTTGATACTATAGGGACAGAAAGAGTTGGGATATAATGTGCAGGAAATAGGAATCACAACCCAGATATTTCTACGTAGCGCAATTCTAGGAAGAGAACCACGAAGAGGACCGGGAGCATAAGAAGGAAAGAGCTGAAACAACCAAAAATACTGAAGGAGTTGACTGTGATTCTCATTTTGATGAGGGGCCTTCCTATTGAAAGGCATGTGACACATGCGAAAGAGCAGGTCATGATTGAGCCTCGCATGAAGCTACGTGCCATAATCGTTTTCATGCGCAGGCTCGAGTGAAGAGTTATGGCCAAAAATCATATCAATTTAGGTAATCATTTAGGATGATTGCTACAGAGAGATACCCTGGAGGGGGTGACATTGTCCAAGTGTGTCTTCATCATGTCTTATCGCGTTCATCTTATGCGGATGGTTGCTATTTTGAGGATCCACATCGGGTGAGGACCTGTGCTGCCGATCTTCATCCTCGTGTGTGTGCGAGATGAAATTGTCATTCGTACTCCTATTTTGACCTGCATTTGGGGCTAGCCGAGAGAATTATTATGTATGTAGTAGTTGTAGAAATCCAAGAAATATTTGGAAAGATTTTTTCCATATCTTGGGGAATGAAACTAGGAGGAGTTCTCAAGTTGGATTTTACATATGCCATAATCCAAATTTTTCATGGAGAGGAGAGGGGGATATATAGGGAATCAAGATTTTTTTTAAATAATCACTAAAGAAGGAAATATGAATAATTCCCTAGCATATAGTGAGGATAAATATTTTTCACGTTTTTTTTTTGAAGGAAATGGTGAAATTTCTTAGGATAATCAGGTCAAAATTCCACTATTAATTCAAAAATAAATAGTACAAAATTATATTTGGAAATTATTATTTAATGCGGTGTGTTCCAAAGAGGTAAATGGTGCGGGGCTTTTGCTTCTTTCCCAAAAGGGTGAGGTGATCCCTCTTTCATATATGTAGTAATTCAATGCTACAAATAATATTAAAGAATATGAGGCTCTGATTCATGGACTATTGGTTGCAAGAAATATGAAGATTGATTTTTTATCGGTGTTTGGAGATTCTGAATTAGCAGTGAAATAGATAAGGGGTCAATGCAAAACTAAGCCCCCAAGGTTGTGAGCATATCATAAATAATCTTGGGAATTCATTAATAATTTCTTCTTCGCATTTAATATTTATTTCTTTCCAAGAGAAAATAATAGGTTTTATGATTCTCTTGTAGTTGGAGCGAAAACGTTTAATTCTCCAAAAAATACCAAACTAAGGTATGAAGTGGAAATCAGATGCAGTAACTATATACCTGAAAATTTAAAATATTGGAAAATATTTGAGGATACAGAGCATATCAAGTTATTTTTGGAGGTAGTTGGAAATTTTTCTTCTTCAAAGATTGATAAATAATAAGAAGGTGAGAATGGAGAAGAGGAAGAAGTTAAATAATACTTACCTTCAAAATACTCAATTACAAACCACAAAATTGTACAACTCGAGAAATGTGATTAAAAAAGGCTTGGTACATTTGGAGAGATTATTTGATGTCAATGATGTTCCTATTAAGGCTATTAAGCATAATATGGAATATTATGTCGAATATTGTAATATTGGTGTCGACCAACAAACCCAAGTCCATTAGGCTGGCAAAGGAAATCCCAAAGGATTACAAACAAAGGAATGTTAATCTTTTCAAAAAGTACTCTGATATATTTCCTTGGTCTAATGAATATTTAAGAACATGTAATGAAGATATTATAGAACATATAATTAAATTAAAGTGAGGCGTAAAAGAATATACGAAGAAGATTATAGAGATTAACCCTTTTCTACTCCCTTCAATAGAGAAATAGGTCAAGAATTTATTTCCATCCAAAAGCATTGTTCCATTAAGATATTCAGATTGAGTAGCTAATCTAGTTCTAGTGAGGAAAAATAATGGGGAAATGAGAGATTGTGTATATTTTCAAAATCTAAACACAACATCCTTAAAGGATAACTACCCCCTTCCCAAGATGGATCATATTTTGGAGAAAATGGTGGGACCTTCAAGGTTATCAAATATTGATGGTTTTTCTGGATACCACCAAATTGTTGTTCTAGATGATAAAAAGAAAACAACCTTCACAACAACGTACAAAATTTTTATTTATGCCATGGTGCTATTTCGCTTAATGAATTCTATTGCTACTTTTAAAAGTGCAATGGATATATCTTTTTTTGGAGAGAATGACAAATTTGTAGCCATTTATCTGGATGATATAACATTATTTTCAAAATCATATGAAGAATATCTAGATCATTTGAAATATAATTTTAAGCAGTGTATAAAGTATGGGTCGTCTCTAAATCACAAGAACTCACATTTTCCTCTCGGAAAAGGAAAAATTTTGGGCCATGTAGTATTAAAACGAATAGTTAAAATTAATCCAATTGGTGTGGAAACAATCAGTAATATTCCTTTAGCAAGAAGTAAGAAAGAAATACAATTTTTTCTATGTAGAATAAATTTTCTTATGATATTTATCACGAATTATGCAAAAACCATAAAGTACATTACTCATATGTTGATAAAGGATAAACGGTTAAATGGAGCCCAATAGCCAGAGAATATTTTTCAAGCATACAAATTTTTTTTGGGGAAGCTCCTATACTAGTCATTCACAATTATGAGAAACATTTTAAATTTTTTTTCTTTCCATCACCAATGACTATTGCAGTTGTGCTGTTAGATAAAGACAAAGATAAAAAAGAACAAATTGTGGTGTTCTTTAGCAGGGTGATGAGGGATGCAAAGATTAAATATAACATTTTCGAGAAACACGCATATGGTCTTTTCAAAGCTTTGAAGGAATTTATGACATATATATTGTTGTAAACAATTATAGCATATGTACCTAATGCAATTGTCAAGGATTTTTTGACACGATGAGATAGTCAAGGAAGAAGATGATAGTGGATAGAAAAAATACAAGAGTATGACATGGAAATCCAACCAAATAGATTAATAAAGGGGAAAGGCTTAGATAAGATAATATGAAAGAAAAACTTTCAAGCAATGGGAATAACTTTTTTGGTTGATATTTATAAACCAAATGTAGTTGGTAATGAGGGCAAGTCCAATGAACACAATAATAGAATTACTTAAAAATATATTTGTTCAGATTGGTATAATGTTACTATCCATTATCTATTATTTCTTGTTTTACCAAAATATTTTGACATAAATAAATATAAGGCTTCGGGAATGAAATCCCAGATGTATGTTATCACAAATGGTTAGTTGTATTGGAAATATCTTGTTGGTGTATTGTTACTTTGTCAAAAAAAATATGAAATTCATAAGATTATAAATGAATACCATGGATTTCCTTGTGGACACCATTATAGCTGGAAGGTTACATCACATATAATCCTAAAGGTTTCTTTTTAATAGCCTACCTTGTTTTCTCATGTTTATAGGTTTTTGAAAGGTTGCAAATAATGCCAGATTTTTGCTAAAAAGAAGAAGCTAGATCCATTTCCATTGATTCCACTTTTTGGGGAGGAACCGTTTAGATAGTGGGGATTGGATTTCATAGGAGAAATTCACCCACCTTCCAGTGGAAAACATAGACAGATTTTAAAAGCTACTACGTATTTTGAAAAGTGAGTGGAAGCCATTCCTACCGAGACTGCAACTGATTCGGTGGTTATAAAATTTCTTGAAGAAAATATTTTTGTTAGACTCTCATTGTCCAAAGAAAATAGTGAATCATAATACCCAAGTATTTAAGTATGCAAAACATATTATTTTTTTCCAGAACTATAATTTCATACTTAGTCACTATGCCACCTATTAATGGGTTATAAGTATCATCAAACAAGACATGGTAAGAATTTTAAATAAAGTTATTATAAATAATAAGAAAAATTGGGACTGTTAGCTTAAATTTTATATTTGGGAAAACAAAGTCACAACACAAATATCCACTGTAAAATTGCCATTTGGATTGGTATATGGTACAAAAAAATTGTTCCATATTCAATTGACCATGCCTGTAGCTAAATTAATCTAGGATGCATAAGAGGAATCTAATCCATTGACTAGGAGGATAAATCATCTAGTGGAGCTAAATGAAGGAAAATAATAGGTAACTCAGAATTTGATCAATTATCATGAAAATATGAAATTTGTTTTTGATAAAAAGGCCAAAGGTATATTGTTTCAGCCTAGAGATCTTACCTTGAGATGAGATGTCAAGAGAGAGGACAAGAGTAATCATGAAATTTTTGATACCTTATAATTTGGACCTTTCACGGTAGCTAAAATCTTAGGTAAAAACACTTTCATCCTAGAAAATATTGATGGTGAGTTTCCAAAACTACCTATAAATGGGAGATATATTAAGCATTACTTCCGATATTGAATATTATTTACTTTTTAACTATAAACACCAGTGAGCACATTGCAAGTATCTGGTGAATTAATTTACTTCACTGTATGATCTGCAATACGTCTCAATGGCTAAGGTGAATTCACTAATATGAGGTTCTTAGTGTTTTCTTTCAAAACACTATGGCCATGTGGAGACAATGTTGTACCACTTTTACTTTTAAATATTCAAAGAAAATTTCAAAAAAATACAAAGAAAGAAAAGAAATATATATATATATCTGTGTGTGTGTGTGTGTGTGTGTCTCAAAAAAAAAACTTAAGAACAAAAGAAAAAAGGCATGAGAATGAGATTCTTTTAATTATGTCTTGTAAAATTTTAATGTATTTGTTACAATCCTTATGTTGCAGGGCCAAAGTATTGGCTATATCAATACAATTTCAAAAAGAGTGGGTTGACCCATTTAAATACCAGGTGGAGAAAGAATTTGATACATATCATGCAACTTCAGAAGCGCATTGTCATAGAATTAATGAAATATCCACTCAAACTGAGTCAGACACCACAAAGTGCATGGGTTTTATGTCAAAGTTTTTCCAAAAGGAGTAGTTTTGAAAATTCAACCACTTATGTGATCGACGGTTGTAATCAACCTTGACACCATACAGAGGTAGAACCATTTACCACCCAAGGTGACCCCGAACATGGTAAACTATATCTGCCAATCAGAAAAAATGTCTACAAGTGAGTGTAAATCCAACCACGTCACCTCCATTTCACCTTTCCTTAGTCTACCTCACTCTTAGTACTTTCACGTCATCCCACATGTTTGCTAATGTCATCCCTTCATACTTTTTTGTCTGCATTACCATAACTACAAAAGTTCCCACTCTCCCATCTATAAAAACTCCCATTTCACTCATTTCTTCCATCTCATTCACCATTTTTCACTCTCGTTGTTGCTCTACTTTAGAAAAAAATAACTTCATCATCAATTGGTCTAGGACTTACCAGGGATTTAAAATTTTTAAACCACCTTGTACTTTCAAAACAAAATTTTAAAATGACAAAGAAAGCTTCTTTATTTGGTCCGTCAACTCGCATATTCCTATTGTACATGCAAAAGGAAATTTTTTACGCCAGCTATGAGTTATATCTAATGGAAATACATATGAATGTCTTTGTCAGTCAGATCGAGTCAGAATTTTTCTCGAGGGTGGTCGAGTCTAGTTTATTTGCTATAATTATACCACAAAATTATGCTTTCCTTAAGTTTATTAGTTAGCTTAACTCGTCTTTGTACACACAAAGCTTAAATGTGATGAATTCACCTGGTGAAAGAACTGTACAAGTGTCTTCCATGCTAATTCGACAAGCCCTAGATTTTCCCCAATATGAAAATTATACCAAATTCTCCAATGAAACCCTCTTTTCCATGTATCTGATTCTGTCAAAAAAGGAAAAGAATAATTTATACATTCTCGTTTTATCACCAAATGTAGTTCTTCAACCAGGGTTTACATAGTTTCCCATATCTAATTTTTCTAAGAATTTCTAGTCAATTCTATCTATAATTATGGGAATTTTTAGGAAGGGATGATACCTCATTGTATGATTGCTAAGCCTTAGGTATTTTCAATCTAGTAATGCAACCTGATGTTGTGTTCAACATTCCCACATTTCTGGAACACTCCATTAGCTTAAATCTCCTCAATTTTAGCATTTTTGGGTGCTTTAGGCTCCCTTATTTGATGGTTTACCTCTTCTTTTATACTCATGTTGACTAGCTCATGGATTTGGGTTTGAATATTTTTGTCATAAAAAATAAAATTAGAAAGTGATAAATTGGACTAATATGGCCAGTTGTAAGAAAAACAATGAGGGATTCTCTTACCAAATTTTCTCTTTCATGTCAATAGTATATAGAATAATCAATAATGTTTCTACTCTATGAATTTTTCCATAGGAAAAATCATTGTTATAGCTAAGTAAAAATTTGAGAGTTTGATATTGGTTATTGTTTGAAGAGTATATGTAGATAAGATTGAATGGTTCAGAGGGCACACCTTGTAGAATTTCCACCTTTGTGCCCACAAGAATTTTTTCATTAGAATTTATAAGGCAGAGTATAAATGTCGATCAAGTCCACTTTTTCATTTCCCGAAATGGATTTATGTTTAAATTTCCAAGCATTGTAGGCCACTTTATTGTAAACAATAAGCATGCAACATAAGATATTGAAACAATGTTGCAAGAGATGAATTTCTAGTAGGGGGAGAAGTGACACTATGATCGACAATGGATTATATCAAAAATGATATTATAAATATCAGGTTCCCCATATGTTCATGAGTGAAAAATAAAATTTGAGAAGATGGAAAATCACAACTTGGTGGAGAAAAAGGTAGGAGTGGATGTAGAAACTCCTTTTCCTTTTGAAAAAATGACTAAAAAGAAGTGTTGCATACACTCTGAATCTGGATGGAGATTATTCACACAACAACAAAAGGGAAATAAATAAATATGGAAAGACAAAATATCTCAATTTAAAGATAGGCCTTCAAGTGAAGTTCGATTTCAACTGCATTTAGGAGGAATAAGATGTTCACACTCCTCTCCCATTCCCAATGAGGAAGAACAATATTCCTTGAATTTTATGAATGAAAAGAAACTCTCCTTAAATACATAGGTGGATTACATAGATATTTGAAACATACTATACTTATGTTTAGTCCAAACAATTTAGATGATTTATGTGTTTATAAAACTCTTTTAAAAGAAAGAGGTAAGAATGTTCCAGAACAGACTAGCAAGAAAGTATCCAAATATGGCAACAAAGGAAATGGAAAGTTTAAAGGAAAAGTAAAAAAGAATGCCACGGTCAGGAAACATGCAGAGAAACTTACATGTAAATATTGTTAAAAATAAGGAAATTATGAAGACCATTGTTGGAAACTACATCCAAAAATGAGACCAAAGAAGTTCAATAACAAGGGGAAACAAAATAATGTTGCAACAACTTAACAATATCTAGGATTTGATTTAGGTTATGAAACCAAAATCACTACCATGGGAATTCACGTTAAAACTTCTCATCTAAGTACTATGTTTTTTAGTAAGCCTTTTAAATCTCAAAATCATAAAGAACGAATTGAGCTTTTCCATATCAGGGTCATTACAAAACATAAAAAAGTTGATACTTTGTTTGATAGTGGATCCCAAGCCAACCTTATTTCTGAAGAAATCATTAATAAACTAAACTTAGAAAGAAAAATTCATCTGTCACCTTAAATTTTGGGTTGGGTATGTGAATGTTCGAAATTCGATGTGACAAGAAAATGTAAACAAAAATTCACCATCACTGAAAATTGTATTCATGGGGTACAACTTGATTTTGTATGACTTGACATATTTGGAATTGTCTTAGGGAGTCCATACTTGCATGAAAGAAAAACCATATTCTATCTTCATGAGAATAAATATCATTATTTTAAATATGGAGCTGAGCATATTGTTAGATCGCATTGCAAGAAGATGAACTTATCTCTTGTAAGTGTTGGTAATGAAATGGCTTGTAAATTCTAGTAGGAATTTTATATTGTTGATGATCAAAGCTAAAGATACTCCTCCATTTGAATCTTTCACAAGATTTTGTTCTAAAATAAATCATGGTTTGGTTGAAGTTGTTAACACTTATGACAATATGTTTCAAGAAGCTAAAGGGTTTTCTCCTAAAAGAGTAATCCAACATGAAATTCATTTGCAACGGGATTCACCTGTTGCAAACATTGACCTCTAAAAAGGGTAAGTTTGGAGAATGCATAAATGAAGAAGAAAATTCAAGAGTTGCTTGAAAAGGGGTTCATCATGCCTAACACATCTCCTTGTGGGTCTCCTATTTTCTTGGTTGCAAAGTCGGATGGTACATGGCACATGTGTATGGATTGTATAGATTTGAAAAAGATCATAGTAAAGAATCGTTATCCTCTTCCTCACATTGACAATTTACTAGATAAGTTAAAGAACATTGTTTACTTGGTTAAATTAGATTTTAAAAGAAAAAACCATTATATAAGGGTTGTTGAAGGTGATATTTGGAAAAATACTTTCAAGAAAAAGAAATATTTGTATAAATGGTTATTTATGCCATTTGGGATTTTCAATGCGCCTAAAACATTCATGAGAGTTATGAATGATGAGTGGAGACCATTTATTGATGGTTTTCTCACGGTGTACTTAGATGATATTCTATTTTCCAGTAAGAATTGTGAAGAGGATTTCAAACATGTTGAGAATGTTTTAGATGTATTAATGAAAGAGAAGTTGTATTTGAATATGTTTAAGTGTGAATTTCAAAAATCCTCTTTCGTGTATTTCGGTCATATTGTAGGAGGTGGTGAATTGAATATTGATCACTGAAAAGTGGAAGTCATTGTGTATTGGCCTAAACCCAACAATGTAACAAAAGTTATGAGCTTTCTGGGAGAAACCTAATATTGAAGAAATTTTATAGCTAACTTCTAACCCTTTGAATCACCGCTACATGCTTTGACTGTTTGAAAGAGAAAATCATAAAAGTACCATTTCTATCACTTTAATACATTAACGAGTCATTTGAGATTAAAATTGATGCAAGTGATTATGCCATGGGAGTAGTTTCGATGCAACATTGTAGGCATATTTTTTATCATTATGAAACCTTTACCAATGAACTAATTAACAATCCAACTTATGATAAATATTCGTATGCTTTAGTATAAAGCATGAAGAAATTGAAGCATTATTTGATGGGTAAATAAAAAATTATTCATATTAACCATCAACCTTTGTGATATTTAACATAAATTGAGCTACAAAAATCTATACATATCAGGTGGATGGGATTCCTACAAAAATTTCAAATGGTAATAAGCTACAAGAAACTATAATACAAAAAATTAGTTTATATGTTATCAAGGTCTATTGTTAATGCATCTGTCATTATTAAGAATAACTCAATTTTGCATGAAATTTTCATTGAACAGTATGCTCAAGGTGAGGATTTTAAATATTTTATGCGACTTTGATTATAGGAAATCATGTTAAAGAATTGGATTATAATATTCGTAAAAATTTGTTGTATCATCTTGGAATGTTATGTGTTTGAAAAGGTGAAATATTAAATTTCATAAGTGATGCCGACATTTCTCTTATTGTTTGTCAATTTGGGATAGGAAAAATAGTTACACAAGGTCATAGGTATTGTTATTGGCCTCAAATGAATGAAATTGTTTCAATATATGTAAAGGGATGTTCCATGTGTGCTACTAGCAAGTTTAGAAATATGAAATTGGGTTTGTACACTCCACTTCCTATTCCTTCTTCTCCTTGGGAAAGTGTTTCTATGGATTTTGTAGGGGGGCTACCATTTTATAAGAAAGGTCACGGTTATCTATATGTTATTGTGGATCATTTAAGAAAAATGTATGTGTTGATGCCATATAAGAAACATGTTAAAACTAAATAGACTACAAATATGTTCTTCCAAAATGTATGGGTTCAGTTTGGGTTCCCCACTTCTATTATTTTTTATCGATATTCTTGATTTTCGGGAAGTTTTGGTCAAGTTTATCGGAATTCATGGAAAAAAGGTTGAAGAAGAGAAAAAAAATTAATCCACAAACCAATGGCCAGACATACACGGTAAACATAACAGTAGTGAATCTCCTTCATGGTTATTGTGGTAGGCATCCTAAACTTTAGGATAAGCATCTGCATTACATATAACATTCCTACAATCTTGCCAACCACTCATCTACACAAGTATCTCATTTGAATCTTGTTTGGGTTATTTTACAAAGTATCCATGGGATTTTATCTTTGGTAAATATTTGCAGTAGATGGGCATAGTGATCTGGACAAAGTCAAGCATTTCATTGAAAAAATATAGCTGGTGCATAAAAGAATACAAAAGCAGCTTGAGAAAAGAATACAAAATTACAAAGAAAGGAATGAAAAGGATCGACTTGATCATCATTTCCAAGTAGGAGATCAATTTTCGTTTTATATCAACAAGGCAATACTTCAAGGTGAAGGTAAAAAACAAAATTCAATAAGATATGGTCGTTTCAAAATTTTGGAGAATATTGGTAACGATACTTTCTGATTATATTTTCCACCTTATATCGAAAATTATTATGTTTTTAATGTGGAATACTTGACATTCTATGAGCTTCCAAATATTGATTATCATAAAGAGAAATGTTTAGATTCCATCTATTGAATATTTTGCTCCTAAATATTCAAACTAGTTGTAGGAAGACACAATTCTTGATATGAGAATCATGACCTCACGTAGAGGAAATGTGGAGTACCTTCAACTAGGCTCAAAGGTAGAAATACAAGAAAATCTAGCTCAATTTAAATCAGTAATGTGAGGTAGTTGTACCCTCATTTACTTGCTGAAAAAAAAATAAACTTTTGGTGTTCCAAATGATTCTAGTGGGGATGAATAATATAGGGGATCAAAAATATTCTCAAGAAAAAAAAAATGCTCAAAATCACTCAAATACAATTCAAAATTGTATATCTCGTCATTATGATTCCAAAAATTCTTGAATCGCCTCAATACAACACCATATGTGAAAGTTATCATGCTTTCATTTTTTTTGCAAACATCTAAAAGGTCAACTTGTAGGGTTGAGTCAGTTGCTGAGTGGGCACGACATACAATCACATGGAACTGATGTCAATAGGATAATTTGGAAGTATGGTTTGTAGTACCAGCCATTCCCATTCTCAAATATGGTGGGTCATACAAGTTAGGTGGCGTAATTTTATTACTTATATAATTTTTTGTGAATAAACGAGGAGGCACCACATGGCCCAATGACAAGGCACAACATGGCCCAATGACAAGGCACCAAATGGCCCTCTAGTTCTATGGAAAAAACAATTGAGCTCCAAATGGCCTCTCCAAAATCGAACCCATGACCTCATTAGAAAAAACCAACAACTTAACCAATAGACTATTTGGCGTGCTCATTAAACCAGTGGGCATTAGTTATATTTAAATTTCAAATGTTTTGGTGTTGGAGGAGGGAGTGGAGGACATGGCCCAACCCTAGGTCATACGTAACATGAAATTACCATGGTATAAATGAAGGGATATGGTAGTTATATTTGTCCACAGGTCTTACTTAAATGTCATGACCATAGCCTATAGGAGAGGGCGTCGAAGGTGGAGGGTTGGCGCGTGGCCTAGTATGCAGCCATATGGGCCTGTACACATGAAAATGGGAGGAATTTTGGCATGATCATGGCCTTTGGACTACACCCCTAGCCATATTACATGCCACGAGATCAAAATCAAGGGTGAACTTTGGGTGCAAGTGCGTTGTTGACATTCCTGCAATTTGCAAAATTAACGGCAAAATTTAGACCAAAAACATTTTATTTTTCCCTCGCAAATCATCAAAAATATAAATTCATTTCCTCATCTATGTTTTTCATAATTTTTTAACAAAAATAAAATAGAAATAGAGAAATAGCCCTTACTTGGTCATTTACCAGCCTTTTGCAGCCTAAGAATAGCTTACACAAGGGTTTTTGTGTGTTTTGGACACAACGGGAGCATTATTTTTATGATTTGAGCATTGTATGCTGATTTAATTTACAATCTTATCATATAATATACAGGTCCAACATTGGAATATGTACCTGAATACGTAGCCTAAGAGAGGTGAACCCTGTTATCAAATTGTGGTTTGTGTGATCTTGCATATTTTATAGTTTTTCTCTAGTTATATCTAAATTTTTTAACTGAAATCAATAGGTTTATGTATTTTGCAAACTGATCCATTTCCCACAAGACATAAACTATCTTGCAAACTCTTTCTATAAACCCTCAAGTTGTTAATTTCATATCACAAACATGTTAGGGCTATCTGGGAGAATATTGTGGTCATAACTGAAGAAAAACCTATGACAAATATTTTGAATCCATAATCTATACAAATAATAATCGAGTACCAGAGGGATCATAAGAGGCAAAGAAAATCATTAGTTACATCAATACCAATTCATCACAAGAACTAAGACTAGTTGATATTTTGGAAATAAATTTTCAGGTGATTGAGATAAACAAAATGGATGAGAGAAATTTATACAGAAAAAATATAGAGAGAAATCTTGAAGAGGTAAAAGAATCAATAACTTCTTTTAACTCTAACTTTGATAAGAGGATCAGAGTAGGAAAACCTACATGTTGGGATCAACAAGGAAACCTCCTCTCCTGGAGAAAATATGAAACATTGGTGGTGGAAGAAAATATTAAGAGCAATTCTTCCGACAAGAAAAAAAAAAATATCTAAGGGGGACACAATTGTGAATTACTTGGATAGAGATTTCCAACCGCTATGGTTGGTCAAATTTTGTTCAGTGAAAATGATGGATATACTCAATTAACCAACTTGAAAATGGCCTAAATCAAGATCCTTGAGTGTCAAGTTCCTCATTTGACACTAAGAATAAACACACCATTGAATGTCCAACTACTGGAACCTGGAGCTTCATCAAGCGAGCCTGGAGTCACAGTTGCACAAGAGACTCAATCTCCAAAATAATTTATTTTCAAATATTTGAAAATTTTTTCATTTTGTAATATCCAAAAGTTAAAAACATTTTATTATTTTAATATTTTATGAGGACTGAATATTTCATGTGCAGTTAGGGAAGTTAACAGTTTTCATAACTCCCCCCATTGTAAAATTGGCTTTAAAGAAGATCAAGGGACTAGTCTAGGATTTTGATTTTGAGATAGATACATTGTTTCTCGAGGTAATGTACAAGTTTCCTTGGAGAATTAATAAAAATTTCAAGATGATTCCAACTATATTTTGATTATGACATGTTTCTCTCTCTTTGTAATTTATTTTTGTGTTGTTCTTCTTTAGGAACGTGTGTAATCAAGATGTTGGTTCTTTTCAATTAAATATATTTACTAATTATTTTGAAAAACAACTGACAATACCTCTATAATTTTCTTAAAAGTAACCTAAAACTGCACTCCACATTTTCCATCATTCCATTCCTTGAATATTCCATAATTTCAAATAAGGTTTGGTGTAAATGATTCCATCTTTTTCAACATTATACATTGAATATTTTCCTTTATTTTTTTAGTCATATTGTAATTTCAATAATCCACATTCACAAATATATTTTCCATATTAGAATGGTTTTGTCTTTCTCCAAGGGCATAAATTACATTACATTTTGAAAAAATATCTGTAGGCAACAATATTTGAAATTATAGAATAAAATATTTGTTTTCCTTTTGATAGATATTCTAGGAACTGACCTTCTTTCAGCCAAAGATTTTCCCCAGGGTTACGAAAATACCATACAAATATTTTTTATTGATGCTTCCACATCTCCCTATGTTCATTTTTAAAATGTAAACAAAATATTATGACATTTTTTTTGAACAATATTGTGCATGCATTAATTATAAGAACTTGAACTCTCAAATCATGTATACTTTCTTTTACATTTGTATGATTAGGAAACATGTGTACATATAGATTACCAAAGCCTCCTCACATCCCCATATCCCACATCTATTATGATAAGGGAAAACAAATTCTTATATCCACAAAGCATAATAAAATTGGAGAACCTCCATGGTTATTGATATATCTTCACAAGAATAAGGGGGAATATATTCCAATATAAACACTACATTAACTATTATCCCCTTCATAGAAACACACATTCCTTTCCAAGAGGAAAAAACACTAAAATTGTCCCTAATATGTGTGCATGTAATTAAATAATATTTATTCAAAAGAGACTATCCCCTCAGTTATTTTATTATGCATGCAACTATGTAACCTTTCCAACACAATAGATATTATTATTATGCATGAAAATGCATAATGCAAGAGAAATAAAATAACTTAGTACAAAACAACACATTGGAAATATTTTATGTATACAAACATCTAATCTTTTCAACATAACTAACATCGTGGATATTGTTTGGGGCACCTATACAAATATTCTTATAAAAAAAATCATAATAATGATAATTTTCATGCTTATTTATTTTCAAATAATCCAACATCATAGTTGTACTTTTCATGCATGAAAATATCATATTTCCTTTCAAGAGATCAACACAATATTTATCTTTTTCGTGCAAGGAAATAAAACATTCCTTTTCAATAAATGTAAAACATAATACTTATATTTTGTGCAAGAAAATAAATTATCTCCTTTTTCAATAAATGTCAAACATAATACTTTTATTTTGTGCAGGAAAATCAATTATTTCCTTTCAAGAAATATTGAACATAATGGTTCATTTTTTTGCATGCAAATAATTATTATGAAACCAGCTCCAAAAAGAGAAGAAAAGAAATATCAATGCCTTAGAAATAAGCCACCTCGAGGGGGCAACCTCCAATACATTACATAAATGAGAAATTCTTGGATGATTCAAATTAGAAAAACTCCTTTCTATATATAGGAGTCCATGTGGCCACAATGTAATCCTAGTGGGGCCACAATGTAATGCTAGCCGATGTAACAATAATAATTTAAGGGCACAATAATAACAATATGGGGGTTACAAGGGTACAATAATAACAATAAGGGGTTACACTAACAACAATAAGAGACTATACTAGTAATATAGGGACTAACATGCCCCTCTTCTTCAAAAAAGTGTTGTCCTCAATGCTTGAGTAGCTCTGGGTGCTTCTGTATAAAATTCTCATCCTCCCATGTAGAATCTTCAGTGGGTAATTTCTTCCACTTTATGAGATACTCTAAAATTGATCGATTCCGTAGTTGTCGAGTTCTTATTTCCGTGACCGCTTCAGGTTCCAATATAATTTTTCCTTCCTCATCAAGTTCTGGCAATATTGTTTGAACTAGAAGATTTTCGCCTATAATCTTCTTTAAGCGTGAAACATGGAAAATTGGATGCACTTGTGAAGAAGCAGGAAGCTCCAATTTGTATGCCATAGTACCAATAATTTGCAACACCTTGTAAGGACCATAGTACTTTGGCGATAATTTATTATCCTTCTTAGCTTGCTTGAGGGACATTTGTTTGTATGGTTGTAGCCGTAAAAATACTCAGTCTCCTACATCAAAACTTCTCTCGTTACGATGTTGATTTTCTTGTTGTTTCATTTGATTTTGTGCCAAATTCAGGTTGTCCTTTAAGAGTTGGAGAACTTGTTGATGCTTGATGTGATCTTCCACTACTTGAACCTTCGAATTTTCTCTTAAAGATGATGTGATGGATAGTGGATGATATTCATAAAGTGCCATAAATGGGGTCATTTTTGCTGTAGTATGGAAGGAATTGTTATACCACCATTTACCTAGGGGTAACCACATGGCCCATTGTGTTTGTTTATCAGATACAAAACAACGAAGATATCCTTCCAAACATTTATTTACTATCTCAGTTTGACCATCGGATTGAGGATGATAAGATGAGCTATGAGCTAATTGAGTACCCAAACAAGAAAATATCTCCATCCAAAAATTTCCAGTAAAAATGGGATCTCTGTTGCTCACAATAGCCCTTGGGTTTCCATGTAGCTTTTGAATTGTTTTCATAAATGTAGTAGCATCTGTACTTGCTTTAAGTGGATGAGATAATGCACAAAAGTGTGCATACTTGGTAAGTCTATCAACTACCACCATGATGACACTCTTTCCTTCGGACTTGGGTAAACATGTGATAAAATCCATTGAAATCTCCTCCCAATGTTGACTTGGAATGGATAAAGGTTGTAGAAGACCCGGGGTCTTAATTGTCTCAAATTTATTCTACTGGCAAGCCAAACATTCCGCCACAAACTTTTGAATATTAGATTTAAGGCCATCCCAAAAAAATTCTTTCTTCACCCTTGTTGGCAAATATGATGCTGAGTGTTGTCCTTCATGGCAACCCACTTGATAAAGATGATGAAAACCTACTTGATGAAGTTGTCCCTGATGGAATATGTCTTGATGAACTTCTTAAATGATGTAAATCTGTTGTATATACAATGAGTAAAGAACGTAATGATGGAAGGAATGTCAGTATGTGCTAGAACATGATGAAAAGAGTATGTCTCAAGGCATACGCAGATTTGTCTAGACAATGTAGCGTATGCACGCGGTAAATAACGTGCCAATTCGCGTATGGGCAAAAGTGCTCTAAATATGTAAAACCAAGGGTAACCACCATGGTATTGACCCATTGTATTAAGTAATGATTCATCTATGTGACCCCGTCCAGGAATACCATCGAAAGTAATGTGGTTTTGGCTCATGGTATTGATAAAAGGTAAACCCATATAACGAGAAAAAATTCATTGTGAAAATGTGTGCAAGAAGTCTGAGCTTGAATGAATACTTCTCTCTGAAGCATATCTGAATGGAAAGGGTTACAGTTGAATGAAAGATCTGAATGTATGACGCACCAATGAAGAAATGATGAAGAAGGGAATCTAGATCTGGAATGTATTTGTATCTGCTAGATCTATTTATGGAATGATTAGATCTGAGATGAGGCGAACATCTGTCTAAAGTAAAGGGTAAAATCTGAGTGATGTATCTGTTCTGAAGAATTGCAATGACCTAAATGTCTGAAGAACTATACGCTAGTTCGCCGCAGAGTAAGCGCGTATATACGCGGGTTTGCTAAAGAGAAAGCGCGTATGGGAAGTAAAATTAACTCTGTAATATGTACAGAAGTATACGTGAGTTTGTATGGTCGAAGGCGCGTATATACGCAGGATCAGTGAAAGGAAAGCGCGTATAAAGATTAGGGTTTGCTGAAGTATGAAGTATCAAATGTCTGATCTGTTCTGCTGTGTTACTGCTATCTGTTGATGATGTATGATTGAGCTCAAATGTATGGAATGGGTCCAGTCTGAAAATATGATGAAAAGTGGCCTGCAAGTTTTGTTCTAAAGGAAGCTTTGGATCCAGTGTGAAAATTGATGAAACGTGGTCCATGGTGGAGCTGAGGGTTGTAGCTGCCTTCCAGGTGAGGTTGGTAAATGAGAGTAGGGGGTCGTAGCTCCCTTCCAGGAGAGGCTGGTAGACAAGAGCAGGGGGTCGGTGCTCCCTTCCAGGAGAAGCTGGTAAACGAGCGTAGGTGGGTGCCTGCGTACTGGTATGAGTCTGCACCAGTACATAAGTTGTAAGATGTTTTATTTATAATAAAATACTGAAGGCTGAGCAATGGCAGCAGTGGTTTTCTCCCGACTTGGGTTTCCACCTAAAATCCTGGTGTTCATGTGTGATGCTTATGTGTGATGATTTATTATGTTATTACTGCACATGTCTGTTGCTATATAAACATCTTATGAATGAATAAATGCAAGGATATAAGTAAAGAACTAATTGCATACTAAGATCTCTGTACATACGCGAGTTTAGTAAAGGGTATCTGCGTATATATGCGAGCCTGATGAAGTAAAATAGTGTATGGATTTTAGAGCATGAAAAAGTAAAAATATCTGAGTATGCCCTAATACTGATTCACCCCCCCCCCCCCCTCTCAGTATTTTTCCCAACAATTGGTATCAGAGCCAGGTCCTTCTGCAGAAGCTTGATCGCTTGAAGGAGATCCCTCACAATGGGAAGGAAGAAAAAGAAGAAGGCTACTGAAATGGAGATATCTCAGAAAACATGTGCAGCAGAAAATGAAGAATATGAAACAGGTATTGATTGTTGTTCTTGTGATTCACTTTCCTGTGCATGTAATGGTGAAGATAGTGAAAGTAAAGTTTTGGATCTAGAGGAAGCTATCAAGAAAATTGAAGATCAACGAAGATCAATTAATAAAAGAGAAGCTATGTACAAAGGGATGAAAGAACAGATAGAAATACTAAATGGATAGACAGACAAGTATCAAAGTTTTGATGGTTATGCATCCAATCAAATTAAAAGACTAGAAGAAGAAATCAACGATCTAAATGCAGATCTCGAAAAATCAAACAAGAAGAATGCAAGACTTGAAGCATAAATCGTCTCCCTCAAAGAAGATCTGGAAGATTCAAACAAGAAGAATGAAAGACTTGAAGCTGAAATAATCTCTCTCAAAGAAGATCTAGAAAAATCAAATAAGAAGAATGCAGCAGAAGTCATCTCTCTGAAAGAAGACCCGGAAATATCAAACAACAAGAATGAAAAACTTGAAGAAAAAATCATCTCTCTAAAAGCAAATCTCGAATCATCGAATAAAAAGAAGGAAGAACTCTTACAAACTTTTGAAGATCAAGAAAATGGGTTGAAAGAAGAGATTCTAAATCTAAATGATCAAGTAGAAGAAGGAAAAAGGGTCGAAGAAAGTATGAAGAAGCAATGCCAAAGCTTGAAGGTTGAGGTAAATATTCTCAAAGGTAAATTAGAAGAAAAAGATAAATTGTTGAGGTTTCAAGATAGTACTAAGATTCTGGACAATATTATTAGTAGTCAAAGGCCTCCCTTTATTAAGCTTGTTCTGGGTTTTCATGAAACGGTTAAAGGAGAATCTAGTTCACAAGGAAGTGCTAAAGATTCAAAGGATGTCAAAACAAAACCTGAAGTAGTGAAAGAGACAAAAGGGCAACCGACAATTATGAATTCTCAAAGGAAATCTTTCGCTCCTAACTATAGAAGTATCAATAATGTTGAATGCTTTAATTGTCATAATTATGGGCATGTTGTAGCAAATTGCAGAAGCAGATCATTTCAGTCACAGTCAAACAGATCCTACATAGAAAGGTACTCTGGTTTCTTCAAGGGATATTGTTTTTCACGTAACAAGTATGGACATAAAGCAGCTGATTGCAAAAGAAGGAAGATTAGAAATAATCATTATGATTCTTATGCTTATTTCTCTGGACAGATGAGATGTTATTCTTGTAACAAGTATGGACATGTAGAAAAAGAATGCAGGTTGAATAGATCTAAGAAAGTGGACAATTTTCAGCACACATTTAGAAAGTTCAAGAAAATTTGGAAAAAGAAGGAGGACCGGTTAGAAACGTAGGGAATATTGACCCTACTACAGTCATCAGCTTCTGAAGCTTACTTCTCTTAATGACTGCAGAAGTGATGTGAGATACATTATGGATCTTAGTAATGTATAGTCACAGGGGGAGCGAGGTATGATGATTCTCATGGTTGATTTGGAAAATCTGGTTATGATTATTGCTGACAGAGCATCTGACATGAAGAAGACAGGTACAGGAAGGAAAAATTCAGGGGGAGATAGAGGAATGTGAAATTTTCTATAATTCACTTTCCATACGCAGGTTCAGTGAACTAAATCCGCGTATACACGCGAGTTCCAGCAGACACAGTCGCGTATGCATTGATGATAAGAGAATTGGGATGACAGCTAAAGATCAGGAGCAGAGGTTCAGGGAGAGCATCAGTCTGACTGCTAATGATTGTACTGTTAACATTATTCTGGTCATACTCATGCTAATGAAATGATACATGGTTTCTTATGTTGAAGATTATGGATGAGCCCAAATTGCTTATTTGATGAAGAATATCTTTTGGATATGATGGAAGTCTTATGATTCGGAGATCTGAACAGATCATGCAGAGATTGTTGCTGATGACTTGCTGTTAAAAGTATTCAGATTGCACAAGCTAAGGAGCCTTGGACATATGGAAAGGATGTTTGGATGCACATTTTCAGGGGGAGCACTATTCTTGCTGAGGATAATGCATTGTTGGCATTATGATGATTCTGAAATATGATCTCTCTCTTGAGGTCTTTCTGGTATTGGTCATAAAAAGTCATACTTGTAATTTGATAAAAAGGTCTTGTTGAGACCCATGATGTAAAATTGTAATATTCAGTCATGTAAGGACTTGTCAAAATTTGTAAACCCACTTGGTTGGGTAGCTGAGTCAAATTTGTAAACCCACTTGGTTGGGTAGTTGAGTTGAGATGTGTAAAACCACTTGGTTGGGTATTTGAGTCTCATATGTGAATCCACTTGGATGGATCTTTGATGAAAGTAGGATTCATTGGTGATAGGAAGGTCTTAGAGTCATGTACTTCATTGAAAAATATGTTTGTAGGTTCAGCATGAACTCAGGGGGAGCATGGTCACTTCAGTGTACATCAGATCTGTAGAATGCTTCCTTCTACAAGAGGAGAAAAAACCTTGTGTTGGTTTTGGTTCGCCCTTTTCCCTTGATGTCAAAGGGGGAGAGTGACATGGTGTTTGAACAAAGAGAAAGAATGGGGTCAAGAGTGACATGGTGTCATTGTATTCTTGATGTATCTATCTGTTGTGGTGATAAAACACCATCGTGGTTGCCATCAAGTCCAAAGGGTGAGATTGTTGGCAAATATGATGCTGAGTGTTGTCCTTGATGGCAACCCGCTTGATAAAGATGATGGCAACCTACTTGATGAAGTTGTCCCTGATGGAATATGTCTTGATGAGCTTGTTAAATAATGTAAATATGATGTATATACAATGAGTACAGAAGGTAATGATTGAAGGAATGTCAGTATGTGCTAGAACATGATGAAAAGAGTATGTCTCAAGGCATACGCGGATTTGTCTAGACAAAGTAGCATATGCACACGGTAAATAACGTGCCAAGTCACGTATGGGAAAAAGCGCTCTAAATATGTAAAACCAGGGGCAACCACCATGGTATTGACCCATTGTATTGAGTAATGATTCGTCTATGTGACCCCGTCCAGGAATGCCATCGAAAGTAATGTGGTTTTGGCTCATGGTATTGATAAAGGGTAAACCTATATAAGGAGAAGAAATTCATTGTGCAAATGTGTGCAAGAATTCTGAGCTTGAATGAATACTTCTCTCTGAATCATATCTGAATGGAAAGGGTTACAGTTGAATGAAAGATCTGAATGTATGATGCACCAATGAAGAAATGATGAAGAAGGGAATCTAGATCTGGAATGTATTTGTATCTGCTAGATCTATTTATGGAATGATTAGATCTGAGATGAGGCAAACATCTGTCTGAAGTAAAGTGTAAAATCTGAGTGATGTATCTATTCTGAAGAATTGCAATGACCTAAATGTCTGAAGAACTATAAGCTAGTTCGCCGCAGAGTAAGCGCATATATACGCGGGTTTGCTGAAGAGAAAGCGCATATGGGCAGTAAAATTAGCTCTGTAATATGTACAGAAGTATACGCGGGTTTGTATGGTCGAAGGCACGTATATACGCAGGATCGGTGAAAGGAAAGCGCGTATGAAGATTAGGGTTTGCTGAAGTATGAAGTATCAAATGTCTGATCTGTTCTGCTGTGTTACTGCTATCTGTTGATGATGTATGATTGAGCTCAAATGTATGGAGTGGGTCCAGTCTGAAAATATGATGAAACGTGGCTTGCAAGTTGTGTTCTAAAGGAAGCTTTGGATCCAGTGTGAAAATTGATGAAACGTGGTCCATGGTGGTGCTGAGGGTTGTAGCCTTCAGTCAGGGGGTTGTAGCTCCCTTCCAGGTGAGGCTGGTAAACGAGAGCAGGGGGTCGTAGCTGCCTTCCAGGAGAGGCTGGTAAACGAGAGCAGGGGGTCGGTGCTCCCTTCCAGGAGAAGATGGTAAACGAGTGGAGGTGGGTGCCTGCGTACTGGTATGAGTCTGCGCCAGTACATAAGTTGTAAGATGTTTTCTTTGTAATAAAATATTGAACGCTGAGCAATGGCAGCGGTGGTTTTCTCTCGACTTGGGTTTCCACCTAAAATCTTGGTGTTCATGTGTGATGCTTATGTGTGATGATTTATTCTGTTATTACTGCACATGTCTGTTGCTATATAAACATCTGATGAATGAATAAATGCAAGGATCTAAGTAAAGAAATAATTGCATATTAAGATCTTTGTACATACGCGAGTTTAGTAAAGGGTATTTGCGTATATACTCAAGTCTGATGAAGTAAAATAGCGTATGGGTTGTAGAGCATGAAAAAGTAAAAAGATTTGAGTATGCCCTAAATACTGATTCCAGCCCCCCCCCCCTTAGTCTAGTCAGCACCCAACAACCACAGCTGGTATGTTTTAAAATCCTGGTGTGTCCTCTGTGGTGAAGTGTGCAATTCCAAAAGAATCTTTTGTTTTAGTTGGGAATTCTTACAAATATATAAGCGATCTTTGTACCATAAGGAATCATTTTTCCAACTAAATGTATCAGATGTACTAGGATCTTGCTGCAACTTTTGAATGAGTGTCCACACTTCTTCGTCCTTATTCCATTCATCTCTTGCTTGGGTTGCTCAGATTTGGTTGGACCATCTAGAAATGGAATAAGGCTCTGTACATCTCTTCATTTCTTTCTTAAGAGTGCATATCCTACCTTATAACATTTAGCTTCCCTTTTTTGTTATCATTTTCAAAGTCGCAACTTAGCATCTTTGTTCCATTTTTGATGCTTTAGATAGTCTTTGGTCCAAAGAGTGTTTAAACCTATCATGATCAATTTTTACCTTGAAGTGTCTTCCCATTAGGTAAGGTCGCCATTTCTTTAGTGCATCTAGTATTTCCAACATTTCCTTCTCATAAATGGCTTTTTGTAAATACTTTCCTTTGATTGGACAACTTTCAAAAGCAACGGGTTTTCATTCTTGCATTAAAACAACACCAGTTCCATTTCTTTAGGCATCACATTCCACAATAAAGGTTTTGTGAAGTCTGGCGTAGCTAAGACAGGTGTTAGGCACATTTCCTCTTTAAGATGTTCAAAGGCCTTATTTGCTTCAGGAGTCCACGAAAATGCATCTTTCTTCAACAATGTTGTTAGAGGTGCTGCTATTCTCCCATAATTCTTAACAAACTTGCGATAATACCTCATTAATTTGAGAAATTCTCGCAACTATTTTATGGTTTTGGGGACTTTCCATTCCTTAATGGGTTTAATTTTGTTAGGGTCTACCTTAACACCCTCGTGAGATACAATATTACCCAGACGTTCCACTTCTTTTACTCCAAAGAAACATTTGGATTTTTTTTCATATAATTTTTTCTCCTGCAATATTTTTGAAAACTTTAACTTCCAACCTGTTGAACACCGTCCTTCAAGGATATCCATGGGTGTTGATATCCTTAATCTTGCCAAAATTTTCTAAGGGTTTGAAAATGGAATTTATCAACCCTTGAAATGTAGAAGGTGCATTAGTAAGGCCAAAAGGCATCACCAAAAATTCATAATGAAACTCATGAGTTCGAAATGTTGTTTTTATAATATCTTCAGTTTTCATTCTAATTTGATGATACCCTGAACGAAGATCCAATTTGGTAAAATAAATTGCTCCACGTAATTCATCCAATAATTCATCAATCACAGGAATGGGAAATTTATCTTTAATGGGAGCTTATTGAGCTCCCTATAATCTAGACACATGGGCCATGATCCATCATTCTTGTGTACAAATACTACAAGAGTAGAGAAAGAACTTTGACTAGGTTGAATTATACTTGCCTCTAACATTTCTGCAATCATATATTCAATTTCTCTCTTTTGGACATAAGGCTATCTATAAGGCCTGATTTTTGGAGGAACACTTCCTGGAATCAAATGATTAGCATGATAATGATCACGAATAGGTGGGATTCCTTTTGGAGTTTCAAAAACCTTGAAATGATTTTCCAATACTTTTTGGAGATCTATAGAAATAGATGATTTTGATGTTGGAACTTCTAGTGAGCATAATTGTGAAATTATGCCTCGTTGTTATTTATTTAGAAGCTTTTTCATGACATTATAGCTTATTATCTTTCCCAACTTCCCTGCAATACCACGTAATTCGACTTAATTTCCTTCTGAAAAAAAAATCAAGAAAAGTTCTTGAAAATTAAAAGCTACCGTCCCCAAAGATTGTAACCATTGTACTCTTAGTACAACATCAACACCTCCCATATGAATGGAAAGCATTGGAATATTCAATACATATTCCCCAATGGTTAGCTTGATATTATGGCATTTTCCATAGCAATTTATAGTTCCTCCATTTGCAACCATCACTTGACATTCTAGTGCTGGGTATAGGAAACAATTCAATTCCTTAGCTACTTTACAATGAATAAAATTATGGGTACTACCTGAATCAATCAACATTATTACATTTTTCTTGATATTTCCTTCTATCTTGAGATTTTGAGAAGTGGTAATTCCTACCAATGCATTACACGATATGGTCGCACTCATTTCTTCCTCAACTTGGCTTGGTTCCTGGTGTATATCCTCTTCTTCTTCATTTTCTTCTTCCTCTTCACAATCTCTGTAAAATAATTTCTTCTGAGCACACTTATGACCTCTAGTGTATTTTCTATCACAACTGTCGTAAATCCCTTTTGCTCTTTTTTCTTCCAATTTTTGTGGTGTCAACCTTGTAGGTTGTGGAAATCTAGGAGTAGCAACACTTCCCTCTTTATAAAAGTGAGTGGTAGGCTTCCTTGTCGCCATAATTTTACATTCAATTTTTCTTACCAATCTGAATTCCTTCTCCAATGAATCAGGTTCCAAAACGTGAACTTCATGTTGGATGTTATCCTTTAAAGTACCTATGAAGAGATCAATCCTGTGTTCCTTTGGAATATTAGTTACCCTTATATTCAATTTTTGGAAGTCCTCAATGTGCTCCCTCATTAGAAATTTTTGTTTGAGATTTATCAATTGGCTAAAGAAGGTGTTGCTCTTTTTATCCTCATAATGTGCTATCATTTCCTCCGTAAAACTTGACCAAGTGACAATTTTTTTACGGGAGCAAAGCCATCGATACCATACAAGTGTATTTTGTTCTAAATGTAAAGTTGCAATGTGTACCTTTTATGTGTTTTGCACATTATGGAGATAAAAATATTGCTCCATCTGTAGTATACATGTTACAGGATCCTTTCCATCAAACTTCCACATATCCAATTTTGGAATATTGTGGTTCTTCCTACCAACATTAGATTTTATGAAATCACAATTAACATTTATTTTGTTCTCATCATGAGTTTCCTCTACTATATTTTCACCATTAGGAAACATTTCCTGTATCAACTTTGTCAAACCTTCAATGTCTAATTTTAGATCATTCTTCATGTTTACCATTTTCTCATCGATCATAGCTTCCATGTCATCCATCTTAGATTCCATGCCAGCTTCCATGCCATCTATCTTAGATTCCATGCCATCTATCTTATATTCCATGCCATTCTTCAAACCATGCATCTTAGATTCCATTCCATTATTCAAACCATCCATCTTAGATTCCATGTCATTCTTCAAACCATTCATCTTAGTTTCCATGCCTTTCTTCAAAACTTCCATGTCATTCTTTGTTGCTCTTTGCCAGAGCGAAATTTGTTGCACTTGCTCTTGTAATTTTGATATGTCATGTTGCCATTCTTCATCTTCATGAGTCATAGTAGAGCTTTCTAAAGGATTAATGGGTGTTGAATTATTTTTAGGGGCCATTTTAGAATCCAATTCTGATATCTATTCTACAATATGCCCTTGGAATCAATTCAACTTGATTCTTCAAACAAGACTTATGAAATTTGGGAAAAAAATACACACATTTTACTTGCTTTTGAGGAGCTCGATATTGAAATTGAATTATATCTATAATTACAGGTCCTCAATAACTAAAATTAAGCCCTATATTAGCCCTCTGAAGCTTCTTTCAATTTCCACAAGTCTGATCTGATTTGGATTCTTTAAGGAAAATTTATGTCCAATCTCCCACAATAACCCAATTTTGGACTAGTTCAGTAGAGTGGAATTGTATGACTGGCCACGCGTCATTGTTTCCTCCTTTGGATCTGAAATTGATAAAAAAAAAACTACAGTCTGTGTACTTGCAGCCACTTTTTATAGCATTCCAATCCGATGCTCAGAGAGAGAGCTATGAATATTTTCCCATGATCACCTCTTTGAGATGAAATTCAGAAGCCTCAAAAGGCCTAACTTCCACAGATCATATCTCCAAAAATATTGCGAACCAATATCTGAAATTTTGTGATGATGTTCCTTAGGAGTGTACCTTCACACTCTAAAAATTTCAGCTTCTTAACCTTCGTAGAAAAAAAATTATTACGAAACTACCACAATGACTTTTTTAGGTTAAATTTAGGAGCCTGCAAAATGACCTAACTTGCACAGATCATATCTCCGAAAATATTGCGAACCAAGATCTGAAACTTTGCGATGATGTTCCTCAGGATTGTTTCTTCACACTCTAAAAATTTCATATTCTGAACCTTCGTAGAAAATAATTTATAGAGAAAATTCCATGATGACTAGTTTAGAGCAGCGAAACCCTAGAATCTCAAAGCTTTGACACAAAATGTTGTGAAACCAACTCCAAAAAGAGGATAAAAGAGATATCAATGCCTTGTAAATAAGCCACTTCAAGGGGGCAACCTCCAATACATTACATGAATGAGCAATTCCTATATGATTCAAATTACAAAACCTCCTTTCTATATATAGGAGTCAATGTGGCCACAATGTAATCCTAGCCGACCTAACAATAATAATTTAAGGGCACAATAATAACAATATGGGGGTTACAAGTGTACAATAATAACAATAAGGGTGTTACACTAACAACAATAAGGGAATATACTAGTAATATAGGGACCTAACAATAAATTATTCATTTTCAAGAAATTTTAAACACAATAGCTCTATTTTTGTGCTTTAAAATAAATTATTTATTTTCAAGAAAATCTAATAAAATAAGAACATGTCCCTCTCAAGGAATTTAACAAGGTAGCTACTATTTATGCCCTGAAGAACCTAATACTTCCAATAAAATTAATATTAAGAACACACTTCCTCCTTCCATAAAATTAGTAGAATCTATTGTGTATATAGTAGAATCTATTATACATATAGTATAATATATTGTGCATATGAGCATGTTATTTCCAAGAACATTTTTATGTTTAATTTTTCTTCGCACAATAGTTCATGAAGAGTTTTTTATTTTTCAGATTTTAATGTAACTAAGACATGGCTCCACACATAATTCTTATTTAAAAATATAAATGCATGTTATTTTTAAATAATGTTAGGAAGATACTTATATTTTTCTTTTGATGTGATCTCCTCTCCTTTGCGCTTGTGTCCTCTTCCATATAGTCACATTACTTTATGCAACAATTTATTATTATAGTTAGCGTGCCATGTCCCTCAACCTTCATATTTAAGCACGGATAAATCTATGCTTTGAGGTAAAATGAATTAATTATATTGATTGGTTTAGTTTAAAAATGTTATTGGACCTTTTGAAACTCTATAAAGATTCAACCGTATTTGTTATTGACATCATTTCCACGACTTCCGAAACAAATCTCCCTCAAACTGGTGCACTAAGTAAGGGCTATAGTCTTTTCTTCCAAAAACATGAGTACGTTCCCTCTCCCTCTCCACATTATCGAGTACCTTCATCCCAAAATTTTTTACCCTATGTAGTTTCATCATTTTTTTCTTTCTTGAAACACATCACTTCGTGTTTGCTTAAAGAGTGGAAAAAATACTAGAAATAATTCCTCTCGGCAAGGTTTTCATTTAAATTTTTTATTTACAGTGTTGCATGTCTGGCAATATCCAAGGGTGGGTTCATATTAATATTCGTTTTGTAACAACCCTAATATGAATCCATGTAATAATTTTAATAAGGAATAATAATAATGAAGGTCATGGAACAGAAATTCGAAGCTGAATGTTGGGAAGAAACATAGTGATGGGGATCACTTGTGATTAATTAAATATGGCTATGGAAATTGGCAAATTAAATGACAAAGGATTTGGAAAGGCAAAGTGGAATTTACTGGAACTTTATTTATGAAAATAATGAAAAATAGGAGAAAAGGGAGGTTAAAGGTCACATGTTGCATGTGAGGAGGGAAATAAAGGAAAATAATGGAGAATGAAGAAAATAAAGGCATCATTAATAAAAAGTGCATGGATGATGATTTCGTACCTTTTCTTGTGATTTCATTCTTTGGAACTATCATTCTATTTTCTCTCTCATACTCTTGGACACTTAGAATTTTCTTGGAGCACTCTTGCAGTAGTGTGGCGTACATGGGATTTGGTGCAAGAATGTTAGGTCACTATATTACTAGTGTAGTCCCTTATAGTTTTAGTGTAGCCCCCTTATTGTTATTTTTGTACCCCTGTAACCCTCATATTTTTATTATTTTTCCCTTACATTATTATTGTTAGGTCTGCTAGGATAATATTCTGACCCCATGGACTCCCATATATAGAAAGGAGATTTTGTCATTTGTATCATCCAAGAATTTTTCATTTATGTAATGTAAAGGAGGTTTCCCCCTAGAAGTGACTTATTTATAAGGTGTTCATATGTCTGTTCTTCTAATTTTGGAGCTCGTTTCATAACATTTGGTATCAGAGCTTTGGATTCTAGGGTTTCGCTGCTCCAAACAGGTCATCGTGTAATTTTTGCTATAACGTTTTCTTATATGAAGGTTCAGGAGCTAGATTTTTTAAAAAGGAAAGCCAAAATCCTGAGGAACGTTGAGTATAAATTTTAGATGTTTGTTCAAAAAAAATTCGAAGATATGATTTGTGGAAGTTAAGGTTTTTTCAGGCTCCCGAATTTCACCAATAACAGGTCATCGTGTAATTTTCACTATAAATTTTTTTCTAGGAAGGTGAAAAATATAAAATGTTTACAAAGAGAAGCAGAAATCCTGAGGAACATCGTGTAAAAATTTCAAATATTGGTTCGCATTATTTTCGGAGATTTTAACTGTGGAATTTAGGGTTTTTTCAGGCTCCCGAATTTCATCTCAAAGAGGTGGCTGTAAGAAAATCATCATAACTCTATCTATGGGAATTAGATTGGAATTATGTAAACACTGGTCGTAATAACATAGACTGTACTTTACCTTTTATCAATTTTAGAGCCGAAGGAGGAAACAGTGCCAACTGGCACGTCGTATAAGTTCACTCTGATGAACGAGCTGATAATTAGGTCATTGTGGGAGATTCAGCATAACCTTGTTTTGAAGAACCCAAATTAGGTCAAACCTATGGCATTGGAAACAATATTCAAAGTGTGACTACAATACCAAATTTCAAATATTGAAGATCTGAAATCATAGATAATTCAGTTTCAATATCGAGCTCCTCAAAAACAAGAAAAAATGTGTATTGTTTTTTCGAATTACATAAGTATTGTTTGAAAAATTGGTTTGAATTGATTCCAAGGGCATATTGTAGAATATGTATCATTATTGTCTCCTCAAACTCCTCCTAAAAATAATTCAACACCCATTAAGCCTTCAGAAGGCTATACTATGACGTATGAACAGGAAAAATTGCAATATGAGATATCAAAATTACAAGACCAAGTGTAACAAATTTCGATCTTACAAAGAAAAATCAAATATTACATATATGATTTAAAATAAAAAATTAAGGCTAATTTGGATGGTTTGAAGGATCAAATGAAAGATAATATTGATAATGAAGCAGTGGAAGATCAAATCAAGCATCAACAACAAGTTATCCAAATCTCAAAGGATTACCTAACTATGGTGCAACATTGAATGAAACAACAAGAATATCAACATCACAGTGAAAGAAGTTCTAAACAAGTCACACAAACAAGAACTCGACAAGTACAAAATCGATAAATTTCAGAGTATCTCAGCAACTGAAAGAAATTTCCCGTTCAATATTCCACATGGGATGATGCTAATTTTATACAAAAGCATCAAGAAATAATCAAGCATTGAGGAAAACACTTGTTTGATGGAGAGGGGCATGTTAGGTCCCTATATTACTAGTGTAATTCCTTATTATGTTAGTTTATCCCCCTTATTGTTATTTTTGTACACCTATAACCCCCATATTGTTATTATTTTTCCCTTAAATTATTATTGTTAGGTTGGCTAGGATTATATTATGACCCCATGGACTCCTATATATATAAAGGAGGTTATGTCATTTGTATCATCCAAGAATTATTCATTTATGTATTGTAAATGATGTTTCCCCATCAAAGTGGCTTATTTGTAAGGCGTTGATTTCTCTTTTCCTCTATTTTTGGAGTTGGTTTCATAACAAAGAAAGCAAACGAAAAGAAATAGAGCGTAAGATGGCATCACGATCAATATGCACAACATGTTTTCTTGAAGATACAAACTTGCATGTATGGTTTCTTTTCTATTTTCAGCATGGATGGAACATACATGTGGTTTCTTGTTTATGATATGTCATTACCTTGGAGGATTTCCTAAAGTGATAGCGGTTTTCTCCTAGCCTTTTCATTTCCTAAATAGCCATATTGTTTTATGGTTTGTTTTGATGTTCCTTATGGATGTGGGTTGAATTAGTAGTTCTTGGAACCCTTGGTTGGAAAAATGATCTGGAAGTCCTATAACAACTTGGCTCTATTTACTAGTCATGGAAGGCTTGGTTGGACAAATTATATATAATCCCTTGGTGGGTTCATTTACTATTCCTGGAATCCCTCGTTGGAAAAATGCTCTAGAAACCTGACAACAGATGTGGTTTGAGTTACTAGTCGTGGAAGCTCTTTTTGGAACTAATTCTTTAGAGCCATGGAGAGCTTATGTAGAGATCAATTTGATGATGGTTAGTGATGTCTAATTTTTAGGTGGAATCAATTGTTGAGGGTTGAGGTGGCTTTTCTTCTGGAAGCCCTAATTTTATTTTATTTTAATTCTTCATTGAGATCCCACTTTAATTCTTGGAATATCTCACAAGGGTGATTCTCTGAAAGAAATATTTGGTTCATCCCAATCTATTGTTGGGAGGTACGTGGAAGTCGCAGACCTGGTTGCATTTTTCTTATGTAAATAAGAGGTATTTCCATACAGTATTTGATCGGTAAATGTACTTGTTATTATGCAATTTTATGGTTGTTATACCCTTGTTATTTATGTGGTTTATATGTTGGTTATCAGTATTATTTATGAGTGATTTGATATATGGATCTTATCATTTTTTTATTAGTAAATGAATGAAAAATCAATATATTACATAATAGATGATAATGCAACTATTTTGATAAGGCATCAATGTTTCTTAATGATTCTCATATAAGTATGACACCCCTATGCTCATATATGTTGTTTTGACCTGTAGATTACATATTTGTGACATATTTGTCATGTATGGTAGGGGTCATACCAATTAATTATATTAATGATTGCATTGGTAATCTTATTCCCCTATTTTTTATCATTTCTGAAATTTTCATGAAGTTTTGGGCAGTGGCCTAAGACCTAGCCCTGAAAAAGTGGCTCAGAATCTGGGGTCACTAGCTCAAAATGGCTAAAAAAATTCCAAAATTATTAGAATTCCTTGATTTGGGCATGAATTTAAGGCCTCATTCACATGTTTGTATTGTCACGGGAGTGGTGGAGGGTCCATATCAGTAAAATGTCAAGTTGTCTCAACGGTTTGTCACCTAGAACGGTTGGTTGGATCGTGAAGGTTTTGTAGCATGTGTGGAAGGAAATGTTGGTATGTTCATGTCAGTTATATGTCCTTAATTGTACTTTGTGATTTGAATAATATCATAGAAATTATTTTTCACATATTTACCCCGATGGACCGGTTAGCTTGTGTAAATTTGGGAGGAGGGTGTTACATGGTGGTAGCAGAGCATGGTTTCATTCTCCTTGGGTGATATATGGTTTTTGTTATGATTGGATGAATGTGTTTTAATATTTACATGTTGGTTTCACATGTGTCCTTATGCTAGTTGTCTATGTGCTTGTTTTTTATGCATGGTAGAGCTAATGGTTGTATTTATGATGTCATGGAAAAGTTGATGGTTTTTTTGTGGGAATTTGTTCATCATGAATGCATGTCAGTGTTTTTATGTATTTTGTACGCATGTGTGTCATACCTATGTTGTTATGCATGCATTGTGTCTAGTTTGTGTTGTAGTTATGGCATCATACATGGTAATTGGATGATGATTGAGATGATGTTTATATAATATTGTGATTATCATTATACATATATTATGCTAATATGGCTGGTCTTGGAGAAGATATATCCTCCCTGAACTATACTAAGGTACGTTGGTTTTTTTATGATTTGGTTTATATGACATAATATTCCTTGTAGGAATAGAAGAACCAAGATGACTAGTGGAATGGTAGACTACAATTCACGAGATTCTCACTATATATAAGATGAGGAGCATTGTGATGAGTACACCCCTCAGATAGCAAACAATTTTATAATCTTAGAGGAACAAATAAGGATTTTAAAATAATAAAATGACCGAATCATTCAATCACAAGAGGTACTTGTTATGGAATAGGAGAGGAAAGAAGAAGTTAATGCAGTTATTCATAAAAAATTTTCATACTTATAGAGGTAGGGACTGCTTACAATAAGTCATGGAAATAAAAATAGGACTAATAGGGAATATGGTACTAGGTAAATGGTGAGCACAAGTTGGATAGAGATGACACAATAAAAAATGGCAGATTAGAGGATACATCTGATAGACGAGGTAGTGTACATTGGATTTACTATAGCTCTGGTTTAGAGAGGTATCATGCTCATCGTCTCTGTCATCCTTACAAGAGGAATGATAGGGGATATTTTCCAAATTAGTTCAAGAAAGTAAAGTGACCTAAGTTTGATGGAGAAATGGAGAATTTATAGGATGTAGATGCTTGGTTTCTTGCAATGAATAAGTTCTTTAGATTGCATGATTACTCAATGAACATGAAGGCAAGAATAGCCACATTCAAAATCAACGGTAAAGCACACATTTGGTGGGAATATGTAAAGAATGTTAGAGGTATTCATGAAGAGTAGTTGAATTAGAGAGAGTTCAAGAGACTATTCAGGAAGAAGTCTTTATTAGAGATATACTATGACGACAATGAAAAATAATTCTATGAGCTAAGGATGGGATCTCTACTGATGAGGGGTAAATTGGAAGATTATTGTAGTTATTAATGTACGTTCCTTTTATGGAGAAAGAGAGAGTGAAGTTTTCGATATTCGTCAGTGGGTTTCCAGTAGCATTCAAGGATAGGATTGAGTTCGATGAGACTAGATCATTAGAGGAATCCATCATGAGGAAAAATCATTGTTATGAGAAATAAAACTGCAAATATCAGACTAAGAAAGGGTGGAAAGGTAATGAAAATAATAAATGGAAATGATATAAGAACCATAAAATACCTCAGAACACAAGTAATAAATAGAATGTAAAACTTCCTAAGAAGTTCAATGCATCTAATAAAGGACATGTATATTTGTATGAGGATAAAAAAAAGGGTGTAGGTTGGAGGCTCTTATAGTGTTAGACATGTGGCAAGGATCGTCAAAGGAGAGATTGTGAACATCATGTAGGTAGTAGAATAAATATCTACAGTGATTGGGAAGCACAAATAGTAGGGGATGTTGGAAAAAGTATTCCTCGGATTTATGTAGTGTTGGGTGACAGGGAGGAAGATCATCAAGAATCTATTGTTGAGATAGACAATAATATTTCTGATCAAGTTGTTTCTAATTTTATTTAACCTGGATTTAATTATAGTTATTTTAGTCCTAAGTTGGTGGATAAGTGTGGTTTGAATAAATAAGTGCATGTAGAGCCTTGGTTAGTACAGTTGGCTATAGGTACTAAGAAGAGATTTTATCAGTGGGTTAAAAATGATGCATTTCAATTGGATGGTTATCATCACATTTGAATATACTAATGTTTGGATCATATAGTATTCTATTGGGTATGGACTGGCTATATCTTCACAAGACTAGGGTAGATTTTTATGATAATGATATTGAGTTCTTGGATTATAATGGGGAACTGAGAATCTTGTAGGGTAAGAGGAAATATATGTCAGTTAGAATGATCACATCTATACAAAAAAGCGCAGTTGCAAGAAAGGATGTGTTTTATTTTCAATGCATATTTCTAGTGACAAAGTTAAGGAAGTGGAGGATCAAAATGTTTTGAGTAGATGCCTAGTTATAAATTAGTTTCATGATGTGTTTCCGATAGGGATTTCAAAGTTCCAGCGTCATAGAGAAGAGGACATTTCTATTGAATTGGTACCAGGGTCAAAAATAGTATGAAAGGAACCATACAGGATGAACACTCTAGAGTTAGAAGAGATGGATTTGTAGTTGAAGGAAATTGTTGACAAGGGGTACACTAGGCCAAGTGTGTCGTCTTTCATGCAACAACTTTGTTTGTGAAGAAAAGGTATGGTAATCGCATGCTATGCATTGATTATAAGAGGTTGAATAAGGTGACCATCAAGAATAGGTATTTGTTGTTGAATATTGATGACTTTTTTGATAAGTTTAAGGAAGAAACAATGTTCTCGAATATTGATCTGAGATCAAAATGCCATCAGATATGCATAAAAGAAGAGGATATTTACAAGACAACTTTCAGGACTACATGTTAGGTCTCTATATTACTAGTATAGTTCCTTATTATTGTTAGTGTAACCCCGTTATTGTTATTATTGTATCCTTGTAACCCCCATATTTTTATTATTGTGCCCTTAAATTATTATTGTTAGGTTGGCTAGGATTACATTGTGGCCCACTAGGATTACATTCTGGCCCCATGGACTCCTATATATAGAAAGGAGGTTTTGTAATTTGAATCATCCAAGAATTGTTCATTCATGTAATGTATTGGAGGTTGCCCCCTCGAAGTGGATTATTTCTAAGGTGTTGATATCTCTTTTTTTCTATTTTTGGAGCTAGTTTCACAACAATTGGTATCAAAGATTTGGATTATAGGGTTTCACTGCTCTAAATAGGGCATTGTGGAATTCTCACTATAACTTTTTTTCTATGAAGTTTCAGAAGCTAAAATTTTTAGGGTGCGAAGCCGAAATCACGAGGAACAATGTCAAAAAATTACAGTGCTTGGTTCAAAATATTTTCAGAGATATGATCTGTGGAAGTTAGGTCTTTTTTTCAGGCTCCTAAATAGGTCATCGTGGCATTTTTACTATAACTTCTTTTTCTACGAAGGTTCAAAATCTAAAATTTTTACGGTGCGAAGCCGAAATCCTTAGGAAACTCATCAAAAAATGTTAGAGCTTGGTTCACAATACTTTCGGAGATATGATCTGTGGAAGGTAGTGATTTTTCAGGCTCCCAAATTTCATCTCAAAGAGGTGATCGTCGGAAAAGATTCATAACTCTCTCTCTCTGGGCATCGGATTGGAGTGCCGTAAAAAGTGGTCGCAATTATACGGACTATAGTTTCTTGTCTATAAATTTCAAAACCGAAGGATGAAAGAGTGACACGTGGAAAGTCATACAAGTTCGCTCTACTGAACCATTCCAAAATTGGGTCATTGTGGGAGATTGGACATAACTTTGCCTTGAAGAATCCAAATCATATTAGACCTGTGGCACTTGAGAGAATGTTTAGAGGGATACTACAAGGCTGAATTTTAGATATTGAGGATCAACAGTTACAAATATAATTCAAATGATATTGATATCCTCAGAAGCAAGTAAAAGGTGCGTATTTTTTTTTCCGAATTGCATAAGTCTTGTTTGAAGAATCAAGTTGAATTGATTCGAAGGGCATATTATAGAATAGATATCAGTATTGGATTCTAAAATGGCCCCTAAAAAGAATTCAACACCCATCAAGCCTTTAGAAGGCTCTACTATGTCTCATGAAGACGAAGAATGGCAACATGACATATCAAAATTACAAGAGCAAGTGCAACAAATTTCACTCTCGCAAAGAACAAGAAAAAATGAAATAGAAGTTTTGAAGAAAGGCATGGAAACTAAGATGGATGGTTTGAAATAAGAAGTGGAAGCTAAGATGAATGGTTTGGAAGCTAATATGGATGTCATGGAAGTGGGCATGGAAGCTAAGATGGATTAAATGGAAGCTAAGATCGACGAAAAAATGAAAGACAACATGGAAAACATGAAGAAGGATCTAAAAGTAGACATCGAGGGTTTGGCAAAGTTGATACAAGAAATGTTTCCTAATGGTGAAAAGATAGTAGAGGAAACTAATGATGAGAACAAAATAAATGTTAATCGTGATTTCATAAGCTCTACTGTTGGAGGGAAGAACCACCATATTCCAAAAATAGATATGAGGAAGTTTGATGGAAAGGATCCTGTAACTTGGATAGTACAGATGGAGCAATATTTTGATCTCCATAATGTGAAAAACACACAAAAGGTACGCATTGCAACTTTACATTTAGAACAAAACACATTTGTATGGTATCGATGGCTTTTCTCCCGTAAAAAAATTGTCACTTGGTCAATTTATACAGAGGAAATGATAGCACATTATGAGGATACAAAGAGCAACACCTTCTTTATCCAACTTATAAATCTCAAACAAAAGGGTTTAATGTGGGAGCACATTGAGGACTTCCAAAAATTTAATATAAGGGTAACTAATATTCCAGAGGAACACAAGATTGATCTCTTCATAGGTACTTTAAAGGATAACATCCAACATGAAGTTCACGTTTTGGAACCTGAATCATTCGAGAAGGCATTCAGGTTGGCAAGAAAAATTGAATGTAAAATTATGGCAACAAGGAAGCCTACCACTCACTTCTATAAAGAGGGAAGTGTTGCTACTCCTAGATTTCCACAACCTACAAGGTTGACACAACAACAAATGGAAGAAAAAATATCAAAAGGGATTTTCTACAGCTGTGATAGAAAATACACTAAAGGTAATAAGTGTGCTGAGAAGAAATTATTTTATATAGATTGTGAAGAGGAAGAAGAAAATGAACAAGAAGAGGAAATACACCAGGAACCAACCCAAGAAGCGGAATAAATGAGTCCGACCATATCGTATAATGCATTGGCAGGAATTACCACTCCTCAAACTCTCAAGATAGAAGGACATATCAAGAAGAAAAAGGTAATAGTGTTGATTGATTCAGGTAGTACCCATAATTTTATTCATTGTAAGGTAGCCAAGGAATTGAATTGTTTCCTATACCCAGCACTAGAATGTCAAGTGATGGTTGCAAATGGAGGAAATATAAATTGCTCTAGAAAATGCCATAATATCAAGCTAACCATGGGGGAATATGTATTGAATAGTCCAATGCTTTCCATTCCTATGGGAGGTGCTGATGTTGTACTAGGAGTACAATGGTTACAATCTTTGGGGATGATAGCTTTTAATTTTCAAGATTTTTTTTTGAAATTTTTTTCAGAAGGAAAGGAAGTTGAATTACGGGGTATTGCAGGGAAGCAGAGAAAGATAATAAGCTTTAATGTCATGAAAAATCTTCTAAATAAAAAACAATGAGGCATAATTGCACAATTATGCTCACTAGAAGTTCCAACATCAAAATCATCTATTTCTGCAGATCTCCAAAAAGTCTTGGAAAATGATTCCAAGGTTTTTGAAACTCCAAAAGGACTCCCACCTATTCATGATCATGATCATGCTATTCATTTGATTCCAGGAATTGTTCCTCTAAAGATCAGGCCTTATAGATATCCTTATGTCCAAAAGAGAGAAATTGAACGTATGATTGCAGAAATGTTAGAGGCGGGTATAATTCAACCTAGTCAAAGTTATTTCTCTGCTCCTGTAGTATTGGTACACAAGAAGGATGGATCATGGCACATGTGTCCGGATTATAGGGAGATCAATAAGCTCACCATTAAAGACAAATTTCCCATTCCTATGATTGATGAATTATTGGATGAATTACATGGAGAAATTTATTTTACCAAATTGGATCTTTGTTCAGGGTATCATCAAATTAGAATGAAGACTGAAGATATTCTGAAAACAGCATTTCGAAATCATGAGGGTCATTATGAATTTTTGGTCATGCCTTTTGTCCTTACCAATGCACCTTCTACATTTCAAGTGTTGATGAATTCCATTTTCAAACCATTCCTTAGAAAAAATTTTCTAGTATTTTTTAATGATATACTAATCTACAACAGGTCTTGGACAGATCATGTTCAACATGTTGACACGGTGCTCAAAATATTACAGGAGAAACAATTATATGCAAAAAACATCCAAATGTTTCTTTGGAGTACAAGAGATGGAATATCTGGGTCATATTGTATCTCACGAGGGTGTTAAGGTAGACTCTAACAAAATTAAAGCCATCAAGGAATGGAAAGTCCCCATAACCATAAAGTAGCTGCGAGGATTTCTCACGTTAACAGGGTATTATCGAAAGTTTCTTAAGAATTATGGGAGAATAGCAGCACCTCTAACAACATTATTGAAGAAAGATGCATTTTCATGGACTCTTGAAGCAACTAAGACCTTTGAACATCTTAAAGAGGCAATGTGCCTAGCACCAGTCTTAGCTATGATAGAATTCACAAAAACCTTTATCGTGGAAAGTGATGCCTCAGGAAATGGAATTGGTGTTTTTTTAATGCAAGAAGGAAGACCCATTGCTTTTGAAAGTCATCCAATTAAAATAAAGTATTTACAAAAACGTATTTATGAGAAGGAAATGTTAGCAATACTGCATGCACTAAAGAAATGGAGAACTTACCTAATGGGAAGACACTTCAAGGTAAAAACTGATCATGATATTCTTAAACAATTTTTGGAACAAATACTATCTTTAGAAGAGCAACAAAAATGGGTCACAAAGGTGTTGGGTTATGACTTTGAAATAGTATACAAAAAAGGGAAACTAAATGTTGTTGCAAATGCACTCTCAAGAAAGAACGAAGAGGTGGAAGCATTTCTTTGTGCCATTTCTATTATCCAACCAGATTGGATAACCGAAGCAAGAGATGAATGGAAGAAGGATGAAGATGTGTGTACACATTCAAAATTTGCAACAGGATCCTAGTACATCTGATACATCTAGTTGGAAAAATGATTCCTTATGGTACAAATATCGCTTATATCTTTGTAAGAATTCCCAACTAAAACAAAAGATTCTTTTGGAATTGCACACTTCTCCTTTAGGAGAACACTCAGGATTTTTAAAAACTTACCACAGGGTGAAGGAATAATTTTTTTGGGATGGCCTTAAATCTGATATTCAAAAGTTTGTGGTGGAATGTTTGGTTTTCCAGCAGAATAAAGTTGAGACAATTAAGACCACGGGTCTTCTACAACCTTTATCCATTGCAAGTCAACGTTGGGAGGAGATTTAAATAGATTTTATCACAGGTTTACCTAAGTCCGAACGAAAGAGTGTCATCATGGTGGTAGTTGATAGAATTACCAAGTATGCACACTTTTTTGCATTATCTCATCCATTTAAAGCAAGTACAATTGCTACTACATTTATGGACACAGTTCAAAAGCTACATGGAAACCCAAGGGTTATTGTGAGCGACAAAGATCCCATTTTTACTGGAAATTTTTTGACGAAGTTATTTTAGTTTTTGGGTACTCAATTAGCTCATATCTCATCTTATCATCCTCCATCTGATGGTCAAACTGAGATAGTAAATAGATTTTTGGAAGGATATCTTCGTTGTTTTGTATCTGATAAACAAACACAATGGGTCAAGTGGTTACCTCTAGCTGAATGGTGGTATAACACTTCCTTCCATACTGCAGCAAAAAATACCCCATTTATGGAACTTTATGGATATCATACACCATCCATCACATCATATTTAAGAGAAAATTTGAAGGTTAAAGCAGTGGAAGATCACATCGGGCATCAACAAGAAGTTCTCTAACTCTTAAAGGACAACATGAATTTGGCACAAAATTGAATGAAACCACAGGCAGATCAACATCACAGTGAGAGAAGTTTTGATGTAGGAGACTGGGTATTTTTATGACTACAACCATACAAAAAAATGTCCCTCAAGCAAGCTAAGAAGGATAATATGGCATAAAAATTAGAACTTCCTGCTTCTTCACGAGTGCATCTAATATTCCATGTTTCATGCTTAAAGAAGGTTATAGGTGAAAATATTCCAGTTCGAACAATATTGCTAGAACTTGATGAGGAAGGAAAAATCATATTGGAACCTGAAGCGGTCACGAAAACAAGAACTCGACAGCTACGGAATCAATCAATTTCAGAGTATCTCATCAAGTGGAAGAACTTACCCACTAAAGATTCTACATGGGAGGATGAGAATTTTATACAGAAGCACCCAGAGCTACTCAAGTGTTGAGGACAACACTTTTTTGAAGGAGAGGGGCATGTTAGGTCCCTATATTACTAGTATAGTCACTTATTATTTTTAGTGTAACCCCCTTATTGTTATTATTATACCCTTGTAACCCCCATATTGTTAATATTGTGCCCATAAATTATTATTGTTAGGTCGGCTAGGATTACATTGTGGCCCACTAGGATTACATTCTAGCCCCATGGACTCCTATATATAGAAAGGAGGTTTTGTAATTTGAATCATCCAAGAATTCTTCATTCATGTAATGTATTGGAGGTTTCCCCCTCGAAGTGGCTTATTTCTAAGGTGTTGATATCTCTTTTATTCTATTTTTGGAGCTAGTTTCACAAGACTACGTATGGGCATTATGAGTTTGTAGTAATTCCTTTCAGTTTGATTAATGCTCCAACTAATTTTATGTTCTTGAAGAATAGTTTATTGTGTGCTTATCTAGACAATTTTTTTATTGTATTCATTGATCTCATATTGATATATTCTAACAATGAGGAAGAGCATGTCAAAAAATTAGCAAAAATATCAAGAGTGTTGAGAGATACTTACTTGTATGTTAAGCTCAGTAAATTAAAGGCAGATGTGCATTTCTTGGGAAATGTGGTTTCCAAGGAATGCATAACAGTAGATTCAGAAACGATAAGAGCCATCATGCAATGGGCGACTCCTAGGAATGTGGATGAGGTAAGACCATTCATAGGATCAGTAGGGTATTAGAAGATTTTCATCAAGAAATTATCACATATTGATTATCCTATCACAGCATTGGAAAGGAAAGGTAAGAAATTTGAATGGACAGAGGAATGTGAAGCTAGTTTTAAGAAATTGAAGTAGTTGTTGACAAATGCTCCAGTTCTAAATATTGCATATCTAGAGAGATAATTTGTGGTATGTATATATGTTTTAAATAGAGGGCTTGATGGAGTCATTATATAAAAATGAAAATTAGTGTTATATGATTCAAGGAAACTGAATGACGACGAGAAAAATTGTCTGGCACGTGATTTTGAGTTGGAAGCGATCATCCATCCATTGAAGACGTAGAGGAAATATCTTGTTATAAGGAGGTTCATATTGATGAGTGATCATAGTTGATTAAGGTATTTACTTTACCAAGCAAATTTGAATGCCAAAAAACCTAGATGGTTGGCCATAATCTTTGAGTTTGACTTTGAGATCAAGTACATTAAAGGTAGAGAGAACAAGGTTGCAGATTCTGCTAGTAGGAGGATATATGTGAACCATATATCAAATATGGGATAGATTTAAAGGATCATATATTGGAGGATGAACAACAAGATGATAGGTATAGGGGGATTATTCATAGGTTACAACAAGGTACATGTGATCAATATGTGCACTATCATCTCACAAAACATGGTATGATAAGGTTTAGGGATAGGATATATGGTACATAAAACATTGAGAAAAAGAGTCATATATTGAGGGAATATCATGTTAATTCGTATTCAGGTCACCGCGGATAACAAGAGACATTGAAAAAAGTGAAGAAATTTTATTATTGGCCAAATCTGAAGAGGGAAGTAGCAAATTTTGTGGGAAGATGTTTAGATTGTCAGGAGGTGAAAGCATAGTGTAATCATCTAGGTGGATTAATTCAACCTATTTTGATTCCAAAGTGGAAATGGGAGGTGATTTCAATGGATTTCATTATACATTTTCTGAGGAAATATGGAAAGCATGATTCTATCATGGTTGTGGCAGAGAGGATGGAAAAGGTAGTGAAATTAATTCAAGTAAAGTTTATCTATTCAACTAATGAAGTAGAAAATGTATTTATCAAAGATGTAGTGAGTTTGCATGTTGTTCAAAACAATATCGTGTCATAGAGGAATGCTAAGTTCACTTCTAGGTTATGGAAAGAGTTATTTGTAGGTTTGTGTATAGAGTTGGCCATCATCACAACTTATCATCCACAAACAAATGGAGAGACAAACATGGTCAACATGACATTGGAGAACATTTTGAGGATGTCTGTTATGCATCAACATAAGAGATGGGATGACAACCTTGTGTTGTTTGATTTTAGTTAAAACAATGTGTATGAGGAGTCACCGAGGATGAGTTCATTTGATGCACTATATGGGAGGAGTTGTAATGCTCCCATTAGTTGGAGTGATCTAGTTAACATGGTGTTGATAGGACTGGACATGTTGGAAGAGATGGAAGAAGAACTATTGTTAATCAAGAAGAATAAGAAGGAAGCACAAGAAAAAAAAAAATTATATAGATCAAAAAATTTTGTTTAAGCAGTTCCAGGTTAGGGAACATGTGTACATTCATATGAAGGCCAAGAACATATCCTTGAGGATTGGATCATGTGAAAATTCACCACCTTGGTATTCTGGTCATTTCAAGATTATTAAATGGATTGTACCACTATCCTATTTACTTGAACTCCCTCCGATAGTAAAATTCCATGATGTTTTCCATATGCCATTGCTTAAGAAGTATGTTAAATATGTTTATCATGTGATTGAATGGTCTATGTTGCAAGTGGAGCTAGAAAGAGAATTCGAGTTGGAGCTTGAGCGCATGTTGAAGCGAAATGTGCTCATGCTCCTAAATTGAGCAATCGAGCAAGTTAAAGTGAAATGGAAGCACTTTGGTCCTGATGAAGCTACATGAGAGATGGCTGATGGGATGAGACATATGTATCCTTCTCTATTAGTTTTTTGAGTGGATGTTTTTGGCATATGTTTTGGTGTGATGTTTTGGTACATGTGTATATATGTATATGGATGTAATGACCACCATGAGTTGTGTTATAAAGCTCCAATAAGCAGTATGAGTATTGTGTCATTATTTTTTTCATCTTGTTATGTTTCTTATGTTGGTTCTCCTCTCAGGAGGATGATCATTATAAATACTGCAACTAGATAAGTTATAAAGCTCCATGGGGAGTCTGTTCTCTTTCAACAGTCTTTTGGTTCTAGGTGTCATTGAACAACAAGGACGGTGTTCGGCCAAGGGGGAGTGTTTTGAAATAACCGCTATAATAAATCCCTATAATAAAGTTAATAAAGGAAAAATAATAACGAAGGCCATGGGACATGTATTCCAAACTGAATGTTGGAAAAAAAACGTAGTGATAAGGATCACTTGTGATTAATTAATGCCTATGCAAATTGACAAAGACAATGGAAGAGGATTTGGAAAGGCATAGTGGACTTTATTGACATTCTATTTATAAAAATAATGGAAAATAGAAGAAAAGGGTGGTGAAATGTCATAGGTTAAATGTGAGGAGGAAAATGAATAAAATAGATTCCCCATTAATAAAAAGGCTTATGAGGATAATTTGGTTCCATTTTTTGTGAGCTCAGTCTTTGGCACTCTCATTCTATTCTCTCTCTCATACTCCGAGAACTTAGAATTTTCTTGGAACACTCTTGAAGGAGTGTGGCATAATTTGTATTTGGTGAAAGAAGGAAAAGGAAAGGCATGGAAACACAAAAGGATTTTAGGATCAACAACTACAATAGTTTTTCTTGTAGGTACTGAGTTCCATATATGATGTCATTGCTAGTTTTGACATGCATGGCGCATGCATGTGGTTTCTTAGTTATGATCTCTCATTGGAACGGAGGATTTCCTAAATTGACAACAGTTTTTTCTAACCTTACCATTTCTTGGATAACCATAGTATTGTAGGTTTCTTTCGTTTTGTTCTCTGGCTGGTTATAATGTTCATTATGGTTCAGAGATGTGTTAATAGTTCCTCGAAGCCTTGGTTGGATAAATGCTCTAGAAGCCTTGTAACAACTTAGGGTGAGTTATTAGTCCTCAAATCCTTGGTTGGAAATTTTTTTTGGAAGCCTTTAGTGGGTTTAGTTACTATTCCTATAAGCTCTAGTTTAACAAACACTCTAGAAGCCTGCTAGCAGCTCTGGGTTCAGTTACTTATTCTAGAAGCCTTGGTTGGAACAAACAATCTAGAGTGATAGACAACTTGGGTAGAGACTGACGTGATGGTGGTTACTGATGTCTGGCCATGAGGTGCAATCAATGGTTGACGATTGAGGTGGCTTGGCCTTTTAAAGCCTTGGTTTGGTTTTTTTTGAATTGTTTCATGAGATCCGACATTCAATCTTGGAATATTTCACGAGGGTGATTGGTTGAAAGAAAGATTTGGTTCATCCTAATATATGGTATGGTGGTACGCGGAAGTCCTAGACTGATCCAGATATTGGAGGGAGGCCCCCAAGATCTAAAAATTTGAAATACCAAAAAGAAAAAAATTAGAGAACACACAAGAAATAAAACCACAGAGAAATTTTTTTAATTAAAATAGAGAATAATTGTAAAAGCTACATTATGATGGACAAGTTTTCATTTTACAAAATGTGACTTGCTACTTATATTATTTTTTAGTCACGATAACACAACTAAATTTCATGGGTGGATAAATACCATGGTTGAATGAATACCATGGGTAGATATCACTTAGAATACCATGGGCGATGAATACCATGGGTGGATGTCACTTAAAACACCATCAGTTAATTCGATGTGTGGATGAGTAACACAGATGGATAAATGCCATGGATGAATGAATACCATATATATATTCCACTTTCAATACCATGTGTTGATAAATACCATGGCTGGATGAATACCATGGATATATAGCACTTAGAATACCATGTGTTGTTAAATACCATGGCTAGATGAATACCATGGCTGCATGTCACTTTCCATTCTTATTGTTCCTCCCTCCTTAAGAAGTAATGGTCCCCATTGCATGAATTTCTCTCCTCTAAAGATTTTTTTGAATATGAAGAGACACTAAAGAGAACAATTATGTGTGGTTAACCCATAACCATGATGAAAGAAGATCCAATGATAGAGATACCATGTAATAATTGTGACCAATTGTGTTATTGATAATGTGAAGCCTAAAAAATGGACTTCGATGAAGTGTAGGTTTATGGATGACATAAAACCATGACAAATGAAGACCTGGGGATAGAGATATCGTGTAATGCTTGTGACCAATTGTGATAGTAACAGTGTGTGGCCTAGAAAATGGAATTTTATGACAAGGATTTTGTGCGATTGACCCATAACTGTGATGATGCCTGTTGATGAAGTAACAAGTGCCTACATATCCCGGGGTGGGAGGTCATGCCACCAAAGAACCCAAGTCAGATGTTTCTATGTTGAAACTGATAAATGTGGAGCATGTGCCTACTAAAGTGGATTGGGATGGAACGGCTCCAAATGGATACCTCTCCCAATGTTTCTCTATATATAAAAACTAAATTAAAAAGGTTACAACTCGGTCGATATAACTTAGAATATTTATTACAGCTTATTTTTGGAAAAAGAAAGACCATTCTGCATATTCCCATGTAATTGCAATCCCTATGTAGACACGCTGGAAACATAAAATCATGTTGGAACTATCCCACCGTCACAAAATTTCTCAAAAAATTGTTGATATTAAATCGATGATATCTCGCTCATCTAGACTCCGATTCGACTAATTGTTGTTTTGAAATTCTGTGATTTTTCAAGAGGAGCTCAGATCTGTAATCATTATTCTGAAATTCTGCATAAAAACTACAAAAAATGAAAGGAGAGTTTCCTTCCACAAATTTTTGTTAGAAACATTTCTCCAACACAGCTAATATCTCCCTCGTCGAGACTATCATTGAACCATTTTTTTTTTTTTTTTGAATTTGGGTCTTTTTCACAATAAATCCAGATATATAATTTTTTTTTGTAAATTTTGCACCAAAAGTTTCATACATCATCTGAAAACTCTCTACCCAAAACAATTCTGAAAATAAATGAAAAAAAAAATTTATTCTTGTTTTTCCCAAGAAAGTGCTCTATGGAGGTCATATCACGTGCATGAAATTTGTTGAAGATTTTTGAAAATTTTTTAAACTAGAATATGTGTCAAACCCTCATTCCCATGAAAAAAGGAAATATGAACAGAAGAAGAAGAAGAGATATCACACAGTAAATAAAAACAAAAAGAAATTGTTTATATTAAAATAGAGAGTAATTGTAAAATCTACATTGTGATGGACAATATTTCATTTTACAAAATGTGACTTGTTACTTATAGTATTTTTTAATTTCAATACCATGGGTGGGTAAATACCATAGGTGAATGATTACCATGGGTAGATATCACTTAGAATACCATGGGTGGATATCACTTACAATAACATGGGTAAATTCCCTGTGTCTATGAATACCAAGGGTGGATAGTTACCAAGTGTGCATGAATACCATGGATAGATGCCACTTACAAATCCATGGGAAAATAAATACCATCCATGGATGAATATCATGGGTGGATGCCATTTTCCATTAGGATCATAGACCTAGTTTTATTTCACTTATGCCAATAAGATCTCTTTCCCTCTTGTATTTATGAGTAAATCTACTTTTTATTATGTGGTTTTAGGGTTGTTATACCCTTTTTATTTTTACGGTTTATATGCTAGTTATGAGTATGTTTGATGACAGACTTGATGCATGGCTCTTATCATGTTTTTTTTAGAAAATGAGTTAACAATGAGTATATGAACTAATAGATTATAATGAAATTATTGTGATAAGGCATCAACCCTTCTTAAGGATTTTCAGATAAGTATGAGACTCCTATGCTCAAATTTGTTGTTTTGACCTATAGATTACATATTGGTGACATGTTTGAAAAAATTCCTATCATAGCTACTAGGTGTCAGATCAAGAACTTGTATCGATGATTGTATTAGTAACCTTATTCCCTTGTTGTTTATCATTTCTAAAAGTTTCAGGAAGTTTTGTGTAGTGGCCTGATACCTAGCCCTAAAAAATTTGCTTAGAATCCAACATTGCTCACTCAGAACCGCCTGAAAAAGTCCACAGTCAGTGGCATGCCTTGTTGTGGGAGTGACTGAAATGCCTCAGTCGCATGAATGGCTTGTCATGGGAGCACTTGAGGGTCCATATCACTAAAATCTCAATTTGTCTCAGAGGTTGGTCACCTCGAAGGGTTGGTTGGCTCCTGAAAGTTCTATAGCATGTGGTGAAGCTCAGAATTAACTTTTTATGTTGGTTCCACTTCCTTATCTATACTTGGGAAGCTGAATGATATGACAATAACTCTTCATCACATATTCACCATAATTCACGAATTAACATATGTAAATTTGGGAAAAAAGTGTTACACATTTCTTCAATTTCATTTGTTTTTAATTCATTGCAGTATATTTGCACTCTTATACTTTCTTTCACTTGGTAGAGAATCACACGACGAGAAAAAAAATATGGTCACACAAGATAATCGTAACCGAATAAGTTAATTGGAGAAAATGACTGATATTTCACCTTTTAACCTACACATTAACCGTTAACATTTTTTTGTGCCTTTCCTAGCAAGTCTGAAACCCAAATGCTAATAAGCCACGCTCAAAATCCTTCTATTTTTCATTTTCAGTATTGTTAATCCATCACTTTCTCTTAACTTCCAGGAGTGTTACTTGACCAAGAAGTAGCTAAAGTTGTTCCTAGAGATCAAAAAATATTTATATATATATCAATAAGCTTATATTTATTCTCCATTCATATCCCAAGAAAACCTGAAGCAAGATGATTAAGAAATCATTATGGTGGTATAACTACGCGAAAGCCCATTTCCATTCCCCGTGAAAATTGTACATCCAATCGTAAAAGGCCTCTTTTCTATTTGATCTGATAGGGTAAAATAGCTCGTTAGTTACATAATGGTTCTTGATAGCAACCATTCACCAAACGAATTATAACTTCAAGCTATAAAAAATATTATGTAGAGTATTACAATTGAATTTTTATTTTATTTCATAATATATTTTTTAATTACAAAGTAAAATTTTGAAATAATTACATGTTTTTTTTAATGCTTATTAGACACTATGTGTGCAATCTAAATTATTTTGTATTTTATATAATTTATTTTATTGAAGATATTGTTGAATAATCACAAAAGCATTTGAAAGAAGGATATAATTATTTATTGAGGAATTTCTTCAAATGGATTGTATGGCCCTTCTTTCAAATGGATTCTATTGCCCGCAACTATGTAGATTTAGAGTTTATAGAGAATTTAATGATGGTTTTTTTAAGCAACAATTTTTTTACTACCAATCTTATTATTATTGACAAAAATATTAAAGTTATTTATATTTGTTATGTTTATTTCTGTTTTTTTTTATTTTAACATTGTTTTAATGACCATTTTAGATCTACCTAATTCAATATTTATTATAGGCTGAGGGGTATGAATTTTTCAAGTATCAAACTTTTCTTCAAATTCTACATTAGTCAAATTTATTTTTATTATTTTTGTTTTTAATTTCTAAGTTAATATTAGCCAAAATTATTTTTATTATTTGTATTATTTTTTGAGGACTTGACATAATTACACATCTTGTTGATAACCTTTTCTCAAATTCTATATTACCTATTTTCATTATTTTTATTTTTATTGTTTAAGCCAACAATAGCCAAAATTATTTTTATTATTTTTTGAGGATGTGACATACTAACATATCAGGGTCATGATGGGATGAATAATGTAGGGGTCAATTAGTTTAATGTCAAAAAATCTTTTAGAGTGAAAATTTTTACTAAAATATAGCCACACTGAACTTATTTTTAATGTCCTAGCCATAAAAATAAATAAATACATAAAAATCAATTTTTTTCTGGGTCAGGAAGATAAGTGTCTAACAAAGAGAGATTGATTTTTTTTTTGTTTTGCGGCATCAAATTTTAAATAACCTTCTGCTCCATCAAATTCTCTGTTCTGCAGCATTGAATTTTCTGCTCTGTGACATCGAATTTTTTTTCGGTCGCACCGATGAACCGATTCTTAGTAACCTTTGGCTAGGGTTTGTCTATTTCGCCCCGTGCTTACTCATGCTTCGATAGCATATCTTTATCAGTATGGCTCCCAGCTTCGTGAAGATAATTGCCGATCCAGTTCCGCCCACCTCTCAGAGTCAAGCTCCTGCCCATATTGTGAGGGAAGCCCCAGCTTCCACTGTGCAAGTGGTCAAGGCCTCACTGGACGAGGCCTTAAAGTTTTATGAAAGTGCCTTAGTTTGTCAATTTCATTGCTTTTGGCCGTGGCTAACATCTCTCCACAGCTAGATCTCGAAGGTATATAAGCCTGTTATTTCTGAAGAAATTAATATGTACCCCTGTGCTAAGGGTTTCTTTATAGTATATTTTGAAAACTCTGAAAGAAGACAATGAATTTTAGATTCTGGCCCTTTTTTTTAGGAAAACTCGGGCCTATTCATGAAGCCATGGAACCCATCATTCGATCCCTCAACAATAGTCATAAAATCAGCACCAGTTTGGGTAAGATTGGCAAGCCTACCTTTGCATCTCTGGAATATCTCCTCACTAAAAGCCATTGGAAATGCAATTGGAAAATTTTAGTGTAGGTGCCCAGAAACAGAGGACTATGTCTGAACAACCTAAGCATGCCTCTGTGTAGAAATGGACTTCAGTGCTGATTTCCCAGCTGAAATAATCCTAACAAGAAAATACTATGTTTCGAACTAGAAACTTGACTATGAAAGTGTCCCCTTCAGATGTCCATCTTGCTTTGAGATAGGCCATCTAGCCAAAAATTGCCCGAAAGTCTCCCAGAAAAATTCCGCTAGAAAGAATCACCATAGATCTACACTGTCATCAAGGAAGAATACTCTCTAGAAACTCTGAATCGCAAGAAATCAGGCAAGAAAGAGACAACCCTCAAGACAAGCAGGGGGAAAGCCCCGCCCAACAACAAAAAAATGAGCTCGAGATCCCCTCAAATATCAAGTATCTTCATTTAGCAGCAAAGCAGATCTCCCAGATCCCGAAGATAAGACATCAATGTCCCAAGAATCAAAAGAGATGAAGGAGTTGCAAGATAAAGGAAGTTGGAAGGCCGTAGAGAAGAAAAATAAAGCTACAACACCAATCTCGCCAAGAAAGACAAGAAGCCAGACAATTAAAAACTAAGAAAATTATAGGTCTGATAGACCAATGTTTGGTCTCAGTGGACGTTAATCATCATCATCATCCTCATAATGTATATATAGTTTTCTTTTAATCATCTATAATATATTCATATTTAAATATTTTTTCCTAAAATATTTTATTTATGGACTATATTTTCCATATTAAAGTGATTATTTTGATATTAACATATTTTTGAATATATTTCAATATTAATGTGAACATCAAAATATTTTATTTTTTGTTGAGAGTAAAAATAAAACATGTATATTTATTTATTTTTATTTCAAGAATATGATATTTTTTAAAGGAAACTTGTGAATTTGAGGTTGAATATGTACTAATTACACATCTCCCGCACACTGGAATGTAGAATAAACCCATCAATTCAATAATTCTAATAGATTTACTATTCTAAAAGCTTATAAAAGATTATTCACTAACTTTCTCTTTAACCGCATTAAATATTTATAAATAAAAAGTAGAATGAAGGCCATGTTCTTCCCATACTACAATTTTAAATGATAAAGTCTATTCAAAGTCAACTTATTTACATTACAAAATGATTTTCTTTCAAAAAAATATTTCAATACATTAATAAGGTAATGACTCATTGTTTTGAAAATTCTATTTACAATCTTATAAATTAAATAAAAAGATATTTTCTTTTAATATTTTCATTTTTTTAAATAATAGCAAAATTTTGTTTAATAAAACATAAAACAATTATAAAAAATATGTCGTCTCCACTTTTATATGGCATTTGAATCCTTACATAAAATGTTTGAACCTCAGATGAAATTCAATTTCACATGCAAATACTAGTAATTATCTATTATCTTCTTGATATCTATTACCAAACAACTAGTAATTAGTTTTAAAATAATTAATTTTAATTGATATACTTACATATGTTGCCAAAGAACTAATATTAAAATTATTTATAAATTGTAAATATACTTAGATCTATTACCAAACAATTAGCACTAAAATCATTAGCTTTAAAATAATTAGATTTAATTGATATACTTCTATATGTTACCAAACAACAGTATTAAAACTATCTATAAATTGTGAATATCTTTGAGATTAAAAACTAAAGTATGAAGGAGGAAAAATATTTAATGACATCAAAAGTTTCATAGTTTCAACAATTAATTCTTTAAGATGTTCATTATATCCTCAATAAATATACTTGAAAGCTGGTGGACTTGAAAGCTAGTGGAATATTTCCTTCAAACTATAAGGTGAGCTTTTCATTTTAATGAAAAAAATACAATTACAAAATTGGCTTTGTATTGTTAGGACTATAGACTTTATTTCAATATGACATTGTTTTTCCTTCAAATATATGGAGAATTTTTCATTTTAAGAGGCATTTTTATTTATAAGATTTATAGATGTCGTTGTCTTACAATGTAGTTAGATTTAAGCTATGTGTCATTTATTTTATTTTGTTGATTAAATTTTGCTGTGTTATTTATTTCATTTTGTTGATTAAATTTTCTTTAAATTAGTTGAAGTGATTATTTGTTAGCTCATTAAATAAAAAAAAAACTGAAAATATTTAATATTTGTTTTATATGTAAATAAACTAAAGTTAATATTAAAATTCAAATAAAAACCTGACATTTTTAATTCATAATGTATACAGACCACCGGTAAGTGTGACCAGCATTGGTTGTTGAAAATAACATCGTATCGTTTAAAGATGTAGAAGTTTTTCTCCTATCAACTCACAGAAGGCTACTCACTTGTACTTATCCGTCATACTTATCCCTCAAAACAACGTAGCACTGCCAAAGAGGTAGACGTTTTGCTGCTGTCAAGTTTTAAGCGGTGGCACAAAACTGTATATCATGAGCAAAAGCTGCTCAAATAAAATTTAAAAATGTGGATTTTGATTTCCTACATATACATCGCGAATTCAGTCTTATCCACCTCAAGTATTTCCTCTATATTAAATTCTATAAATGTCTTTCCATAAAATGAGGCGGTGTGTCTTTCGATAATCAAAAAGTATTTGAAAGGTATAGCAATCGGATAACAACGATGTACGACATAAGCTTTATTGCACGGAGAGGGCCCATTTTACAGCTTTATATATATATATATAAAATGTAAATAAATAAAAATATAAATAAATTAGATTTATGGTAAATAAATAAATAAATAACTATACTTATTTAGGAGGTATGGTAAATAAATAAAAATATAAATAAGTCAAAGATATGGTAAATAAATAAAACTTCATTTTATATTTACTCCATAAAACTATTTATATTTACAAAAACTAAAAAACAAGTTTTATTTGGTGAAACTTATGAGCCAAATACCATGGGACAAATTATTATTAATACCATGGACCAAATATCATATTTATAAAAAAGGTATAAAAAAGTAAGGTAAATAAATAAAAATATATCAAATAGAAGTAGAAATTAACATCTAATTATATTTGGAGCTTATGGACCAAATTAATAATAATACCATGAAAAAAAAACATTATTAACCATAACATTATTATTATTATTATTATTACTACTAAATGTACTATTGATATTAATATATTATAATATTAAAATTATTAAATTTGATAATTTTATATTAATACAATATTAAATTTGTTATATATATATATATATATATATATATATATGAGAGGGAAGAACAAAGACATATGACACAGGTGGAGAGATAGAGGGATTGACAAGGGAGAGATGGAGATAAACTAAAGGAGAGCATAGAGGAGAAATGAAGAGAGAGAGAGGAGAGGAGTAAGAGAGGTAGAAAATGGTAAGAGAGGGAGACATAAAGATGGTGGAAGAGAGAAAGAAGGAGAGACGAAGGGAGAAGGAGAAATGATTGGAGAGTAGAGAGAAACAAAGAGAGAGAGAGAGAGAGAGAGGGGGGAAGAGAGAGGGAGAGATAGAGAGGCGAAGTTGAGGGGGAGAGAAGAAGAAATACATAGAGAGTGAGAAGTGGAGAGAGAGGGTCTGACAAGGGAGAGATGGAGAGAGAGTGTGTACATTTAGGGGTGAGATACATAAACACAAAAGGAGTGATGGATACAAGGAGGGGGGGGCGGTGGAGAGAAGGAGCGAGAATAAGAAAGGGAGGTATATTGTAACATAGTTAGAGAGAGAGAGAGAGAGAGTGATAGGGAAGAGAGAGGATTTGAGGGTAGAGAGAGAGAGAGGGGGGGAGGGCAGGGGGATGGTGAAGATAGAGGAACACAGGTTATAAAGAGAGAGAGAGGACTTGAGATATATGAAGAGAGTAATGGAGGAATATATAAGATTGTAGGGGAAAGAGATAGAGTGTGAGTGAGTGATGGGGGAAGAAAGAGTGAGGTAGGAGAGAAAGGGAGAGAGAGGAAGGAAAAGAGAGGGGGATTGAGAGAGAGGAGGAGAGAGGGAGGGATAGAGTGATGGAGTTGGAGGGGGAGAGATGGAGATGGATGGGCATAGAGGGAGGGATAGAGAGATGGAGTTGGATGGAGAGAGAGGGAGGGAAGAAGAAATACATAGAGAGTAACAAGTCGAGAGAGAGAGGGAGTGACAAGGGAGAGATGGAGAGAGAGTGTGTATGTTTGGGGGTGAAATAAAGAGACAAAGAAGAAGATATTGAGAGAATGGGGGAGAGAATGAGAGAGAGAGGCATATAGAGACAAAGTTAGAAGGTGAAGAGAGAGAGATAGGGAAAGAGACATGGAGATGGAGGGGGAGACAAAGGGTGGTGAGAAGAATGATATAAGGAATGAAAGTTGGAGAGAGAGAGAAGGAGTTATAAGGAAGATGGAGGGAGAGAAAGACGGGATAACAAGAGGGAAGATAGATAGAAGTGGAGGAGAGGGAGGGAGAGGATGAGGGAGTGATAGATAGATATATTGGAGAAATAGAGTGTATGTTTTTGGGTTCATATATAGAGACAAACACATATAGAGATATAGAGGGAAGGTGAAAAGAAAGAAGAGATAGATGGAGACAACGGAGGGACAAAGAGATAGAGATATATGGAGTGATAGATTGTGTGTGTTTGTGGGGGTAACATAAAGAGACAAAGAAGGAGATATGGTGGAAAATATGTATATATATGAAGGGGTGAGAGAGGGAAGAATATTTCTTACAATAGATGCAACTATTTTAGTGTACATGGTGATTTCTAATCCTATTTTATTTCTTGCACTAGATGCATTGATTTCAATTTAGATGATCTTTTATTCTATTTGATTTCTTGCACTAAATAAATTGATTTCAGTGTAGATGGTGATTTCTATTCCTATTTGATTACTTTCACTAGATGCATTAATTTCAATGTAGATGTTGGTTTATAATTATATTTGATTTCTTACACTATATGCATTGATTTCAGAATGTATGACGATTTATAATCCTATTTTATTGCTTGCACTAGATGCAGTCATTTTAGTGTATATGTTGGTTCCAAATAATATTTTCTTACTTGCACTAGATGCATTGATTTGTGCGTAGATGTTTATTTGTAATGTTCCAAACTGGGAACTGATCATGAATCCGGAAAATTATATTCCCTTTTTTTCAAAAACATTAACAATCAACAACTGAACTATTCCAGAAATTGACTATAGGGGCATTTACTATGTATGTCACCTTTATAAGAAAGGATGAGACCTAGAGGCTAGCTGGCCCACTAGGAGACTCTGTCTATAGAACTATGTCACGAGCTAATATTTCCAAGAGGGGATTTGATATCAACTCTTGGATCCCTTAGATAAGATAATATAAAACCCAATTCCAAGAGGATATCGGAAGCAAATTGGACTAGGTGGGTTAAACAGTTCTCCCACACCTAGTTGCCTTGAAAACTGCCAAAATAAGGGACTGCAACAATCTGGAAACTTTATAACAATCTTGCACTAATGAATAAGCTTAAAAATAGATGAAATAGATATAAATACATGTATTTAACTACATAAATTATTTATACAGCGTTTTATGAAACAAGGGTTGGGGAAAAGTGAGAATTTAAGCCCTAAAACGATTATAATCCGAGATATACGTAAACCTAAGGTGGGAAAGTGGTTTTATCGGATATCTAGGGCTATGAGGGACTCCCATGTTGAATTTTAGGAAAAAAAAAGTTTTTCTATGTTAAACAGTTCCTCCTTCCCGACTAGTTAAGAAAAACACCCAATCCCCATGACTTTGAGTATGAAAAATTTACTGAAGCTCAGGAAGCGTGATTTTCTAAGGATATTAGTTGTAATATGAAAAAATAATCATAAAATCATCTTGGGTTCATATCTTAAGCAAAATATGTAAGAAAAACAGAGATTTACATGAAATAACCCTCAAGATTGAGCTGCTGCAACATAGGAAAAAGCCTGCAGACTATATCAGCATTAGTTTTTAGGAGTTTCAGCTGTTGTAATTGAAAAATCGGATCTATGATATATCTATGGCTGAAACATCAGATCCATACCATATCTGGAAACTACTCAGCCTCCTCTACAAGATCCCCTTGGGAATTCATCAAAATATTGCATGAATAAGTGTAGATCTGAATTATAAGCTACAGGACTACATAATACATAGAATTTTTGAAGATGAATTTGTTATAACAGAGATCAGATCTGAAATAGCTAGAACAGTAGCTACTTCAAAGATTTACAAAGTGAGAGGCAAGCCTCAATCACTTGAGAACTTCCATTGCACAAAAATTGAAATAGCATTAAAACCCTCAAGTGTAGAAACACAGTTCTTGAGAGGGAATGAAGAAAATTCTATAAGTTATAGATCTGAATACAAAATAAGAGAGAGATCCTCTTCCGTGTGGTCACAAGACACCCTCCCTGAGAGAAATCTCCTCCAAAACACTAGATCTCTGCAGATCGAGACTACCACTTGCTGCAACTGAAGTAGCTGCAAAATCCTCAATAGGACCAGCACTGCTAATAGATGGAGCTTGGCCAAAATGCCGGATAGTGGCTCATTTCAATGCATTATCTTCCATGAGCTACTCAAGGAAGGAGGGAGGATTCCTAAATAGGAAATCCTCTTCCCTTAGGCTAAACAACCAAGAGTTGCTCAAGCAACCTCTATTTCGAAAATCATTCAACAACCATTTCTTGAGCCCTCTCCTCCTTTTTATAACTTGAAGGGGTGCACAAACCCTAAACCACTTCAATGGACTTAACCCTTTTCACATTGGATCCCTCTTCTAAAACTGCACTAGTTCTCCAAGGTGGTGCAATTTTTGTTCACACACAAGTGGATTTTGTTACAAAAGGCCCAGATTTATCCCTTTTCACATTGGGCATGTATTTATTCTTTGACTTAAGAAGTTTTTCTTGTCCTCCTTTACATTTTATTCATAAATCATGAAATACAAAAATGAACAAGGAAAAATTAATGTTCCAATTAGCTGAAGCTAATTTAGGAACATTACAGTCTCCCCCTCCCAAATGTTGCTTGTCCTCAAGAAACTGCAAGGAAGGACCACACTTCTCCTTCCCCTTCTATGGCCTCATCAATGGATCCCACCATGGATGAAAATGGTAAGCAATGAATTTTCCCTCTAATGACCTTCTCCAAGTGCAAGATAGCAAGTGTACATCATGAGAAATGGGAGGTACAAGTGGTGATCTTCTTGTTCCTAAATGGCCTCATTAGGTAGGAGTGATGAAGAGAATGGGGAATTTTTTTCCCAATGAGTGTCTCCCACACCCATGTTATCATCCAAATAAAAGTAGCCATCCTTGATAGCTCATAAAAACAATCACTAATCCCCATGATGTGCATTGATTAGGGGCTACAAGGCTGGAAATGAGGGATGAATATATCCAACTCACGCTGTCCCTCTTCCCACTATTGATGGATGTGGAGCTGTGGATCCTGGGCTGCAAAAATGTGGTCACCATGAAGCCAAAAGGAATCTGAAACTTCATGATATCCTCCATTTATTTCAGTGAACCCCCTTGCCCACCCTCTTATGCATATATTGAACAATTTATCTTCACCATATGTGCTCCAAAATACATGTGGACTAAGTGCCATATGATGTGCTGGATGGTGACAATAGTCCCTCCCTTGAGACCAGCACTATCCATCATCTTGCTACCTCAAGTCATGATACCATAAGTGGCCATCCCACCACTTGCTTGCTGAAACAAGATTCTTCAAATCTTGGAAATGATAGAGGAAAATAAGTTTTGGCTGAATGGAGATCAAGCAAAACATGTCTTGATCTAATTCCTCCCATGGGAGAGGCTCCCTTTCATGATACAAACTCAATGCATGACCCTTTGTAGAATATGATACAATGTACCATGTAGCAGCCACAAAACGTTCCCTCCTCTTCTTGAAATATAATTGAATATGGGAGAGTGCATTCCTAATGGATACATTCATCCAATGTATCATTCCTCCCCTCCCACATATGCTCCTCATAAAAATAGAAACATCAGCAAAATAGGGAGCAAGAATAGAAATCATGTTGGCCGCCATATGCAACAAATGTGAATGGCAATGATCCCTCATATACAAATAACACAGTTTAGACCTCAACTGCAAAAGAGACTACTGAAAAATGTGGTCTCCCAACCACTTGCATGCTGCCCTAATCTCTTCATAAGCTTGGAGGAAGTGTATGATCGATGAGGCAATGTAAGTATGTCCTCCAAAATAGAATTCCTTCCCAAGTCCTCTTAGGGAGTAGTTTTCAACATTGGTCATGGCCTCAGGTAGACCATGCAACCTCAAAATAAGAATGGTCCTCCTTGGAGCAACATCCTGCACATATGTGGTTAATGGATGCATGTACACATGAGATAAATCAAAATAATCAACACCCTTACCACAAGTTTTTCTCATGCAATGGTATCAACTCATAGATGAGCCTCCTTACCTTCTCAAAGAGAAGAGATAAAACTGTAATAACTCTTCCAAAGAGTCATGTGCATGCATAGCTCCCATGCCAAATGTAGATGTGGGAAGGTTACCATCCTTCCCCTGCTTTTCCTGCCACAATGCAGAAATTGAAATGAGAGAAGGTGTGGATGATGTTGAGAGACTACTTCTCTCCTCCTTGAGCCTACCCAAGACTCTCAGCGCTGCATCAAGACCTCCCAAGGTCTCCACTTCTCTGAAATCCATGGGCAATGCATCACCATGTGAAGCATTGACCTCTTCTTGATGATCAAGTGACCTTCTTGGTGAAATGTCTCCAGGAAATGAGACATCATCTAGTGGTGACTAAATACATGAATGGAGAAAACCCTCCCCGCTTCCACTGCACAATCTAATCACCTCTTTAGGTGCATCAACCTTCTGCAATAGATAGGAATGAGATTCGCCCTCTTCCCTATCTCCTCCTTGAGTCTCCAGGTTTCACACCTCCTCAACAATGGCACAGATGAATCATGTGTTGTGCCTTTATCCCCACATTTGAGATCCTCAGGATTTTCTTGCCTTGCCACAAGAAACCCTCTAGTTGGGGCAATAGCTCCCTTCTCCTCTGCTTGAGGTGCTAGATCAAATCTAGTTCTAACAATGCTGTTGCCCTTTACCTCTGCAACAAAATTGATAAACCTTCCAATGGAATGACCTACCTTTGAAGAAGAGAGATTTATGTTCTCTTGTGCAAAGGTGTGGAAGAGTAATCTTGTCTTCAACAAGGCATGATGCAGAAATTCGGCGTCTCTCATGGGCCTCTAAAATGGATCTGCATTTTTATGCAGTTCCTTACAATGCTCTGAAAAACAAAACTGGTTTCTAAGTTTCAGGGCTTGAGACTCATCTTCTTTCAAGAAATCACTAAGAGTTTCCCTCTTAGTCACTCCTCCTTCTGGTTCTAGTTGTGTCATGGCAGATCTGAGTTCATGACTGCGTTGTATATCACAATGTGTGGCTGCATGCTCATACACACTGTGTGAAGATATAGATTTTGATTGAAACTCAAACCCCTTTGGAGATTTTTCAAACATCTCCCTTCTTGCTTGCTTAGGATCTTCATGAATGCTCTGCCTAGATTTAGGAAGGAGCTTTGTGAACCTATCTTCCTTCCTCCTCCTGCTTCTTATTTTGTCTTCTTGATTAGAATAGGAAGTGCAGATTACTTCCTCTTCTATTTGCTCATACGCATCATAATAAGTACTGGATACCCCTTCATCTTCCTGAAATTCTCTAGGAATTTCACTGTAGCTTCTTCTGCTTTGAAAGCCTCTTGGAGTTTCACTCCACCCTTCTTCTTTCATTGGTTGAACCTCCTTGGAGAGGCCCTTCTCTGATCTGAAAATTGATGAGAGTAATCTCATCCTCTCCATAAATATGTTCTCTTCTTCTGCTCTTAATTCACTGATAGCTTGATCTCACAGGCTGTGCCAGAGATCATGCTCGATACCACTATAATGTTCCAAATATGAATCCAGCAAATTATATTCCCTTTTTTTCAAAAACATTAACAATCAAAAATTGAAATATTCCAGAGATTTACTGTAGGGGCATTTACTGGGTATTTCACCTTTACAAGAAAGGATGAGACCCAGAGGCTAGCTGTCCCACTAGCAGACTCTGTCTATAGAACTATGTCAAGAGCTAATATTTCCAAGAGGGGATATGATATAAAATATTTTATTCCTTAGATCTGATAATATGAAACCAAATTCCAAGAGGATATCGAAAGAAAATCAAACTAAATGGGTTAAATAGTTCTCCCACAACTAGTTGTCTTGAAAACTGCCGAAATAAGGGACTGCAGCAATCTGGAAATTATATAATGGTCTTGCACTGATGAATAAGCTTAAAATATGATGCAATAGATAGAAATACATTTATTTAACTACAAAAATGATTTATACAGCATTTTATGAACCATGGGTTGGGGAAAAGTGAGTATTTAGGCCCTAAAACGAGTATAACAAGCGATATGCGTAACAATAAGGTGGTAAAGTAGTTGGATATGATATATATTGCTATGAGGGACTTCCATGTATAATTTAATAAGAAAAAAATATGTTTTTCTATGTTAAACAGTTCCTCATTCCCGACTAGTTAAGAAAAACACCCAATCCCTATGACTTTGAATATGAAGAATTTACTAAAGCTCGGGAAGCATGATTTTTTGAAGCTATTAGTTGTAATATGACATAATAATCATCAAATCATCTTGGGTTCATAGCTTAAGAAAAATATGTAAGAAAAACAGATATTTACATGAAGTAACCCTCAAGATTGAGCTGCTGCAACATAGGAAAAAGACCACAGACTATATCAACATTATTTTTTAGCGGTTTTAGCTGTTGTAAGTGAAATCTCGGATCTATGATAGATGTATGGCTAAAACATCAGATCCATACCAGATCTGGAAACTACTCAACCTCCTCTACAAGATCCCCTTGGGATTTCATCAAAATACTGCATGAATAAGTGTAGATCTAAATTATAAGCTACAGGACTACATAATACACATAATTTCTGAATTTGAATTTATTATAACAGAGATCAGATCTGAAATAGCTTAGAACAGTAGCTACTTCAAATATTTACAAAGTGAAAGGCAAGCCTCAATCACTCGAGATCTTCCATTGCACAGAAATTGAAATAACATTAAAACCCTCAAGTGCATAAACACAGTTCTTGAGAGGGACTGTGCAGTAGCTGTATAAAAATGAAGCATATGCTATAAGTTATAGATCTAAATACAAAATAAGACATAGATCCTCTTCCAGGTGGTCACAAGACACCCTCCCTGAGAGAAATCTCCTCCAAAACACTAGATCTATGCAGATCTAGAATAACACTTGCTGCAACTCAAGTAGCTGCAAAATCCAACAGGACCAGCACTGCTAATAGATGGATCTTGGCCAAAATGCTGGATAGTGGCTCATTTCAGTGCATTCTCCTCCATGAGCTAGTCAAGGAAGGAGGGAGGATTCCTAAATAGGAAATCCTCTTCCCTTAGGCTAAACAGCCAAGAGAGCTAGAGTTTCTCAAGCAAGCTCTTTTTCGAAAATCCTTCAACAACAATTTCTTGAGCCCTCTCCTCCTTTTTATAACTTGAAGGGGTGCACAAACCCTAAACCACTTCAATGGACATAACCCCTTTCACATTGGATCGCTCTTCTAAAATTGTGCTGGTGCTCCAAAGTGGTCCAATTTCTGTTCACACGCAAGTGGATTTTGTTACAAAAGGCCCATATTTATCCCTTTTCACATTGGACTTGTATTTATTATTTGACTTAAAGAGTTTTTCTTGTCCTCCTTTACATTTTATTCATCAATCATGAAATACAAAAATGAACAAGGCAAAATTAATGTTTCAATTAGCTAAAGCTAATTTAGGAACATTACATTATTTCTAATCCTATTTGATTACTTGCAATAGATGCATTGATTTATGTGTAGATGTTGTTTTCTAATCTTATTTGATTTCTTGCATTAGATGCATTGATTTAAGTGTATATGTTGATTTCTGATTTGATGTAATTGGATGTGTGATGGTACCTTAATTTTAAAGTTATTAGATTAATATTGTACAATGATTTTAGTGTAAGCACAAAACATTATTGACAATGTAGAACGATTTTTGTGTTATAATAATTAAACCTAATAATATTAGAGAGAAAGAGATATAAGGTATGATGTTTACTACAAAAACTCAAGATAAATATTTAAATGGTTTATGATTTATGGTTTCTTCTCTATTTTTCATATAATTGATTTTAAAAGATGACAAAAATAACAAGGGTGACAATAATAATAGTAGAAGAAAATAGTTTGAGATTGATGACAATGAAGGTTATTTGTAATTGACTACATACTTATTCACATTTTCTATCATTTAATATTATTACATTGTTACTTTGCATTCACAAATTTACAATATTTATCATCTCAACAAACTAAAAATTTAAAATTAAAATGACTCGATAGATTTTCCTTGGTCGCACATGACTTATACCAATCTAGATCCATCTTAACTACTGATCCATCAAGCGCTAAGAGGGATCAAATCTCTCGAGATGCAAACCTTTCCTCAAGTTTTGCACTGAAAAAAGAGGTTTGCACCTCAAGAGATTTGATCCCTCTTGGTGCTTGATAGATCCGTAGTTAAGATGGATCTAGGCTAGTTAATGATTCTACCGAGGCCTGAAATTCGAGCATAGACATAATATTTTTTCAATTTTTAAATTTCAAACATATTAAAATTATCGATCAATATTTTGAGGTACCACAGTAAATTTTTAATGCATAATTTATAAAATATAAACTATTTTTTATTTTTATTTTGATTTTGCTGGCATGAGCTAAGCTGCATTAAATTTATAGAATTAATACATTGATTAAACTTGACTGCATGCAAATCCTTTATTCTTCATTTTCGAGTCTTTTCATAATATTCTTAAAGTAGCAAATGTCATTCTATGAATGTGTGTAAACGTACAATAAAAGATGCTAAAACCATATTACCGTCACAAAAGTTTCTGACGAAAAGTGAAATTGAAATTCCAGCCTGAGATTTCCATTCAGAGCATCAAATTTTTCTTACATATACCTTCTCCGAGTGTGTTCTGTAAACATACAACTAGGTACTGACAAATATGTCGACTTACTTTCAAATCTTATTTTGAAATTTGAAGACTATGATGACTTAATTTTGATATTTGCAAGAAATTAAGTGGATGAGTTTGTATATATATATATATATATATATATATATATATATATATATATTAACTAACTAAAATGAAAGTTTAAGATATACATATTATTATGTCATAATAAATTTTAGTTTAGTAATCAACAAAACAATTGAAAAAAAAGTGAAAAACAGTTAAAATATGAAGGGAAAACTTATTTCCTAAACTATAAAGCCATAAATACAACAATATATACCTAGATTAAATCAAGTACACTATCTATCGATGTGGATATACCACCTCCCATATTTATGTATCTACAGCGTGGAAAATAAGCTCTGCGTTAGTGAATTGGCTATACCGTGAGCTGATGACTTTGCCCACATTATTTTTTTTTTTTGACACCTGATGAATCAGTAATTTTTTTTAGAGTAATTTACCAGAGACCTAGGATCAATCCTCATAGTAGTCAATGTGACACCAGGATATATCCAACAGCTCGCAAGCAGATATACCAGATCTTATGATTCAACATTATTATTACAACATGTAGTTTTTGAATAAATAATTCATATTGATAACCATTCTTATATACCCAAGCGACGCGTCGTACACAGAACTTCACGTGCAATTGACAGAGATTTCGACACATCCCTTTCGTATCAAGAACTTACTTTAAACCATTACACGGGCCAGGCACGGCTGTGAACGTATGTATTCGAATCTCTTCACCAATTAAACAATAGAACATTTCAGGGCATAAGTTCTCACTTTTTCTTTATACATCGCAGTTGAAGGCATGTCGTTCTCGCACAGATTTCGAGAGCTTGGGGATAATATATGGCAGTTGTTACATATTTTCTTCTTTTGGTGGATATCATGGTGCATCATTCAAATCTCAGCATAACATTCAAATCTCATGAGCGGGATGAGTAATGCACTCATTCTCGTAAACAATATGATTCCTAATGTCGTAAGTTGGAATTGATTCTTAATTTTTCTTCAATATCATACTATGTTATCTAAATTAAAATACATATATCTAAGAAAGAAATCTAAGAGTTTATGAAGAGTCACAACAAAATAAAAATTTAGTATAAGTATTATGTATGTTATGTGGTATTAATGTGGTGTAAATGTTTATGTATTATATTGAAAATAAAGTATATCACTATATTTGATGATCAATTTATCATTGTTTTTATCATATGGTGTTAAAGTGGAGTAAATTTGTATTTATGTTATTGGAGGTGGAGTACATCACCATATATTTAAAGAAGTGGTCTATGCTATATTGGCAAGTTCTATAAAGTAGGTTAACTAACTTTGTAATTTCCATGTTGGCATGTACAAGTGGATTTATTTATGTGAATTGCCACCATAAACATAAAAAAAATTACAAAAATCTAATTTATGAATATATAGATTAAAGCTAAACTCACAAATATTTATTTTATAATATTTATTTGTTTTATTTGTTTTCATGTTTACATGTAAAACTAAAATTCATTTATATGTAAGTTTGCACAATAAATACAACAAATTCAAAGTAATTATTTTCGAAATATTTTATTTCAATTATTTATTTTTTTATATTATTCTCATGAGAAAATAAATACACAAAACCATAATACATAATTATTTATTTTATGTATACCCCAATTGAGATAAAAAAAATTATATTATTGTCATTTCAAATTAAAATAAGGGTGAATCCATGGAGGTGGGTTAGTATCTTTTGGAATAACTTGTGTTTCAAATTTTGAAAATGTATCTTTGTGAGGGTATTTTTTAAGCCCTCCATCAAGATTTTAAAAGGTCCATCTAGGGCTAAATAAAACCCTCAATTAAACTACCCATCATGCTATGGAGCTTGATGGAGACACATAACTTGATAGAGTTATAATATGTACATATGCCATTAAATTTTTCTTCAACTCAATCATAGTGTTTTATGGGCTCATGACATTCAAAAGTGAGTAGTATTGCATATGGTATAATATGGTTTGGAATTTTGTATTATACTTAGTATACTTTTTATTATTTCATTACATATATGCATGTATGCATTTTTAGAATTTTTATTGTTATTAATTTTATACATTTTATAGTGTTGATAATGCATTTGTATCTTATTTATTGTATAATATATATTACTATATATTATATATAGCAAGAGAGGGGTTTTGAGTGAGAAATTGGGATGGGATAGACATATAGGTAGGAAGAGAGTGAGGGAGAGGGTGTACCTTAACCTATTGGTTTCCATCGTCAACAATTCTCCTCGATCCTCCTAACATTTGGGGGAAACAGATTCCTTAATGACCGTTCCTAATGGGGATTTTCCAATAGTTCTTGGCTTATTAAATAAAACATATCATGTCCTTCCATATGATTCTTATTTGGCTGACATCACATTAATTTCATGCCCATCAAAATCGTCCATTGGTTTCTATGTTTGGCTTGCGAAACACCTACGAGAAAAAAATTCCTCGAGGGGGATATGACTATATTCACTTCCACAAGATTGAATTTTTCAGTTGTATGACATCATGTTGATGTCACTAGCTATTAACTCTTTTAATTAATCTCTTCTCATAGTTGATGTCACCATCTGATCAGGTCCAACTATCAGCACTTGTCAATGGAGGGAGGCAAAAGATTCCTTGAACGAAAGTTTTGATGGAACTTCTTTGATTCCTTTCTCAACCTTAAACCCCTAACAAAAATAATTTTTAAAGACTACATTGGGTCTAGAATCAAGGCCTCATAACACTTGAACTAAATTTTTACTACTTGGTAAAATCCCTTTCCACATGGTCACCATCTTCTTTTCCATATCGCCCTACTATGTCATTGCATGACCCCTATTTTGGGTCCATTTGTTGTTTTCTACTTCTTCCATGCATCCTATACTAACATCATCAACGAACATAATCCTTCTCATCAATATGGTATCATGCTTATGGGTGAAAATTTGAATTTGGGTTACACTTTTGTGAGAATCGGGGGCAGAAATTTTTTTTCCTCAATAGTTCGGCCAAAATTTTAAAATTAGTTTGGCCAAACTCATTCTTCTATTTAGATTGACGGCATCGACAAATAGATTTTCGGTCAGAGATGGGAAAACCAACAATAAAAGTTCGGCCGAACTAAAATTTCGGCCGGACTATTAGTGCAGCCAAAATTTTAAAATAGTTCGGTCAAACTCATATTTTATAAATACATCGCCCGCGAAGTACCACAGGTTTCACATATTTTTCGTGTGTTTCTTTTCTGATTTTCTATGGCGTTGCTATTCTGTTGCATTGTGGTGAGCTCTGTTAAATCATTGCTATGTTGCTGCTCTGGAGTTGCGCCATGACGAATTTCTGTGAATTTCCAGGTAAGTTTTTATTTATGTGTATTCAAAACTACTGATGAATCGTTGCTCGGTTGTTGCTCTGTTTAATTGTTTGTATTCAAATATACTGATGAATGTTGACTTATTGAAGCATATGTATAGTCTCTTATAGTATTCTACCAGTAAATATTAGTTTCTAGTGCATTCTAAATTTATCATTTCATGGTGGGTAATTTATGAATAAAGTAATCATCTAGTTTAACCACATTACTGTAAGTTTCCTTCTAGTGGGTAATCAGTAAATGAATCGAAGAGCTTCATGATTATTGTCCATAGCTTTCCCTCTGTAATGGAAAAACCTGAATCAAAAAGCAACTTAGAATACAGTGAAAAACCCAATAGTTATAAACCCAGAATCAAAAGAATAAAGGGTGGCAGCATCTCGCCTGTCATACCCTCCTGTCTTAGCTTACCCTTGCACAATTCAATATCTAATGGTAATCAAAGAATACAAAAAATGAACGCAACCAGTAACTCCTCTACCCAAAGAGACATTTCCATTCATACATGGAAAAACCAATATATATTACCCACCAAACTCTTCTATTTTTTCATTGATATTTTCAGTCAAACAAACCAGAACACTTCAGTTAAGAAGAGAAAAGCAAGTTCGGATCTGAGTTGCTAAAGGAGGACAAAAAATTACAGATAATCATGTTAGATTTTCTCTATGATTGGATCTTTGGATAATTCTCATTCATTAATTTTCTTTCAGACCTATTGAGGATGAATAGTTCTGTGGAATTGTGGGTTTACAACTAGTACTATACCTTGGACCTGTAGCTAGTTCTATGAAATTTTGGGCCTACAACCAGTAATAGAACTTAGATATGCACCAGGCCTCGGTTTTGTGGCTTGTTCCGTGGAATCTTGTTTCTGTAACCAGGATCATATTTCAAACCATGAGGTATATTTTTGAGTACACTCAACTATCCTTAATCTATCTCTTGAACCCAGTTTCTAGGCATACATTAAGGCTCTCAAAAATATTATTTCAGATGTCAATTGCAAAAGGAGGACGAAAAATTAAAGATAATTGTCTCAGATTTTCTCTATGATTAGATATTTGGATTTATCTCATTCATTATTTTTTGGATGTGTTGAGGATGAATAGTTCTGTGGAATTCTGGGTCTGCAACTAGTACTATACCTTGGACCTGTAGCTAGTTCTATGAAATTTTGGAACTACAACCAGTAACAGAACTTAACTCAACTCTCCTTAATATTTCTCTTCAACCCACTTTCTAGGCATATGTTAAGGCTCTCAAGAATATGATTTCAGATCTGAGTTGCTAAAGGAGACAAAAAATTAAAGATAATTGTCTCAGATTTTCTCTATGATTGGATCTTTGGATTTATCTCATTCATTATTTTTTGGACATTTCGAGAAAAACACATTAGCCATAAAATTTTACCATTGAAACCAAAAATAATTTGATACAAAACATAAGTTTTAACCTTTTATAGTTAATTGTTTCAAATAGATTTTTAATAAAATTGAAAAATATTCAATGTAAAACACATGCACGTTAACACATAATTGTGATATTTTCCCTTCTTTCCAACTTAGTGGACATCCTTCTAGAAAAAACCCTTTTAATGAAGCAAATATATCCATAGTGATCCACTAATATTTGTTCACAAACAACTATTCCATTTTGGACTTTTATATCTCAAAACTATGCTCATTGAATATATGAATCTATATTTTCAAACTACCTGAAACTATTTTATTACACCATAGGAATGATTTCCATATATCTCCCATTTCAATGGGGTGTATCACATTTCGAGAAAAACACATTAGCCATAAAAGTTTCCCATTGAAACCAAAAGTGATTTGATACAAAACATAGGTTTTATATATAGTTTAATTGTTTGAAATAGATTTTTAATAAAATGAAAAATATTCGATGTAAAACACATAGTATTTAGAAACAAAAAATAATTTGATACAAAAAATAGGTTTTAACCTTATATATTTAATTGTTTTGAGAATAGATTCTTAATAAAATGAAGAATGTTCAATGTAAAACACATGCACATTAACATATAATTGTGATATTTTCCCTTTTTTCCAACTAGTCCATACTTCTAGAAATATCCCTTTTAAGGAAGAAAATATATCCATAGTGATCTACGGATATTTTTTCACCAACAACTATTCCATTTTGGACTTATACATCTCAAAACTATGCTCATTGAATTTATGCGTCTATATCTTTAAACTACTTGAAACTATTTGTAAATTTATGCCAATGTTCTATGCCATTTCAGATTAGGGCACAATACTGAAGAAGATAGAACATACTAATAGATCGATAGAAGACAAGCCAAAACAGAGATAGGAAATGGTGGTGTTACGGCGATCAGTAGGATGCTTCAACCAACAAAGTCTCCAATAGGTCATTCAGCCAAGTGTGTCACACATAACCCCAAAACAACCCAAACAAAGAATATGCAGCTCCAATGCCATCAAGAGAGAGAGAATTCCTCCACACCAATATGTGTCAAATGATCTCTAAGTCTCTCCAATATATAGGAATATTTGTGGGTGTGTGACACGTCCTTTAAGACATTTAAGTCTATATTTTATTCCAGGCCGACCTAGCACATAAGTGGAATAAATTCAAAGTACATGTTCTACTCATCCGATCGAGATGATATTTAGATCAATATTACAACTCTCCGAAAGAGGAATCCAATAAAACAATTGGGATCGTCATTTGAGTAGTACAACCTAGAGTTTGGACCTAGTTGTCCAATTTTAACACTCCCTCTCAAATAGGGAGAACTCTGTCCACTAGTGCAATCCAAACATCGTGCGTCATCCCGCCATAACTTGCTTTGCTGGCATCTTTATTTCAGAACAAAAGTGGGTCAGTCACAAAGACATCATTCCCGGCTGACAGATTCAGCCCAGAGGTCAAAACCTCTATCAGACTCACAAAGAGTCTCCAACCAACCCGAAGTTGGTTCATCTGACCCGAAGTCAGGCGGAGGTCCGAGACCTCACAAGACTTGATCCCAGATCAAGTGGTTGGACCGTGCCATCCTAGATAGAGAGTACGGCAATTTCTGATGCATCCATCAATCTTTGCTACTAGTCTCTAGCCTTTCCCATCTCATTGGCCAAATGAGAGGTACTTCCCATGAGCCCTGAACTCAATGGGTAGGATGCATACGGGGCATAGATAATGAGAGGTAAACCAACTCAATAATCACAACGGTGGGGTCCAAGCACACCAACAAGGTTTAGCAAGCTTAGCCTTGTGGTTGCTCATAGCTTTGAGAAGTTGTCCCGAAAGCCCCCCAGAGCTCCCAGAGCTCATCGTCCAATAGGACCCTTAGAATAGGGTCGTTCCATGATACCAAGATTATCAGGGAAGGTTAGGAACATGACCTTCCCCAAGGGAATTGTGAGAATATCCGCGACCTGCTCATCAGTTCCTATATGATCGAACCTTACGGCGCCTCGCTGTACCATATCCCAGATAAAGTGGTACCAGCCATCAACATGCTTGGATCAATCGTGGAACCTGGGATTCTATGACAAATGAATACCCCTCTGGTTATCAGAAAGGATAACGGTGGCATCTAGCACATGCTCAAACATCTCACAGAAGAGCTTTCGCAACCAAGTGACTTCACAATAGGTCATACATGCTACAATGTATTCGGCCTCAGCGGTGCTCAAGGCTACCGACTTTAGATTCCTACCCAAAGAAGATCTACATGTGAAGTAGCATCCAGATGTGCTCTTACGATCCGCCACAGTGCCAACCCAATCGACATCGGTATATCCATGGAGTGTCATACTCCCGGCAGTGTATCTCAGCCCATGGTTTATCGTGCCTCAGAGATATCTCAAGAGTTTCTTGGCACCAACCCAGTGAATGTTATGATCAACCATGTGTTGACTCAAAGTGTTCACTGCACAACATGTGTCTGAACAGGTGTTTATTAAGAACATCAGGGTCCCTATGAGTTGACGATACTCAGTAAGACGGGCCCAGAAACGCTACTGCTCAACTTCTTAGAGTTGAGTTCCATGGACTTACAGTCCATCATACCAGAAACTTCATAATGTATTTTCCTTGAGAAAGGGAAAATCTCGCTAGGTCTCTACTAGACCTTCAGGCCTAGACATTCGTCCTAGGTCCTTCATCTCAAACTCAGTAGCGAGCTCCCTCTTGCATTGATGAAAGAGAGGGTCAGCACCTTTCAGGAAGAGATCATCCACATACAACACCAGAGAGAGAGGCTTCTTTCTATTAACCTTGCAGTGAAGGTTCAGATCAGAAATACCACGAGTGAAGCCCAACATCATCAGCTGGCTATATATCCTCTCTTACCAAGCTCAGGGTGCTTGTTTCAGCCCATAAAGGGCTATCTTCAACCTGCAGACATGGGTGTCCGGATCCTGGACATCCAACCCTAGAGGTTGCTCCAAATATATCTCTTCCTTTATCACACCATGCAGAAAATGCGGTCTTCACATCATCTAATGAAGACTCCATCCTTGCGTAGAAGGGCTATAATAGATCGAATGGCATAGGTACAAATATTTCATCATAGTCTATACCTTCCTCATAGGCAACGAATCTTGCCTTGAATTTTTTAGCACTTCCATCAGATCCATGCTTGATATTGTAGAGCCATTTTGAGGTGACAACTGCTTTGTCCTATGGTCTTGGAACCACATCCCAGACATCATTATTCATAATGGACTCATACTCTTTGTGCATAGCATCCTTCCAGACTTGATGCTTTATGGCTTCCTCAAAGGATCCAAGGTCAGATTGTACAATAGTACTCATGGCTGCTAGATACCCTGGTATTTATATGGCTTCTTGGTTTTCCTTCGGAATTTCCCACTCTGAAGCCATATGACCCTGAGCCATGAGGATCTTCTTTCGTTCAACAAATGTATCCGCTGAGGAGCATATATAGATGTATTATCCCTCTTAAAGGTGACTTAATCTCTTATAGACAAAGCCATCCAACAGGCTTTGTTGATCACGGTTCAAGATTCCAAAAAAAAATGTGTCTGAGAGCTGCCGAAACACATTTTACCATTACATTGCGGAGTGAGACTGCAACTATCACATGCTAATTGCTACATAGGTGACTATATATGTCACTGTCCAATAGGGAGAATATATCAACAAGCCTTAGCTTGTGTTAGAAGTCTTGTTATTCTGAGGAGGTCTGTTGTAGCTTCCTCAACCATCACAGTCCTCAAATCTGACCCATTATACTTCCTTTTGCTGCGACTAATTTTCATTTCAGCCCTTGAACAAACTCTGCCCTTATCAAAACAAGTCTCTATTCTACCTGAGCAGATAACAACTGTCAGAGTCCTCTGATTAGCAATTCAATGCTTGCGGTCTGCCTAAGATAGGTATCCATGGAATGTGGCTTACCTAGGAGAGGGGTCCCATGCCATAGTCTTATATATAAAAGCTTATTTTATGGAATTATATCCATAAAGGTATCATAGCCATATATTGTCATACTTATGTCATACATCTTGATAGGTATCATACACTGTCATATTATTCACTACAGTGTTGCCATGATATACACATCGCTATCATATTCATCACTATCATACAATTGGCATATATGGCTTCTGTGTGAGGAAAAATATTTCCTTTTGAGCTGGTCCTTGAATCACCCCTCCACCCCTATTCCACAGTCCTGCTATCCCAATATATGATCCATACAAGCTACAGGAGTATACAGGACTTTAAGAACATATGGAAATGTATGACATCTGTGTAAAGCATCTATGCAGCACACTATCAACAAGAATATGACCAAGCATCATAAACTCTGTCATTGAGCAAACTCGAACCCAATTGTGCTACTGCATAGGTCAATCTGTGGGCAGCTTCAATTCATAACTTGTTTTTAATCCAATGATCTACCAACACTCTTTACCAGAACTCACCACGCACAGACCACACATAGCATCAATATCTGCCGCGATTTGACTTGCAACTTGATACAGGGGCATATGTCTGCTCTAAATCACACAAAGCACTATAATATTATGCGCTAACGTATGCCCAATATATCGTTCTTTGCCTTTTGTCTAAACAATAATTTCCAAACAACTCCTCCACAGTTGAAGCTTAGAAGATAGTGTCAATACCAGTATTTTGCTTTTGAAGCAAGCTCCCTGAAAGTGGAGATAAACGTTGATTCCTATAGAATCTGGAGTAGGATTTAATTCAAATCCACAGTGTGTTTCCTATGTAATTTCAAGTGGCTCAGCATTCATGCCTCAACTGGAATCCGTGTCTTTGTCACTCTAGATGTGCAGAAATGGAAACAACGACTATTTCCTTGAAATGTGACTCATCAATCGCCACAGAATTGTTTCCTCCTGTCTCCTCACGGAGGTGTTTGGAAATATAAATTTCTAAAGAAAATACAACCACTGAGCATCGCATTTTCGAATCCTTGCACTTCTTTATACTTTCCATGATATCCCCTCGATCACAAGTGCTTAGTGCTGAGTACAAGACTAGAACTTCCCGATGACCATATGATGGAATCTGGCTCAGATAACCATGAGCAAGGTCCAGTGCATTTTGCAGAGAGGAATCTCCAGAGCATTCCAGATTATTTCCCAAAGCCTTAATGTGTGATTCTGGGCTACCACTAAGATCTTTCAAATGATGTGAAACACCATTTTTTTATAATAAAAATACCCAACTGACTTAGTGGATTCTGATCAAAGAATTCTCTCACAAATGCCTCGACACAATTTGCAACCACCACCATTCGATTTGGTTTGAAATCCTTCTCTGCTGCTGCCTATGTGGAACATACAACAGAATGTCACCAGCTTTAGCATCTGATCACCTACCCGAGAGAAGTCTATGATGATGTAGAGATAACGGATCAATCCTCGCTAAACAATTTTCGACCGTCTATTAAGCTGAGTATTTTAAACAGAAACATGCCCTCTATACGGTTGTTCACATCAGAGAAGCTGAAAAAAAAATTGTCATGGACCACACAGTTGCTGAATGTCGCCACTTGGACAGGTGACTTGGCAGTTTAAATGTCAGCGATTTGAGCGGTCGACTTGCTGCACGCACATGACAATTTCCTCACTTCCTCGAAGATGACTGAACATGTCAATATGGTCAATCTATTTCGAATGCATAGAATTGGCAGAGCTATGCAACGCGAGGGCTGTCATTGATAGACATACGAAGAATCACTTCACCATTTTCTGTGTCTTCCATGCGGGAATACCAGTAAGTGTATCGAATCAGATAAATCTGACCTGTGATTTCATTGATAATACAGTGCCAGCCCGGCTCTTTTCACTCGAGCTATCCGATCAACATTTAGAAATTCACGCTTACGCTAATAATGTAGAAACTAATCGATCGCAGAGCCGACTGTCAACCCTTGACGCAACAACATCAACTTCAGGCGACATGGGTTCAGGATTCAAAAAAAATTATTGTTGAGTCTGCAAACAACTAGCGGCAGGAAAATTGTTTGCGGCATGAAAAGTAATGAATCGATTTTCCTGTGGCTATCCATCTATGGAAGGCCCGGCCCTAGTGCAGAAGAAAGCCCAGAAGACATCCTTCGTCCTTTGTTGAAACCCTTGTCAGCCCCAGACGTAGATCTCTTCACGTTGTTCGCAGAAGGCTTTTCCACGCTGAAGATTATGGCATATGAATTTCATGTGTACATGTGTACGCAGCCCTTCAGTCTTCACGCCATCATTTGTTGTGGCGGTATGGCCTGTGGCCTACCACACAGCCTCAATGGCACCTTTATTTTCCCTAAGAATAGCCCTCATCTCACTACCCTATGTTCTTTAACATAAGCTGGGCATTGTCTTCTCCTAGCTCTGATACCATGTAAATTTATGCCAATGTTCTATGCCATTTCAGATTAGGGCACAATACTGAAAAAGATAGAACATACTAACAGATTCATAGAAGACAAGCCAAAACAGAGATAGGAAATGGTGGTGTTACGACGATCAGCAGGATGCTTCAACCAGCAAAGTCTCCAATAGGTCATTCAGCCAAGCGTGTCACACATAACCCCAGAAAAACCCAAACAAAGAATATGCAGCTCCAATGCCATCAAGAGAGAGAGAATTCCTCCACACCAATATGTGTCAAATTATCTCTAAGTCTCTCCAATATATAGGAATATTTGTGGGTGTGTGACACGTCCTTTAAGACATTTAAGTCTATATTTTATTCCAGTCCGACCTAGCACATAAGTGGAATAAATTCAAAGTACATGTTTTGCTCATCCGATTGAGATGATCTTTAGATCAATCTTACACCTATCCGAAAGAGGAATCGAATAAAACAATTGGGATCGTCATCTGAGTAGCACAACCCGGAGTTTGGACCTAGTTGTCCAATTTTAACACTATTTTATTTCACCATAGGAATCATTTCGATATCTCTTCCATTTTAATGGGGTGTATCACATTTCAAGAAAAAATACATTAGACATAAAATTTTCCCATTAAAACCAAAAGTGATTTGATACAAAACATAGGTTTCAACCTTATATAGGTAATTGTTTCAAATATATTCTTAATTTAAAATGAAAAATATTGAATGTAAAACACATGCATTAACATATAATTGTGATATTTTCCCTTCTTTCCAACTTAGTGGACATCCTTCTAGAAAAATCCCATTTAAGGAAGTAGATATATCCATAGTGATCCACTGATATTTGTTCACAAACAACTCTTCCATTTTGGACTTATATATCTCAAAACTATGCTCATTGAATTTATGCATCTAAATCTTTAAACTGATTGAAACTAATTTATTACACCATAGGAATCATTTCGATATATCTCCCATTTTAATGGGTTGTATCACATTTCGAGAAAAACACATTAGCCATAAAACACATGCATTATGATACACCCTTATGCATACGTAGAGTAGTGTGAGTGATTCCACGAGTCCTCTACACCCTTCATAGGGTATAATTGGGACAGGTAGTGTTAACTTCTACAAGTTCTATAGGAAGAGTCTATAAAGGGCCATGTAGCCTCTGGATTTCATATTTTCTCAAAGGTGACATATCCAGTAAATTCCCCTATAGTTAATCTCTATAACAGATCTAAATAGAATTCCTTCATTTTAATATCTATAGACCTCAACCAGTTTAAGGAAAACTTTGTACATGTGTCATTTCTCCCATAAATTCTTAGGCAAATTTTTCTAAATCATGTACATGTCATGTTGGCTTTCTCCCATTAAATTTAAAGAATGTTTTTTATAAGTGCATAAAATAATTTTGCAAAGTATGTAAATGTCATATCTCTCAAGATTTAAGGGCTAAACATTGAACCTAAAGTGGCTGAACTCTCATAGAATTTTGAACTTCCATAGTATTTTAGTTTCTCTGTTGAGTGTTAACTTCTACAATTTCTAAAGGTAGAGTCTGTAAAGGGCCATGTAGCCTCTGGATCTCATCTTTTCTCCAAGGTGACATATCCAGTAAATGCCCCTACAATCAATCTCTGTAACAGAACTTTAAATAGAAGTTCTTAAGTTTAATGTCCATAAACCTCAACCACTTTAAAGAAAACTGTGTACATATGTCATTTCTCCCATAAATTCTTAGGCAAATTTTTTAAAGCATGTACATGTCATGTTCGATTTCTCCCATTAAATTTAAAGCAGGTTTTTTTTTAAGTGCATAAAATAATTTTTCAAAGCATGTAAATGTCATTTCTCTCAAGCTTTAAGCCCTAAAAATTGAACCTAAAGTGGCTGAAATCTCATAGAATTTTGAACTTCCATAGGATATTAGTCTGCCTGTTGAGTGTTCCTAAACACTTCCTCCCATTAATTCTAGATGTTAATTCTACCATAAACGTTTTAAGTCAAACTTAAAGATAAACCATAAACATGTGATTTATCTCATGATCATGTGTCATTTCTCCCATGCATTTGCAATAAATGTCAATTTAATAAGTATTTTATTGAATTATTTTTTTTTCAAGGATAAGAAAACCATTAAATATGGTTGAAAAATGGAAATTATGCATATAGTTTTCTTGCTATCCCAATCCAAGGAAAGAAATGATTACATATGTACTTTCCGATATTGCAACTAGCACAGTCATCCAAAAGAAAATGAATATACCAGGAAGAACAAAAAATAACGAGGGATATTATATTGGATTGATAGAAGGATTGGAAACAACTGTGGAGAATGGATCAAACGGAATTGTAGTTTTCACTAATTCTGAACTTGTGTGCAACCAGATGAATGGCGTGTACCAAGTTAAGAAGGAGAGGCTAAAAGAACTGCATGGAATAGCAAACAATATTGTTAGCCAATTTAAATATTTTAGTATAAGACATTGTTCAAATGTGAATAATATGTCTGTTGATCTAGTGCGTGGGGAAATGCCAAATCAGGATTCATCTATCAAAGATGAATTAATAGATGAATTAGAATTATATGGGGCAATTTCAATGCAAGACTCATCTCTCAAAGATGAATTAGTTTTGAGACACTCTTCTTCAAAAATTCAAGATTCATCTCTCAAAGATGAATTAGTTTTGAGATGCTCTTCTTCAAAAATTCAAGATTTATCTCTCAAAGATGAATTAGTGTTGAGACTGTCTCCTTCAAAATTTATTAATAGACATTGTAACATATCTTGGATATGTTGTGTTTTGTACTTATAAATGCGTTTTTTTTAATTACCATGTGATTTTTTCAATTATATACCAAGTGTGCTCCCACCACACCATTTAAAGCACAACTTGGTGAACTTCAAATTTGCAACAAGTGGTGAACTTCACATTTTTATAAAATTAAAATGTGGGGACTTCAAAAAAAAATTGTTTAAATGGAGTTTCACTTATTTTTTAATGACAATGTGTTTTTTTCAATTTTATACCAAGTGTGATCCCACCATGTAAAGAAAAATTTGGTGAACTCATCATTTTTATAATTTTTTTTGCTTAAATAGAGTTTCACACATCAATTAGTGCTTTGAAAGTTGAGTTTTACATAATTTGTGTACAGTAAATTACATTAATTTTCTAAAATTTATTTTAAATTCTAGTCATTTAAAAATATAATTGTAAATGTCCACCGTAGATATATATATATCATGGAGGATGAACGATGAAGATCAACAGAATCCCATATCTCTACGAGAGGGGAGGATCATGGATCGAGGAATTTTCATGGTATTTAAATATAATCTTAAATCTCCATACATGTGTGTACATATGGAATTGATTTTTTATCGACTTTGTGAGTTAAATTAGTAGTTAATAAGAGGATAAGGGTCTCTACTCCATCCATGGAGCATGGCCATGGTTCACCCAGTCGTGGTATGGTTCACGCAATTTAATCAATGAATATGTACGTGTATTTATATGTATGAATGTATTTTTCAATTGATTATAAATTGGTATTTGTTTATGAAGTCTCTCTCTCGTCTAGAGAGGTTGGTGGTGGTTCAAATTCCCTTAGAGGGCCATAAATAAGTGCTAGTAGGTTGCGTGAAGGTGGTGATATTTATTCCCCCAGAGGCCAATCAATGGCTGGTGGTGTTGGTTCTCTACAGGTTCATTCTGGTTCTCAACAGTTTCAGGGTGGGGAAGATGCTAGCCAACCTCATCGAGGTTGCCATCAATTTGAATATTTTTTTCATTCAATTTGTACAAATTTTTTACATGTGTTTTTCCTAACATAATTTTTTTTATGTATTGATGCAAAGGCTGAAAATGCTCCCAATGTTCGTCGAAATAGACGAAGAGCATAAAGCTTCATTTAAGAAGAAGGTTGTCCACCCACCATGACATATCTAGCCGAAATTTCCAATATACCGTGGGAAATAAACATTCATCAATGCACCTTAGCAATGTGTCAACAACTTCATGCAAAATTGCAAAGAGATCTCGTGTCTTTGACTCTACCTGCTGAGAGTCAATAAAACTTGGAAATAGTTACACATTATTTAGGAAAACTAGTAGATGTGTACCAAAAGTTGAGGCCAACTATAGATACTTTTGTGAATGTCATGAGAAAATGAAAGGAAAGAGTGATGGGACCCAATAAATGGGAGGTTGTGAGAGAAAGAGTGACAACAACAATGTCAAAGTCTATGTTTAATATTAAATAAGGGCCAAAACGAAATATGTTGAAGGTGCAATATTTCAAGCACCTTGATATAGCTCACTATTTGTATGATAGACACCTTGCGGCTTATGGAAGGCTCTCATGGAACAACGAAGTTCCACTTTATTTTGAAAAATCATTTTATACATAATTATTTTTGGAAATGAAACCAAATTACAATGACCTTCCCTCTGAATTTTTTGGTCCTGGGAAAGTTCGATTGTGTGACCATAAGGGCGCTAGGCATGATGCTAAATTTCCTAGTCCTAAGCCACCATTGGCTAGTCGACCTATTCATATCGAAACTTTGTGATCGAACATGGAAGTCACTTCTGAAATTAGTCGAGAAGAAAGGGATGCCATCATCGACAATGTTCACAGTGGATTGGGTGGAGTTGATGTTTGTCTGAATTGAAAAAGAGCACGCGAGAAAGAACGCGCCAATTTTGTGTATTATACAGATGAAGAGATTGAAAACTTGAGTGTTGAAGATATGAAAACATATGCATAGAATTGTCGCAATGGTTGGCATGACCTAACTGTTCATGAGGAAGAGGGCATGGGAACTTATGTGTTCATGGTTAGGATTCAATTATTTTAACAGATACATAAAATCTGTAATATATATATATATATATATATATATATATATATATATACATTAATCTAACAAAAATGTATTATTATATGTTAACACCATTTCCAGTTGTCACGCTTGATGAATGAACAAAATGTTAATATCACGTTCGGAGCCTTAGGTTCAAACAATCAAGATGGGTCTCACCATCAAGATATGTTGAAAATGTTAGTGTTTTTAAACTTGATATTTTTAAAATAAATAATTGTGCACACATATACATTTTCATGTATATATGATAAAATGTTTTAACAAATTCTGATTCCGTTCGATGTTTTTGGGATGGCGGTACCTTCTTCTTCCTTAGGAGATGTACCTTCTACTTCCTTTTTTGGGATGGCAGTACATTCTTCTTCCTTACGAGATGTACCTTATACTTCCTTAGGAGATGTGTGAGGTTCACAACAAGTATGGAAAATTTTTCTCTTTTCAAATTTATATGTTTTTAAGTTATATATATTCCACCTCAAAAATTTCCATTAAAAAATGAGATATATCTATATCTTGAGTTATTTTAAATTTTTTGAATTTTAGGTTTTTGGAGATTTTCTTTTGGATCCTCTCTTAGGAGATGTGCCAAGTCCACCTACAAAAGTATTCAACTTTTTTCTTTTAAATAGATATGTTTTTAATTTATAATTTATAAATTGAAGTTTAAAAGTTTTATTATAAACTCAGATCTTGATCTTGAGTTATTTTATACATAAGTTGGTTTTGTTAATTTTAGGTTTCTATAGAGGATTTCTTTTCTCCACGGACTCTAGTAATGGAGATAGGAACATCCAGAGCATTTCAACCATTTTGAACAAGTTGTCTATTTTTTTTAAATATTATTGAAAATAAGTTTATATATATATATATATATATATATATATATATATATATATATATGCATTTTAAATAGAATTTTTTTTAATATATATCTATATATATATATATATATATATATATATCTATATATATATATATATAATTGTACATGTATATTGTACAGTTCACTGTTGGAGATGTTCCCATGGGGGAAGTTGTAGCTGACGAGAAACAAATGGAGAGGGAACCTCATGAGGTATTACATGATTTTTTTTTATATTTTGTTTTTTACATGAAGTTCTATATATTCTCACTCAATTTTAAAACATCAAATTTTAATTTTTTTACGTGCATTATGTACAGGTTCCCCATGCTTCGCAGGATAGTACGAAAATTGAGACTTTTCTAGGAAAGACACTACATCCATCTGTATTTGATGGATGATTTCTAGATTTGATTGAGATTTCTAGTCTTAAATTTACTTTTTATATATTATCTAGATGCAATCATATATATAACTTGATACTTGATACTTGTGAGATCTAAAAATTTTGAACATATTTTATGTGAACTACATTTGGTACATCTGAATGTGATATATAATATTCTTAAAACTTAAGTTTTGGATGGTTGAAGTGCATTTGGCATGACATGTGAAGTAATGTTTTAATATAATCAAAAGGTTTTAAAAACTCAAGTTTTTGGATGGTTGAAGTAAATTTGGCATGTGAAGTAATGTCGTGAAGTACAATACATACATACATATATATATATATATATATATATAAACAAGCATAAGATTCTAGGTCTTGTTAGATGTGTTGAAAACAGTCATAAAATTTTAAAAATGCAATCTATAATGTACATATATGTCCATTATTTTTCATCAATGCACATGTATAGAAAAGCCGCTTTCAATTAATTCCATTCTAGAACATATATACCCATACAACATTTTTCATCAATGCACATAGAAAAGCTATTTGAATAGTTAATTTATTTCTAGAACATATATATCCCGTACTTCAATATCTTTCATCAAAAATGAATTAGAATTAAGATACTTTTCATCAATGTCTATACTTAGCTCATTTCCATTAATTGCATTGTAGAACATATATATTCATTACGTGAAAAAAATTTCATCAATGCACATGGGAAAACTACTTGAACAATTAATTTCATTCTAAAACATATATATATATCCAATACGTGCAACAATTTTCATCAATGCACATAGAAAAGCTACTTCAAGTTAATTTCCTAAAACATATCCGACCATTGGACAGACAAATTTTGTACTATATTTTCTATCAGGAATAGATATCTGGGTCAAATCCCACCAAAAGTCAAAGAAGTGCTCTGAGTCTCTCGTCTGCAAGGAATCTTCGTAGAAAAATATACTGTGGATGATTTATTTACATTCCATACTTTTTACCCGAAAAGCCCACGAGAAAAACTGGTTATATTCAGTCCATGTATATATCCAGTAAGTGCAACATTTTTCATGAATGCACATATAGTATTTAACTACTTGAACAGGTAATTGCATTCTAGAAAATATATATATATATATATATATATATATATATATATATATATATATATATATATATATATATCCAATACATGTAATATTTTTCATCAATGCATGTATAGAATTCTACTTTCAGTTGATCCTAGTGTGCATGTAAAAAAAAAATTTGTACATGTGCAAACACTTACACAGATAACATAACAAGGTAGCTCAATTTTTAGTTGAGTTATTGAAGTTCTGAAACATAATCCAAAGAGAAGAAATTTTTGGGCAGTTCAATAAAAAAAAATCCAATCGATGCCATCTTCAATGATCCGTTCATGATCGGATTTTGACATTTTCCATTTCTTCATTTTCGTTTTTTTCTTTGATTGAACCTCTATCAACTTTATGCATGTTGCACAAACCAAGTGACTATATTGACAACTTATGACATTAGGTTCATAGTCTTCAAAGTAAACAAAATCCCCACTTTCATTAGTTTGTCTGAAAAAATAACCTTTCAGTATAATAGATCCTCATTCATATGGAAACCCGTGATCATTATAGTTTTTTAATAATTCCATTTTTCATTCAGTGCAATGCATCAAATAATACTTCACATTTTCATCGTTGTCAGTAGGTGCAATTATAGCAAAAACATCTCCTGCACAATCAAACAAACTTAACAAAATTAAATGTATTTAAATTTATTTCTAGATCTTTATCATTTCAAAGGAATTCAAATGTTACCTTCTCTAACAAGATCAGAAACTCAATCACCATGGGATGATGTTGTAGTCTCCTCTGATTGCATTTCGTCAAACATTGCAAAGGGAAAATTTCCCTTTCTATTTAGCTTTGTATGTTTCCAATATTTTACATACATTTTGTTTTCACAAACATCATTGGATTATGTGTTGTCTATGAAAACATGACAAAAACAAGAATATTTTCTTTTATCCAATGCAAGCACATTTCTGGATAGCTTTATTTTAATTGAATTTAATTTTAGAGTCCCTTTTATTGTTTCAACATCATTTCCAATTGATTTGTCTACCTCTTCGATCCTAATATGCTAGAAAAAACCTTTATATGGAAAATTCAAAGAAGAATGTAAATATGATATCAAAGTACAATCAAATATAATGAATCAAAGATAATAAAATTGTGATAAATGTACATTTCTTAAAATTAGATATCCAATAAAAATAAAATTGAATGTACCTTCGCACTTCCCTTGATCGATTAGTCTCATGGCTTAGAGCAGTGATGCACCATTGAAAAACTTTGTTAACGTCCACAAGCTAGTTTGCAGAGGGATTCATTTGATATCATTGAAGTGATCATTTTATGCATGCCCCTGCACCTTCATGTTCTCCTTTTCCATGACCAGTCTTGAAGAAAATCCAACAATGTTTAATGCAAGTTTTCTTATGAATACAAAAAAACCAAAAGAATGATCGTCGAGATTTGAATTGACCTGCGCATCCATCTGACCATATCCAATTTTCATTGAATGTTATTCCAGACTATTAAAGGAGTCATAAATATTTACAAAATAGTGTTGTACAAAATATGTATCATGTGTACGATCATCACTGATATAAAAGTGATATTCTTTAATAACATGTCGATTTTCACTGGTGTTTTCTATATGATCGACATTTTGTTCAGCATGTCTATATAGAATATGGACAAGCATGGAGACTTGGTCAGAATGATAGTATTCACTATAAATTTCTTTTTGTGGAACAAATGCGTAGTTTTTTGCAAAATCAATTATTGAAAAAATGGTCCATGGTGGAAAAACTTCACGGAATTTTTTGAGTTGCAAGTCTTGCCATCGAGCTCTATGGGAATGCTTGGTGTATTTATAAATTTCTGCCTCAAACTTTCTCAAAAATTCTATCACGAAAATTTCTTCTTCTTTTAATTCAATTCTCTTAGCACTATTTTCACCTTGAATCAATGTATGGATATATTCATATCTCTTATGTTTCACGTTCATGTTGGAAAATGATTGATAATTTATATCAATATGATATTTGTTTTGAAATTTAGTCAAATTTCCACAGTCATCGCATTTTTTACCACCAACACATTTCTTTCCGTAAAATAGATCATCGCTTTGTCTTTCACATAGAATTTGAGATATGAAATCACAGATAGTGGAAGGAGGAGGTGAATCCTTCCAAAATGTTCTACCAAAATTAAGGAATGTGTCATAATATAACTCAAATTCCACATGATAATGACAACAACAAGTGTCACGTACGATGATAGGTTTTACATACCATGGTTTTTGTTGAACAAAAGCATTGATTGACACATGAATTTCATGATTCTCTTCTTTGAACTTGTTGAACAACTCTATTTGAGTGGTTTCCAAGAATTTTTTTTTATGTTCTTCCTACTAATTTCATGCTATTCTTCTTCGCATCACATCCCTTGCATTTGGTGAAACACGTGAATTTTTCTTCCAATATTCATAGATTATTTTTTTTAACATGTTCTCAAAGTCTATCTTTGTATGGTTGCCTACAAATAGCTATCCAACAAGCAATTTCATCATTTACATCTATTTGCAACTGAAATTTTTGATGTTTGTGCAAATTTTTTCAAGAGGTTCCTAATGCCCGTGTCATAGATTTTACCACGCGATTATCTTTAGTACTTGATGAAATCACTGCCATATGTATTTCTCCACATACAACTGAAACAATTTTCTATCTAGATCTTCTAATTGAATTTACAACACCATTTATATTTTGTATCACATTTTCCTTCATTTTTTTATTTTTGGTTGATTTTTGAATACCCAATAAAGTCTTAGCTTCTTTTAATTTCCTTAATGATAGGAGACCTTTCAAATTTTGGGCTTGAACTGTCACATTTTCCTTTATGAAGTACGTATCAAAAAAGCAATTAACATGATATCGTATATAATGGTCAACTCCTTTATCTCCATATGTGTGAGTGTCAACATTTTCTAACATATCATCATCGACATTGATCTCATCTATACATATTGGAATGAATAGTACATAATAAGTTTACATATTCAATAAATAACTAAATTAATAAATATATGTATAACTTGAATAATACGTGCATGTATTCAGCATATATGTGTGTGTGTGTGTGTGTGTGTGTGTGTGTGTACCTTGTGATTCAATTTCTTCACTTGAATTTTTTTCAACATTTTAAACATCTTCAATCATTGGTTCAATATCTCTTTCACTTTCTCTTTCAAAATTTTGTATCTCATCATCAATGTTTTGAGGAATATCTCTATCTGTTTACATTGAAAAACATTTTTCAAATTAGTTCATCAAATAAAAATTAAGCTTCACATTTTACACTAGGAAAATTTTAAATATATCAAACTCATAATATTTACATTTACATACATGCTTCAACTTCTAGTTGAGGTGGATTTTACCCTTCAATATTTGAGAGTGCTTCTATCTTTCTTTTACGAGATTGTCTCGTCTCTTTTCTACGTTCCTCAGGGTCTCTTTTTGATCATATTTTCTTGTACAATTGCTTCAATTTCCCATGATAATATAGTATCAATTTCAAAAAATTTCCTTCGAAAATTTAAGCAAAAAATAAATTAAAAAAAAAAACTCATTTTAAAAATTTTCAAAAACACTTCAATAAATCCGAGAAAAAAATGTCTCATAAAAATGAAATGAAGCTCAAAATATTTCCTTCCAAGTCCTACAACAAAAATTATTTTAAGAAGTTATACAAAAACTCATTTTAAAAAATCATTATAAAACATTTACTTCAACCCAAAACACGTACTCTAAAAAAATGCCACATCAAAAAATGGCCCCAAAAAATGTCCATTGAAAACTAATTCCAACTTCTTAAAAAATGCCACTTTAAAAAATACTTCAGAAAAGCCTCTAAAAAAATATCACTTTAAAAAAATACTTCCAAAAAATGTCCAAAATATTTCCTTTGAATATTAAGCCTAAAAAGAGTCCTTTTGAAATTAAGCTCAAATTCATACCTTCAAAAACAATGAAAATTAAGCCCAAATCCATACTTTCAAAAAAAATGAAGCCCAAAATACAACCAAAAAATGTATCACATACCTCCATGAAAATTAAGCCCAAATCCATACTTTCAAAAAAAATGAAGCCCAAAAAAAATCCAAAAGCTGTGTCACATACCTCCAAGAAATGTCTTTAAACCCAAAACATTTTTTTGCAAAACTGTTCCTTGAATGTACCTCTAAGAAAACTCCTTAAACCCAAAACAATTCTTTGCAAAATCAGACCAAGACCTTTGTAAAATTAGACCAAATGTGCGAAAAATATCCGAAAATAATGAATGATTTCGTGGCAATTTATATTGCCGCGAAATGTTTTTTGGAGTGGCTCGGTGGTATTTTCTGACTGAAGGAAAGTCGAGTAAAAGTTCGGCAGAACTTTTATAAAAAAATTCGACTGAAATTTTATGTCATTAGACTTGACGGACTGTCAACGCAAAAAGCAATGCACCCAAACTTTTTTTAAGAGTTCGGTTGAACTAACACGTCAACAATTACAGACAACCAAGCTCTGAATACATATCTGCAACTTTGGACTGATTAAACTCCATGAAACATTGTGAATTAACTGTTGAAACAAAGACAAGCATTTTCAGAATTGAATCTACTTTCAGGAAATACAAATTTTGTGGAATTTCATAAATATTTACTAATTTTAATTAATTTTGCAATAAAACGGGTGCAAACAATTTCTGAAGGTCATTATGATTCATTGAAATCATAATTATGTATCTTCCAAAAAACATTGTAAAAAGCATTGAAAAAATTATGGTGAATTACATTGGTTCGTCGTCTCTAATGGATAGTTTTTAGATTTTTAGTTGATAACTTATATGTTAAGAAATTTATTGTGTCACAAAACATATTCAAAATATGCAGTTTGTTCATATTGGACCAGTTCAAAAAATTCTAGTAATTATGATATGCATCCGTTGGCTTTGTAGATATAACGAAACCGAGGTAGACTCTGCCTAGATTGTTGTAACACATTTTGTTTCTCAAAAAACACAAATTTTCAAAGAATACAACATTGTGTATTAACATGACATCTTATGAATCCTTTGATTGTTAAAAAACACACACTCAAAGAAACGCGAAGTTCACATATCAAATGTGTATAAAAAAATTCCAAAAAATAAGCAATAGAAAGCTAACAAAATTTCTCACAACTTTTATTTTTATCGCAAAATGAAATTCTAAAAAAAAAAATTGTTTTATCTTGCAGAAAGTTGAAGAACAAAAAAAATGAAAGTTTTTCTCAAAAAAGGGAAAAACGTGTAACCCAACTTCATATTTTCACCCAGTCCATCACCATTTCTCATTGTTGTTTTCCATAACCTAGGGGTAATGATTCTCTCAATGGACTACTCAATGGGTAAACTCCACAATTTTGGAGGTAAAATTCAAAATCCTGACTAAAACCCTTTTTCATTCATCATTGGGTTCAAGACCCAAATTTTTTCACATTTGATTTATTTATTTCTTGTGTTATCAATGCTACTCATGAGCCACACAACTATCCCCTACTCCACCATGTTGCACTCCATGTCCCATCCTAGTACTTACACTAGGGCCACATATAAACCATATATCATTACCATGTGTCTTCATTGCTCGAAATTCCTTAATGAGTTATCTCTAAAACTAACTGATACCATCAAGAAATATCACTAAAATAACAAACACAAAATACCAATTATCACCCAAATATCACATTGGATGAAGGGTAAGATAATACTTACACTTTCTCCACATCCTTAATAATATTATACGTAAATAAGGGTAAACTAAAAATTCCACCTCATCCACCTTATTGATCATACTAATATGGAGGGAAGGTTGGTTGATCCTTCCTCTACATGAATCATCACCAAAGTCCCATATTTGAGTAAGGGTCGATTGACCATTCCACTTCATTTTCATCATTGGGAGTATTATCCTAGCGGATGTATTACATTATTTTTTATGTGATCTTCCTCCACAATAATACTATCCTGGAGAAAGGTTTGGTAGACCCTTCCTTGACATAGATCATCACATAAAGACCATTTTGGAGGAGGGATCAAATAACCCCTATACCTTTTATATCTCCTTGAGAATGTTATCTTGGAATATGGGTTTCTCAACTATTCCATGTTATCCTCCTCATTTATCATACTATCTTAGGTGAAGGGTTAGTTGACCCTTCATTTACATCAATCATGAGTAAAATCCAATATTTGAGCAGTGGTTCGATAAAATTTCCTCTCCACCTACACCCTCGAGAGTACTATCCTATATGAGAGGAGGGCCTATGCTAACCCATAATATCTCTCGAATATTTTAATATTTGAGGTAATTAACATGGAGGAAGTGTATGTATCAAGCCTTCTAAGTCAAGGTCATTAGTTTTCCCTTACACTTGCTTTTCCTCCTTGAGAGTATTGTCCTAGAGGAAGGGTCGACCAACCGTCCCTTGGAATATTTCTAAAGGATTATAATATTTTATGTCATGATCATGTTGCAAGGGTTGGTTGAACCTTATAAGTGATCCATATCCTTAGTCATACTATCATACAGGAATGTCTCATTGATTCTTCCTCTAGATTATTAAAGAGGAAAATACCATATCTTCAAAGGGTTAGGCATCAATTCCTCTAAATTCTCATCGTTTTCAAAAAGATACTATCTTGGTGGAAGGGTTAACTGACCCTTCCATGTTTCACTAGACTATTCCTTTATGTGAATAATATCATCGTACAGGAAGTGATAATCAACCATTAATATACATGAATCATTGCCAAAATATCATATTTGATGATGGCTTGATCAATGATTCAAATTGATTTTTCTCCTTGAGGGTATTGTTATTTAAGGGTGTGATAGGTGGCGACAAAATTTCTAAAAAATTTTGAAGGATCAAGAATACAGATGATTTAAAATGAATTATCAATTTCATTTTTTTCATATTTCATAATAAAAAAATTTCAAGACACCTAAGGCTTTTAAATTACACCAAAATTTTACAATAGGAATAGATTTTAGCAAAGAATAAGTCTATGCTGCTATATACATACTAAAGTAGTAACATATTACAAGAACCAGAGTTTTAACATAGAATAAAATCATGCCCACTAAATGTTTAATGAAGCCATAACATAATAAACACAAACATAACCCATTAAAACAATACATGATATACTAGTAGAGTTACTTACATTTTTTCTCACTTTAGTCCTTCAAAATTAACTAATTAATAGGTATTTCATTATATGTTCTTACTCGAACAATTTTGGCTTGCAACTATTGAATTGTTTCCAACAGTCTGCAAGTATGGTGTTATTGTTCCACATTCATCTCCACCCACATTTCGGGATTCACTTCCAGATTTGGTGGGGGATCAACTCCCACTACTGGTCTAGCTTAAATCTGACCTCCAATTCCTCTTTTCATTGTTCACTTCCTTAATCGATAGTTACTGTTGGAGAAGGGTCTCCGAAAGGCTGTGAAAGTTGTCCATTTTTGTATATTTTTGTATTTTTTAGTCTAACGCAGGGGTTTTGGGGTGGGTCAAAGCCCCTAACACATTGTAAATGGGTCAAGGGTAGACCAAGAGTCCTCAAACCACGGTTTTCGGACCATTGGATGCATAGGCTAAATCACTATAAATAGATGAACCTTTTTTGAGTCATAGGTAGGAACGAATAGAGATTGATGTGAAGTACAAATTGTTAGATCTATGGTAGGGTTCTTTGGGTTAGGAATCCTGTTGGCTCTGTGCGCGGAGATCCTCTATCCTGTTGTGTGCAGACCCTGTTGGTTGTGTACATAGGTGGTAATTTGGTAATGTAAGAGGAATTTCGGTAATGAAATATATATATGCAGAAGTATTGTGGACATTTGATGTTATCAGGATCTGTTCTGTTGTAGTTGATGCAAACTTGAGTATACGATTACGGATCTGTTTGTACCTACAAACTATCTGCGTTTATGGTGCATATATTTGTCATCTATTAATTTGCTGCAATTATATTGTTCTTTGATTATAGCTGATAGTACGCACGTGGCTGCAAACCTGTTAAGTAGATTTGATAAGTTGTACTATGGTTATTTCTTGGAACCCCTGTGAAAGCCCCTTGATGTATAGATCTGATAGTTGTGGACTGGGTTGACTTACCTGCTCTCTCCCATGGTGTGGAAACTTGGTTCTAGCACCCTCCCATACTGCTTCAGGTGATACTTTGGCCTATGCAAGTAGGTCTAAACTGTCCAAAGGGCCAGTAGTATAGGGGTTTGTTAGTAAACCTTAACCTCTGAGCCTGGGTCAAGACCCCTCGAGCCAAAAAATAGTTCTCTTGTTGGGACCAGGAGCATTTTGAGAAAGATCGGGTAATGCCAAGCCCGTATTGGAAACCTAAGAGAAAAGAAATCGATGAATGGTTTGAAAAATAGGTTCAGGAATTCGCAGTAAGAGAAAATCGCAGTAAGAATTTGACCACACAGGATTGGAACAATATGTACATTTTCACGAAGATCTATGAAATCTTATTTTTAACAATTGCGATCGAGCTCGAGGAGCAGCTCGCAAGGTGTTTCGAGTTTCATAAGTGTTGGAAAGACAAACAGGTCACACAGTGGACCCTAGAGTGGATCCTGCAGTTAGAAAAGAATGATAAAACCATCACTCACACGGTAGATTACTTGGTGCACAGTTTGATAGGAGGATTTGTGACATAATTTGTAGTCTACCAATTCGTATCCTACTCAGAAGGAGAGTGGAGGTTCTCGAAGGGTGTTTCGGGTAATTTTTTGAAAACTTTTCCATTACTGATCAAGATCCTATGTGAAAAAAAAAAATTATGTAGCCATACAGAGTGAATGAGCTCCGCCCAGAGTGAGGGTACAATGCACAGTGGTAAGTACTACAGAACTAACCAAGAAGGGGACCGATCTATCTATAGTCTAGTAAGAAAATTTTTTGCGCATATCCCTCCATCTACGCTACCTTCAAACCCTCATAGGGGAGAAAACTCACCTCCACCCCCACCAGAAGACAATATGGCCTCACACATGAAGCTACCTACCGTCAAGGGCATGGGTGATGAGGACATGGATCGATTCTGGTTTGTCACAAGATCGATATGGACTGTGCAGAACGTAGCAAGTAATGTGGTGAAACAGGCACAATTATCCCTTTCATTCGAGGGGAGAGCCTTGGACTGGTACATGGGATACATTGACCAACATGCGAATGCGACTATTGGGGAAATCAAGAATGCATTAAAGCAGTAGTTCAGGAAACCTAAGTCCTACTCTTAGATAGTAAAGGACCTAAAGGATTTCAATTAAGGACCATTTGAGTCTATATGGGAAGTAGATCAACGATTAAATAAATTGATCAGAGAAGGAGGATTCCAGTATGATGACAGGCAACACACAGAGTGGTTCATTGCTATGTTGCTGCCCCACCTGCATGTACCTATGGGTCATAAAGCCATTAAAACATAGGAGAAGGCCTTGGAGATTGCCATGAAACTGGAAGATGTGCCCAGAGATGATACCCAGTTAGGAGTACAACAAATACAAGGCCAACTAGAGGTAGTGCACATGGAGATCCAGAATCTATGAAAGGATGCATATGATGCAAGGTGAATTTCCACACCAAAGATAATTGTTCGCTGCTCACAGACTACATGCAGGTCAGGGACTCAGCCCACTGCGCCCTAGGGAAGCTGTGGGACCAAGTGGACTAGTGCTATGGTGTGATGATTATCGCATTTCTGGGCTACAAGATACCAACCACTACCCCCACCTCGCCGCATATATCCCAGAAGTAAAGCAAAAATGGTGTAGGTTTTGCAGGTATGTAGGACATGATGAACAAAACTGTCAAACATATGATCTGATGATTGACCAAGGAAACCTATATAGGGTATAGTTAGACCCCTCATCACCTAGATCCCAGCAGGTATAGGAGGCTCCCTAGACAGGGGCAGGGGAGGGGGGCGAGGGAGAAGCGTAGCTAGGGGTAGAGGCCAACTAATCTGCTATAATTGGGGAGAATTAGGTCAGTTTGTGAGGGATTGCATGAACCCAACTCGAAAATCCTACAGATATTGCAGATAGTTGGACAATGGGTTATGGAGGAACCTCGTGAAGAGGGGTCGAGCATTAATGTGATAATGCGCAGCGGTATGGCCACCGGGGGGTCAGCAAAAAGAACTTAAATGGAGTCTCTGATCCGTAAAGAAGCTAATAAATCGAAAGACATGGGATTATAGAAGGAGAATGAGACCTCTGTCGCAGCTCGACAAGACTGTTCTCGAGACGAAACATTGGCTCCCAATAGTAGAATTGAATATGAGGTAAAACTATTCTTGCAGGCGTGCATGACGTTGTTGCGCAATTAGCAGGCTGTAGAAAACCTCCAAGCCCTACTCGATGATTGCAGAGGAAAACCAAACCCTATCATGAATATTAAGGATGTGCACAAACTTTATGAGAAGAAGAGACACACTGGCCGAGAGATGCGATTAACTACACAAATTTGTGATTATGAAATGGACTAGGTAATTTTAGACCTTAGATCAGATGCAAATGTACTACCTAAAAAGACTTGGCAAGTAAATGGGAGAACCTAAACTGGAATGGTCCACTATCTAGCTGTGCATGGCAAATCAATAGAAGATCATACCATTGGGAGGGTTGTCAAAGATTGTAGTAGATATCACCAGAGCTAAGGTACTAGCTAACTTTGAATTCATTCAGATTGTAGAAGATGTGAACCCTTACTCAACACTCCTGGGATTGGATTGGACCATTGATATGGGTGGAATTATCAATTTTAAGAAACGAAGAATGGTGTTTGAAAGTGAGGGAACACGGGTGATCGTGTCACTAGACCTTGTAGAAGGAGAAAGGTATACCGAGCCAGGGTGTGAGGAAGAAGACATGGATCAAATCTATAAGTTAACTGCTAAGTGCCAATACTAGATCAACCCTATGGCCGACGGTGTGCCTTTCTGGGAGAAGGACAGTGAATTCTTCTGTGACTCCGATGAAGAAATAGAAAATTGGAAAAACTGACTACATGATATTTCTACACTACGCTTCTTACGAATTACTAGGGACTTCCGGTATAAATCTTGTGAGGTAAGATAATTACCCTGCTTTGATGGTTCTAGTAGTAGAAAGGAATTTTTGCAAACCTTCGAAGATGAGCTTCCCAAAGAATAAAGGCTATGGGCTATTAATCTAGCTATGCATGAAACGCCTACGAAATGGTGGGACACACATAAGGGGGAATTCCAGGAATGGGGATAATTTTAGTATATGATGGTACTATGATTTTAACCTTTGACCGACGTGTGCATCAAGATATTCCAGAGCCCAGGAAATACAGGCGAACATTTGTTCACTTAGATGAGCAATGGTGTGATCGTACTGTAGCAGAATGGGTCCACTTGTTTATTCATGCCTTGGGACCAATTCCTATTGCATGGTACCTCGATGCGGAGCTACATCAGCACACTCACCAGTGGAAAACCTTAAAAGACAAATTCTTGGGGACATTTGGGTTAACAGGAGGATTGGAGGAGCTTAAGGAAGCTCTATATACTATCGATACCTTTTTGTTTGGTGAACCCAGCCCCGACGTAGTCGGAGAAATACCCACATGGGAAATATCGATACAAGATAGTGTCGAGTTCCACAAGGCCACCATAGAAGATTGCGATGAATCAGGAGGGGAACGCATAGTGGCAGGACTTCCAATACATACGGTGGATGGTACAAAACCATTGAAACCATGAAGCGCTAACATGAATACAACAGTACAACTCAAGCTGGCCGCAATTGGGAACTGATGGGATGATGGGACCGTAGGCAAGATTACACAATTGATCATGGAGTATCAAGACTTATGTCCAGCTAAGTTTTCAGGGCCTAAGGAGATCACGGGCAGCTTAGGCGGTATGTGCGTCACTCTCAAGTCAGAGGCACAACTGGTAAAATAGCGGCCTTATCATATGCAAAAGGTTAGGGAAGAGATCAAAAATACGCTCATTGAACCAGTAAAATGGGTGAATAGGGTAAGGCCTACGACTAAGGAGCTGCTGCGTTTCATCCTAGGAAATATGAGCTACTACAAAAAATTCAGTTAGGGATATGCACTGATCACTCCACCTTTGAAAACGCTGCTTAAGAAAGATGTTTCACTCGGTTGGGATGACGTGTGCCAAAATAGCTTTGAGCTACTCAAGAAAAAGTTGGTCTCTGCACCTATTCTCACTTCCCCCGATTGGGTGACAGTATTTCATGAGGATACTTTAGGGATTTCCTTGGAAGCGACCCGTACAAAGCTTGGCATCAAAAGCAGTAACTAGCCAATCGCATGTGCTAGATGGACAGTCTCGATTGCAGAGTGTGATTATGCCACCACGGAGTGGGAAGGTTTGGCCCTGCCTATGCGCTACTGAATTATCACCACAATCTGTTATGAGATCACATTGAGATGATTACGTATCATTCAGTTTTAGAGCACCTACGGAATAAGCTTGTTTTGGGGGGAAACATCTGCAAGTGTCTGTTACTGTTCCAAGGATACGATGTTGAAATCCTCATCAAGAGAGGAAATTTGAGTACGTGGCAGGATCACTTGTCCCAAATTGAGACAGGTGAAGGACCCACTATCAAGAATAAAGGATTGCCTGATGTGCAACTGTTCACCATTAAGGTCATCGATGCGTGCTTCACTGAGATCTCTCTATTCCTGACCACATGCATGGCACCTGCCAAATATTCGGTAGGGAGAAAGCATAATTTGGCTCACTGAGCGGCGGATTTTACCATTATCATAGCTCATGAAGCATTGCGCAGAGATGGCCTAGAGCATGAAAACCACGCTCTCTTGGTAGAAGCCCACGAAGGCATGAAAAGAGGTCGCTATGCAGTAAAGACGATGGTAAAAGAGATCTTGTTGGCTGGGCTATGGCAACACCGAATTTTAATTGGAAGGAATCACATCATAATGAAGCCGATGCACTAGGAACATAGGAGGTTTTATCAAATTGTAGGGGTTCGTTGGGATCACATGGGTATGCTGAGTGTACCCCAAACCCAAAAACTAGCCGTTGAAACTGTCAAATTGTGTAAAAATAAAAAATTACCGTTAGATGGGGCGGGCGGTCAGCATTTAATGCGGTGATTTTGGGAGATTTTTTATTGTTTACTTGATGTTAAGTCCTGTGCGAAGTCTACCATACCATTGGGCGATCACCAAGGCTATAAAACAGGTGAGCTATATCAGACACAGGTTTTGTATTGCTTGAATAACTTGTACTTGGCCTAGTTGTCTTGGATGAAGTTGTGCTATAAGAAATTCTGTGCCTATAGCATATATTTCATGTCTGAGCAACCTGCTCCCTTTGACAGTAGAAATATTGAGTTTATATTTCACGTCAGAATGACAACCACGAACCCTATCGAGCTCTCAAAACCAGTGACCTCAGTGTAATAAGAAATTTAGGAAGTGGTGTAGGTCGATTCCAAAGTCGAAGAAGTCATCTCCACACCCATCCCTGTCACAAGGAAAGGAAAAAAAAAAGCACAAGGCTCAGGCAAGCCCCCGAGACCTAAAAAATGGGCCGCAAGAAATCCTTGTACTTCCCCATGGAACGTAAAATCTCCACGGGCTACTCCAAAGGAGGACGAGACTGCCCAGCTAATCAACTAGTTTCCCCCCTTCATTCAACCACACAGGACATCGACGCACACACCAAATAACCTCGATGGATTGATCACCTACCTGCAGATTCCACTGACCTTAGGGGAGGTGCTCGTCATAGGTGAATCTTTTGGATGACTTCAAGAAATTAAGTTTGACGATCATAATTTGGCCAACTTTGGCACCTTCTCTAAGCTAGCACTTGCATTATACCTTCATACAATTCACGGCCCCGATGGTGTCAAAGTTTTCCCCCAATGCCGGGTACATGGTTTGGCTGGGTCCGGGCTCCTAAATCTGCTCAAGATGCCACACTTTGGACACTATAATGTCATAGACCGACTCGCACAATAATTTCTCGCCCTAATTCATGATGGCTGCCTATGGATCCAGGACAGGATCCACATTGATGTTGTGCTAGCTCATCGGAATACTGGTCTCCCCATTAGTAGACCGAAGCCCCTGGAGCGCATGGGTAAGAAATATGAGGAGACTGCTGAGTACATGTGCTAAAATTATCATGTGGAGTGCAACACTTGGGGGTTTATCCTCAAGTCCATCAGTGACCAAGGTACGCAGTTGGGCACCATGCTGTTGGCATGTAAAATTATGAGGAAGTGTTAGGTCACCTTTGTCGCAGCCTACATAATTCAGTTAGCCGGCCAATGCGAGAAAGGGGTATGTTTTAACTGGGCATCGTATTTGTGTGACGAGTTTCTGACTAATGTTCGCAAGCCCCAAGAGCAGGGCCATGCCTTTTGTTACTCGTGGTTGTTGTTTCTCATGGTGTTTGTTTCCTCGGAAGCCCCTGCGGAGACAATCCTCCCTGGGCTTACCCCAGACATGTTCGAAGGGGCTCGCTATGCACACTTATGGGACTCCATCGATCCCCAATGGGTTGAGGACAACCAGGTGTTCTGGGTCCTCTTTCAGAGTAGCTTGGCCACAACTATAAACTCCAGACCACTGTTGTCCCCTGCCATGTATGAAAGATACAAGGGAATTGCCACTTTTCCAGTCACATTAGAGGAATTTTGAGGTCTAAAATGGGCCTGCTAAAAAAAATGTACAATCAAAATTCACTTTATGAGAACCAATCACATTTTAGGGGATGACATCATCCCCAATGGTTGAGGTGGCATTGCTTGAGTTAAAGGTACTTACTTGTCACATTCTCAATGGTGGATAAAAACTCATGGTTAACCATGGTAGTGCTCTAAGTACTTTTGAAGTCAAAACTAAAGTACTCATAATAAATGTCATTTCACACTTTTTGAATAAAATAATATTATTTTCATTTCATATTTCTTGAAAGAAACAATGCATATCCCTATACATTTATCATATTATATTATATTATATTATTTTTAGATAGTATATTAATTACATGTTATTATATAATTTAAATAATATAAATTTTAATTAATAGCATATAATATAATTAAGAATTTATAAATTTATATTTATATTTTATTTTAAATTATTTCAATACAAAGGACAAATGCATTAGTTGTTCAATGATAATTACTTTTTCTTGAAAAGCTCATTCTTATTTATAGTCACATCAATACAATTTTTTTATTAATTTTATTTTGGTACAACTTTTGAATTGAATTTAACTATGGTTACATGGATTGTGGTGAAAAAAGTGAATTGCAAATTCATAAATATTATTTTATTGATTTAGCTATTATTTTATTATTTCCTTAGGAGGCCCATTTTAGACCTCAAAATTCCCTTAATGCTCTGCACAATGTTCCGACCAGAGTGCATATGTAGAAACCCTGGACTTCACTTACTTCTATGGTGATGGACGAAGAAATCGATAACGTCATTGTGCTTTGGCCCCCTAACTGTAATATTAGCTTCAAAACTGGCGTGAAGGGCCTTGGAGGCACCATCACATCCCAAGTCACCCCCCTGTCATCATCCCAGATATCAGAGGTAGGCCCAAGTGTACTAGAAAAGACACTAGTGCAACCACGCAAAAGGAAGTGCAGCAGAAGCATGCCCTCGAGAAGCCAGTCAAGGCAGAGAGTCAGACGGATTTGCATACCAACTTGGGGATAGAAGGTATAGATGTAGGCAGAATTGCTTCCCCCGTGGAACAAAACGGACAAGAAAGCCTATCAAAACGCCCCACAAAAAAGCAGCGATCTCAATGAGCGGAACAAGATGAGACCATCACATTGATTGACGAAGAACTTAAACAAATAGTTGATGTGGTCACTCTGGCCATAAAGGACAGATGGGTAGCCTTAGAAGAGCAGAAACATGCTACAATTAAAGATCGACACATTGCAGACTAGTGCGACTAAGGTACACCCACCCTCAGCCACCAGTAGTATAGCACTAGTTATAGACGATAGCCACTTCTGCTCTCTCCCTAGTGAAACTCTTTTGTTAAGTCCACCTAACGTGGGACTCCAAGTCCAGGCCAGTACAAAATTCCAGTTGAACTTAGCTAGGCTCTCTCATGAGGCCTTACAGGGTCTCCACACCACTGTATTTCAGAAAATCCACCATCGTGACCAACAACTACACCAATAGCTCGGTGTAGATGAACAAACAATCAATGCAAAGAATGCTGAGGTGTGCCTTGCCACCGTGAAGCACATAGAGCTCGAAAACAAGATTCATCAACTTTGTGCAGATGTTCCCATAGAGATCCCGGCCTCAGCCACCCCTTCGGCAAAAGTAGAAAGACTGATTGTAGCACTCAAGGCCTCTCAAGATGAAGTTTAGGTCATCAAGACATGCATGGAGCAGCAAATCGCAGATCTACAGGCTAAGTTATAGCCCGAAACACCTCTAGAGGTCCGAGCCCAGAGAACTGTGCTGGTCACCGCGGCCACGAATGTCATCACAGGGTAGATCGCGCAAGAAGCCCAACTACTGGAGTCCGCAATGCAGCTATGGACTAAGATCCAGTGTGATCCGATCTTGCGAGGAATAAACCAGGACCTACAGAAAAAAGAAGAAGAGTTTGAAACAATCGAAGCCACCCTTCCCAATTTGGTTCCTGCTCAATGCTTGAAACGACTTCGCACTAGCCAAGCGCTCCAAGTTGATATTGATGACCTCAGGAAAAAAATAATATCCTCAGTAATCGTCTAAAACCATGGGCTGAAGAAGCCCTTAAACTTTCACAGCATGCTGATGTTGCTATTAAGAAGCTAAACCAAAATCTGGAAAGTGTCACCACCGCGACTAAAGGATCGCTTTAAGAAATGTTGGTCGAGATTGCATAGAATGTTGTTGTCGAAAGTGAAGGCATGTTGCCTCTATTGGCTAAGATGATTAAAGTATTGCAAGCGCATGTCAAGGCTCCACTAGCACAGTGACTCGGGATGAGTCACAAGATTATGTTGGGGGACTGTTGGAGTAGGGTCTCCCAAAGGCTGTGAATTTTTTCCATTTTTGTATATTTTTGTATTTTTTAGTCTAACTTAGGGGTTTTGGGGTGGGTCAAATCCCCTAATGCATTGTAAATGGGTCAAGGGTAGAGGAAGAGTCCGCAAACAACGATTTGCGAACCATTGGATGCATAGGTAAATCATTATAAATAGATTAACCTTTTTAGAGTCATAGGTAGGAATGAATAGAGATTGATGTGACTTACGAATTGTTAGATTTGTGGTAGGGTTTTTTGGGTCAGGAATCATGTTGGCTATGTGCGCAGAGATCCTCTGTCTTGCTGTGTGCAGACCCAGCTCGTTGTGTGCACAGATGGTAATTTGGGAATGTAAGAGGATTTTGGGTAATGATATATGTATGTATAGGTAAGTATTGTGGACATCTGATGTTATCTACATCTTTTATGTTGTGGTTGATGTGAACTTTATTATATGATTACGTATATGTTTTTAGTTGTGAACTATCTGTGTTTATGGTACATATATCTGGGATCTGTTAATTTGTTGCAATTATATTGTTCTATGATTATAGCTGATAGTACGCATGTGGATGCGAACCTATTAAGTAGATCTGACAAGTTGTATTCTGGTTATTTATTGGAACCCATTCGAAATCCCCTTGTTGTATAGATTTGATATTTGTGGACCGACTTGACTTACCTACTCTCTCCCAGGGTGCGGAGATCCGGTTCAAGCACCCTCCCATACTGCTTCGGATGAGACTTTGGCCTACACAAGTAGGTCACTGCTGAAAGGGCCAGTAGTATAGGGGTTTTTTGGCAAACCTTAACCTCCAAACCTGAGTCAGGACCCCTCGAGCCAATAGTTACTGTGTACAATCCAACACATATCATTATTACAATTTATTTTTCCCATTCAGGCCATAGTATGGAAACCTTGCACTCTGATACCACCTCTAACAAACTTTAATATTTTATTTTTTACTAAATTACTACCCAAAGAAGGGTTCTCAACCTTTAAAAAATAAGTGAAAGGCTTTTCCATACTCATGTTCTTTAAATATACTTTGTCACTTTAAGCAGTAAATTCTATTCTTATAAAGCACATTATCCCTTACACAACAAATCAATATGTATTCGGCATCTAGCAAGTTCAAGTGTTCATCCATCCACTTGATTTTCCCTATAGCTAATGATTAACATTGTAAGAGGCACTTCTTAATATGTTATTGGGGCCATTTTTCACCCATAATTCTCAGTCTTAGTGAAAGCTATTTGTACATTACATGACTTTACCAACACAATTATATATGATCATATGTCAACTGCGAAATTATCCTTTGGATTATTTTAGTATAGGAATATTATTATTTGTCCCTACCCAAAGGGTCAAATGGGACACTTGTAATTGAAATGTCTTGGAATCTGAATCGGCTAAAAATAAATCTGATGCAAATTAGATGCTTAAACCAAAACTAGCCAAAGTTTTCTTGTACAATGTTTTTGTTCACATATTCCTTAGCCCATTAAACACTGAGGAGCGTCTCACTTCACCAATAAAAAGCTTCAAAATATTTGAGGTATTATTTTGCCTCTTTTCGAGGCCAGTAGAGGCATTGTGTATCAATTTTTATTTATTTTTAACTCATTTCCAACTCATTTTTTCATATTCCACTCATTCTAGTTTTAACAAATTTTACACTAGCTTTAAAAAGTTTTACATTATATGTTTTAGAGGATAGTGAAAATATTCATGCACTCCAACCACTTGTCATTATCTCTTCCCACCAGGGATTGAAATATTAAATCCTCGGACAAGCGGCTTCACTAAGTCAGGCCGCAATCTTGTAAGTCCCTGTACACATTTCTTCCTTCCTCTTGTACACATTTCTTCCCTCTTGTAGACGATTATTCCGGCGCTTCAGAAAACCCTATATGATAGCCTGCGAGGAGTGTGGAGTTTTGTGTAACCCTCATCTTGTCTTATCCTATTGCTGCACATTCAATAAAGAAATAGGATTTTTTTCACAAAGACATTTTCCAAAACCGAAATTCCATTATTCTTTGAAAAATTGTGGTCTTGCAAAAACAATATCAAAAACTAATCTGGATTACTATTACTTTGCAATATTACTTTGGTTTACTATTGTTGCATACTATTGCTGCAATATTACTCCCATTTACTACTTTTCACTAGTTATTCTAGTATTTTTTAAATTTAATGGAACTAAAAATGGTTCTGTATAAATTTTTAGTGGATTTATGTGTTGGGTAACATAGTAGCAAGTAGTTTTGATCAGTTGTACGTTGTGGGTTGAGCTATAAAATTGTTTAGAGAATATTACCTAGTATTTTTCCTCTGGTTTTCTTAGCTAAAATGTAACTACCACTGCAGCAGAATGCACAGTGGATGCTATGCTACCGAAATTCACTGAAACTAAAATCCAATTACGCCTCTTATGTGATAAGGTAGCTGCAATAGTCACGGTACAAAAATATGTTGGAGGTACCATTTTGTGTTGCACAAAAGCATCCTAATCCTCTTCATGATCTTGTGCATTCCATAGGAAATGGCCATATGATTCGAGAACATTGCTAGGAAATAGAGTCAATTAGTTAGATAACATCAACCTAAATTGTACAGAGAAGAAATTCCTAGCTAGCGAGAAACCTACCTGCAAAGATTATAACCAGAAAAGAACCCAATTATTGATGGAATAAGGTAGAATGTATACATAACATTTCCACTAAGAACTAAGAATGAAACCCTCGTACCTGCAAGATCGCAGAAATGAGACAAGGACCTCAATATTCTATTAAAGGAATAAAAATAAACTAAATTCCAATAAAATGGGCCAGGAAAATTAAGAACTAATTTTAATCAAGAGTCAACATTTTTTTCTTCTTTTCATTTACTTGTAAGTGGGAGGTGTTGAGCAAAATGAGCTGAGCACCAACAATACAGTAGAACATCATCTCTATAGTCACTAAGCCAGACAACTAAAATTTATAACAGAAGGAGATTATTCATAGTCACCTGCAATGTCTACATGGAAGTCATAAAAAATTCATTTAATTTCAGCTATGGTTTGAGTAAATGTGGTAGATCTCGGCTCAATAGGATGAGAAGAGAAAATGATAGTGAGAAGTGCAGTGGGGTGCATCGTAGTTGCCCCGAAACGAGCCACAATCAATGCTGACAGTTGGATAAAATACCATAAATCCAATGGTGGATATCTCAACGTGCACCATCGCTAGTGCAAGCCATGTACAAGCATTGTGTGCCTAACTCAAGTTGTGTGTAATCACTATAACTTCGAGAGGATTCTCATAATAAAACCGAGGTTAAGAGAGTAGAGAAATAAAAAATTCTACCCTTTCTCTCCCTTAATTTACTCGATAAATTTGTATACTTTTTGTTTCCGTTAGAAATTCATAGATGGTCACCTAAAAACAAATACATAGAAGTGTATGATTTATATATTTATTTTTGTATGTTTGAATATGGGGCGGAGATTTGGTGTGATATTTAGATTTATTAAAAGCGTTGTAATACATTTAAAGTCCTTGAGTGAAGGACTAACATTGTGTAGCACAGTTCTCAGTGCAGTAATGACATTGGCATTCCCATGCATTAATGCATCTTTCGAAACCTTTATTTCTAGAAAAAACATGTTACTACACCAAATTCTAGTCAAACGAGTGAATTGTACTATGTATAATTTATCCATAATTTATGTCTTTAGTGGTATTGTTTGTTGGCTAATTTTGTATATAATAAAATTGGCACTTATTAGTCCCTGCCTTTAGTAGGAATATAGCGATCGATAGATCATTTACTCCCTATTAATTCATTAGTTGACCAATTTTTTTTCCACTTTATCAACGTTTAGCCAAAGTTTTACAGTTTCAATTCTCATCCATAAAAATCTTAACAAATGCTTTTGGCTAGAAAGAATGGACATCTTAGTACCAACTTTGCTTATCCCAATGTAAAAAAGTTCTTTCATGTTATATTTTATGGCAATGTTCTGATTTATCACAAAGCAAAGTTTTGTGGCATGAAAATATTTTATATCCAAAATTTTCCAGGAATGTTGTGATTTTATCACAAAGAAAAGTTTTTTGGTATGCAAATATTTTATATCCAATGTTTTTTTTAGGACTGGTGTGACATGCTATTGATGCCACACCTTGGATACTTCTCTAGAGTGTCCTCGGTGGTCTTCCGCGCGTAGGTTTTTTTTATCGCTGAAATGGGAAGGCTAAGAGACATCTTGCTAAAGGAAACACAATAAAGTACAAGAGATAACAGTTGGGAAGAAGGCTATTGTTGAGGTTCACGTCTAAAGTTACGTTCATTTCAAAAAAATCACAAAAATCTTAAATAAAATCATGTTCTACAAACTATACATAAGGGAATCTAGGGAAATTTATTCCAGTATGATAGCTTTGCTCACTTGTATTTTTCATTTTTGTGGCTCCTTTTCATTGGCCCGAGCATAGCTTCAATTTTAGATCGGTAAGAATTCTCGGGGATGTGGTCTAGCGAGGTCTACTGGTAAGCTTTCCCAGATAGGTCTTACCTGCAAAAAAAAAATTGTAGGTCTTATCCTTTGAGTAAATTACATTGTTGACCTTGACTGTACTGAACTCATGTGCTATAAATTATACAAAAGGGAATATAGGGTAATTTATTCTAGTCAAATAGCTTGGTTTTATTTTTTCCTGTATTTTAGTGGTTCTTCTTCACTTTCTTTATTTATGTATTTCATAGGTTCCTTTTCATTCCCCTAAGTACAAATTTAAATGGGGAATGGGTAAGAATTCATGCGGAGCTCGTCCCACAAGGTCTGCCAGTTAATTTTTCCATATTAGTCTTATGTGCTAAAAAAACAAAATACTGTGTGTTTTATCCTTTGAAGAAATGAAATTTTCAATACCTTGACAGTACTGAATTCTAGACCTTTAAACCTTTATTTTAAGTTCATAAGAAAATCAAACTATGAAAATGTGAAAGTTTCTTACATAATTAATTCATTTTCAATATGATGGTCTCTTTCTTGTGGAAGACACCCCTTGAGCTTCATATAATGTTAGATATAACCCGCATCTAGTCAGTATGAGGGCTATAACCCCTATCAGGGAGGGTTTATTACCTTCACTTTCCTATATGGAACGTCCTAAAATGCACTTTAGTAGCCAATGGAAGAGAATCAACTATCCTCTTGGTAGTTGCCAATGAGCTTTCATAAATTGGAACTACCTTCCCTACTGAATGAATGAATCTATCGAGACTGGGACCTATCACAGAGATAAGGACTAAGCTATGAAATTCGACACATCCTTTAGTGACTTCCTAAGGGTTTCACTATTTTTATTGTTCTCTCTGTAAGCTAATTATTTGAGTTAGCCACACCTTTTCCGTCGTAGAGCCATCGAAGTAGGCCGAGCCCCCGTAGGTGTACCCTTGACTCTCTCTTAGAAAGGTCCAGTGGTGGGAATTTGGTAAAGTAAGGTGCATGTTGGCATTGATTAGATCACTTCTTGGATTGAATTTTGACCAGGAAAGCCTTTCTCTTTTCCCAGACTATATGGGTGGGGAGGAATTTCCGTAGAGGAGCTACAATTGCAGGAGATAATAGATCAAGTATTGAACCAACCAAATTTTTTTGACGTTGATAACCCTTTATTTCCTGCCCTACTTTCTTTTGAATTCTTGCAACAGGTTGTAGCCTTCAATCCAAAAAGTGTCAATTACTAGTGCCCAAGACCTGGGAGAGAGACCCTCATTCCTTGTTCACGATCAGTGCTCTATCTTCACGATTAGTTCTCTATTTCTTTCACCCCTAGTAATGAGTAATGGGGGTTGAGAGGCATCCATTGGGATATTATGGAATCCAACCTAATATCGAAATATCTAGGTTTGTGGGAGATATTTTAGTCAGCCTCATGGAGAGCACTTAGACCTACTTCCCTTTTTCATTTCATGCATGCTACGTGCTACCGATGTACCTAGATAGTTAAGGAGACACAACATAGAGAACTTATTAACAATGCACATTGGGCATTGTGCTTTCTGAATAAGGGATAAGTGGTTGAGTTCTCGTGAGGAGGGACCAGTGGTAAGGTTGTAGAACCACAAGAATAGACAAGTGGTAAAATGGTCAGCATACAGGTTATTTTTATTTAATTCAACTGTCATTGTTTCTTTTATGTGACAATTTCTACATGTATTATAGTTTTTTACACATGTGTCTTAAATATTTATTTTGTAATAGTTTTAAGAGAACTCTTTATTCCACTGGTTGCAAGAATTGATATGTGTTTTTTGTAGGAAGTCTAAGAGAACACTTTGTTCCACTGGTTGCAAGAAGTATAAGAGAATTCTTTGTTCCATCAGTGATAAGTTGAGAATTTCCATGTATATTCATGCATGGTATATGTATTTTCATGTTTAAAGATCTATTACCCAAAATTCCATTTCCTTTTATAAATCATACCCAATCACAAATGTCAGGTAGTTTCACTAATGCACCAATCGATATCATAGAAATTCTTGAAAGGAGAGTTTTTGTGCTTCCTCATTGAGCTCTAGTGGACCTTAATTCATGTTCCTCATCCCTTACATTCATTAGGAAAACTGAATGAAAGGTGAAAAATCTTAGGCAAACTTAACAATCTTTATAATCGGGGTCACACTCAGTACGTCTCAGGTTAAGTCCCTTATTGTATCGACATGAAATTTTTGGACACACAAATTATTGGAAATGTATTTGCAAATCTGGAAATATTGTACTCCTGTCTGGTCTTCTGAATTTTCTTTCATCTACAAATCTAAAATTCTTTAGCTCCCTAAATCAACACTTCTATTAAGATCAAAAGGTACATATTCTATAGACATATTACTACTAACTCAAAATTATCTCAATTTTTCATTGATAATGCATACTAGAAGAACATGGTATCATATCAATTACTTTTCATGTTGCAATTAGCTATTATGCCACAACTACATATGTACAAGTCTTAGTTTTTAAATGTACATAAAAAATTGCTAAATGGCAAGTACATATGTTAACTTTGTGATTAAGCCTTTCACGAACACAATACAATGTGATGCCACTCGAATGAAAATTTCCTGACTTGTTATTTTTCACTCCATACCAATATGATTGTAAGACCATTTATTGCAATTACAACCTAACATATCAACACATCATACAAGGTTAAATTTTCTATTACTCTTTATCTTGGTTTTGTGGCTAGATTTTTTATATATTATTTAGTTAATATTGTGTGCCATTATTCAGTTATATCCACAACCTTCTCAATTACTCATATCTCAATTTTACTTTCATATTCCTTTTGTACTTTGTTTTCCTCCTATAATGAAGGTACATTACACATACAAATACCTTTATCGATAGATTTACATTCCTGAAATTAATTGGATTCTTGGTTCTTTGCATCATAGACACCATTTTCATTTTGGAATCTTTGCAAGCTTTGTTTGGGAACATAGCAACCAACTTGATTATCCACTTGGAGTTTATGCTCTTCCCCTCTCCCCGCCCAAGTGACAACCCAAATGACTATACCTATTCTAGCTTTCCTTGAACACTAAAAGGAATTTGTCGCTAACCTAAATTCTAACAAATATGAGATGGTGATAGACGTTACTACAAAAATCGACATAGTTGTTAATATTGGTTGCATTCCAATGCTCGTGGACAAAAAAGGCCTCATGACCAAAGGTGTATTTTAATATTGAAGACTGAAATGAACATTTATTTTCTAGTTTTTATCATAATATGTTTTTTCTAATAATTTTTTTATTATGTCAGTTTGTTAAGAAGTACACATGCATAACTCATAGTATAATGAAATGGATAGGCCTCAAAAGTATTTTTTTGGATAATTTGTACTTATCTGTGCACTCTAGGGTATGTATTTCTAAAAATATATATTTCTTGTAAACCTACGTTATATGGTTTAACCACATTTTTTTAAATATAAGTTCTAATCGTTAATGTGAAAAAAAGAGAAAGTTTAATACAAACAAACTTTATAGAAGATTGTGATTGTAAAATATGCCAGAACTTGAAGGGAACTGATCAAATCAAAATGATAGGTGTTAAATATCATTGTCTTTTTCTTTAGTTTAATAATAATTTCGGGGAAAAGAAATCATATTTTACTACAAAATGTTTGGAAAATAAATTTCTTTAGCTAAATAGGTGTGCACCAAAATATGCAAAATCCAGTGAAGGGTGTGATTTAGTTTTTCTTAATTACAGATTGCAACGCATTTCTTGTTTTAATGGATTTAAGTATTTTCATGAATGGAACCATTATTTTGAAAAAAATACTTCTCGCCAATAAATTAATGGTTCATTGTCAAATCAACTGAGTTTTAATGCATCCTTCAACATCTAGTTCTCTCTATGATCTACCCCACTTGCATCAAATGAATTTGAAAAAGGATATGACTATAACCAAATTGCAAGAAATTTTGATGGAATAACCTTCAGACCTGGCACCTAAACTAGAGGAAGCCTCTCTTAGCACTACAACCCCTTGAGGTATGTTTCTTTGAATCATTCCAATATATATACACATATATATAGGTAAACTAGATCTTCCAAATTACTACTTTTAACCATTATTGGGTCGAATCTTAGTTATATACATATGGCCAAAAATGAAATAAAATGCAACAAAAAAATCTATATCATTCAGGCATAATATTTTCTTTTGTGGATGGAATCCTCTGAGAAGACTTTAAAAATAAGTTTTTTCCCTTTTAAATGAACTCGGTAAGTGGCTACTAGAAAAAATGAGCATAAATAATAGTCTTAACCTTGGAAATACTTCAGTGCATTCAAAAAACTTGTCTCATTTGATGTATTCCATTTATTAAGGTTAGAGACATGAATTAAATTACACACACACACACACACACACACACACACAAATATATATATATATATATATATATATATATTATTTAGCCCAAGAGGCTAGGTCAACTAATTTATTTTCTCACAACACGTGTTGGATTAAATATTTCTTGATGAGGTGTACCAATCTATCTTGATAGGTTTATCAAATGTGCCATTGAAATGGTGACAAAGCATCCCGGACATTCTCATTAGGTTTTTCTTAGAAAATTATATAGATAAATACCTCAGCCTACCAAAACAATGAAAGAAAAAGAAAAATCATGTCCTCACTAGATCTACAAACATGCATCTATAGGCATGAAACTGAGTAAAAGCATAATTTCCATATGTTTAAGGAAACTAACAATTTCAAATTACGTTTCCCCTTCAGCCAACTCATGAAGCTCTTGAATAGAAGTTTTCAGATTGATATTGCCTATTTTTTTCCCTTTTTATCTAATCTTTGACAACTTAGGGGTTTGAATAATTTCTGAAAACATTGTTTTGATGTCCATTTATAATTTCAGTGGAAATTCAAGGGTTCACAACTTTAATCTTCTGAAGTAGCTAGTCCTCCATGATGACTCCTTTTGCACTATTGAAACCATTGATTTCATGGTATGGCAGGAAGTACGTTGTAATATACAATGCCTAGAGACTAACATTGTACAAGCTTGCAGCAAAGTAAGCATACTCTTTACTAAAATATGCAATATATGAAATTTCCATTCAATATCTTTGAGTGGTTGGTATATAATGCTTCTAAAGTAACATTTGTAGGCTTTCAAAAGAATACTTTGTACAAAAATATGCAATTTATGAAATTCACATTCAAGGTCTTTGAGTGGGTGGTGTTTATCTTATTTACTATTTGTTGCAAAAGAAATATTTAAATTCCAATGTCCAACATATTTTCCCATTTTTTTGTCAATGTGCAAGTGTACTTCCCCCGAGATGTGTAGCTCGACTTGAAAATTTGTTTTAGGGTCTGTGGAATTTTCTCTACTTCAACCACTAACACCATTAGAAGCCACTATGGTTTTCCCATAGTAACAACTGAATTAGATCCACCCTCTATACGAATAAAACATTCAAATAAATTTTCAACTCCTTCAATGGCCTTTACTAGTATAAATGAACATTATTAACTTCTGAAAACCTCCTCCAGACGCAAGTGTGCACATTTGGGTAACCCGTGTTCTAGAAATCAATGTCATGTGACAACATCAATGTTGTAGATGATTCTTTTGGATTAATCGCATCATTAGGGCCTATGTTTTGAACCATCTAATTTGATTTATCTTCAGGATGAACCATATTAAATGGTTAGAAAATTAGACCTTAATCCAAAATACTCATTTACAATATTATGGATCACAAAAGTCTTAGATCAATAGAATCAATGTTAATAATCCAAAATTTACTGCATCAAATGTAGAATGTAGGTTTCGAAGATGATAGGAAAATTTAAAAAAACTTGCTATTGTGAAAGTGACTGATAACATGATGGTAAAACAACTAGTTTGTTGTGATCTTCGGATCACTTGTATAATTAAATATTAGACAAACCTTAAATTTAGTATTTACTTAAACAGGTGATTCCTATAGGAATTACATTATGATTATCTGCCTCTTCCATTAATACTGTTAGAAGACACTTGAGGTTTTCCTATAGTATCAATTGAATTAGATCCACATGCCATAAAAAGAAAATGTTAAAAATATTTTTTCAACTCCTTCATTGTGCTTTACTAGTATAGATGAACATTGGTCCCTTCTCAAAACCTCTTCCAAACACAAGTGTGCACATTTCCTCACCTTTGTTTCAGAAATCAATGTCATGTGATAGAATCAATGTTAAAAATAAAAAAATTACTTCATCAAATGTAAATTACATGTGTCAAACATGATATGAAAAGTTAAAATAAATGTCTATTGTGAAAGTGATTGATAACTTGACGGTAAAACAACTAGTTTGTTGTGATCCTTGGATCACTTATATAAGTAAATAGTAGACCAACCTAAACTTTAGTATTTACTTACACAGTGACTCCTATAGGAATTGCATCATCGTTCTGCCATCACAAATAATCCCCACAAGAACACAACCCATCCTTAAAATTATGGAAGCCACTAGTGTCCAATTTCTATCCGAACAACTATGTAGATGTGCTTGGTAGCATTGTGGTAGAGACCACAGATACTGAGGTTCTTGATAACTTGAATGTGATAGACTTGTATGATTTTGTGTGTGCTAGAGAATTTATATGCAACAATTGAGTTGGATCAATGGCATTATATGAAAGTGACGACAACAGATCTAATATACATAGAGGAAAACAACGGTGTTGTTAAAAAGGTAGAAAGAAGTGATCCATTTTCCATAGAACTTGATCTTGAAGCAGAAGAATATGTTCCAATACCAAAAGGTGAAGTCCAAAATGTGATTGCACCTACTTTTTTACACTTTTTAAGTAGACCATACATATAATACACAAATGTAGAAAAAAACATGGTTGAATATAATGATGAATAATCATGAAGAATGCTACGATATATAACTAGGATGGAATGATATTAGTTAGTTATAACTAGCTAGATATTGATATCACAACCATAATGGTACTGGAATTAGCACAAGTTTTGTTTGTTGGTGAAACAACCATTGGAAGCACCATTAATTAATTTGTACTATTGTACTGAAGTTGCTCACTGAAAACCATATCGGTAATTGTCTATTCCTCTGCATTTTTGTTCAAGTTACTCTCATATTCAAGTTACACTAATAAAAAAAATATTTATGCAATTACTGTAAATGTGTACCAAGTGTCCCACAATCCTTGACAATATTTTTGCCTGACTTAGAACCGATGGTCCTGAAAATGTGTATCAACTTTCCGTGTCTCCTTGATGATCCTTTTGCATAAACTATTGGTATTGAAAGCTTCTTTATGAAACAATTATTAATTCTTACACCGCACCCTTCAACATATTATGCAAAATGACTTTGTTATTGGATTCCCCTTAGTTTGGAAAGACAACATTGTTACTAGCTTTGCCTAGCTATGTCTATGGAACAAGAAATGTAATCCATAACTACCCTTGATCTTGAAAGTCCATGGACAACCGAAGAGGAATCCTTTAAGTGTTAATTTTCATGGAATATGCACATATCTTTGAAATCCATGGTATCAAATAACATTTAGCGGCACCCTCCCAGACTAGCATTGTGGAGGAAATCTGTGTTGTGGATTTAATTCCCCACAAGTTGATTTTGGCATCTCTGGAAAACATGAACAACCTAGGAAGAATTATTCGCTTGTAGTCTAAAAAGTTACAAGCTTATCTAGTCTCCCTGACATAGTGGAAACCAATCCAAGCCCTTCATCTTATCTAGAGCAATAAATAAAAAGAAAGAGAAACTATTTTGTTTTTTCATGTTTGTTAGAAGTTTTAGAAATTGGAAACTAACTTTATCCAGCCTTGCAGAAGAATACTTTGTACTACTTGCTGTTACTTAAATTATTTTGCAGAAATAAAAGGGAGTGACATAGGTTATCTTCTGTTCTATTTTATGTTCCCAATCCAGAAATTTCATAAATATTGCTTTTCCATTGCTTGCAGAGTTGGTATCCATCCATGAAAAAAATTCATTTGAACACTTGATATTAAACCCATAGTGTTACATTGGTAGCACAACTCCCTACATAACCAAATCCCATGATGTGGAGTATGCAAGAGGAATCTAAAAACCATCTCGGTAATTGGCTAGTCCTCTTTTTTTTTATTCAAGCTACACTAAAATTCAAGTTACAGTAATAGACAAAATATTTATGCAATTATTGTCAATGTGTACCAAGTCTCCCTAAATCCTTGTCGATCTCTTCCCTTGACCTAGAACCACTTGTCCTGAAAATGTGTATGAATTTCCCTGATATTTTTACAGAGTTACTAATGCACGTCGAATTTCTGTATGTTTAGATTTATTCTTTGTAATAAAGTTTCAATTTATTGGAATTTTATGTGGCTATTGCAATTATTAATAATGTTGTGACATTATAACAACTAACTGGATTTGGATTCTAAAAATTGATGCAGGATTAACCTATTAACATAAACCCATATTTAACTTAACCCATAATTGCGTGGATAAAAATAAGGGAAACAAATATTGTCATAGATTTTGTTATGAACCAGTAACCTAAAAAATTTCGTTGAATTTATTTTGATCCAGACTCTTGGCTTGGAAATATGTGGCGATATCTTAGTGATAAATGAAATTCAAAGAGTATTTTTTTCTCTTCATACAATATTTAACTCATGATACTAACGTACGATGTTCTAGGTGACATCCAAAAATTACGAGGAACAATATTGGGCTAATAAAAATCAACCATATGAATATGTTCTAGTCATAGAATTTGCAGAATATTTTAGTTCATTTCATGTAGGTCAGATTTAGTTTATTTCATTTAGGGTAGTTGTTTAAGGTCAGTTGATGGATATTTTTCATCTAATCCAATCTCTACTACCATATTCTTGTCACTTTTCAAATGTAATAATGCCCGTCTCTCCTACCATATGCTTGTAATTTTCCAATGTAATAATGCGCTTGATGATAAATGAATGTTTGTTGGTGGTGTTTCAAGTTATAAAGTCACAATATCTCTGCCATGGATATCCATGACATAGTGCTTAAAATCCAATTGCATCACAAACTTTCCTCCAAATTTTTTCCATCTATTCCATGCATATCGATAGGGACTACTGCTACGCAATTTCTCCTGTTTTAAAGACATTCGAACTGAGATTCTACTTGAAACCTGCCATTTTACGGTACTCCTCGAAACTTTTTTCACAAAGGAAAAATTCGTAATTTTATTAATTGAAACAAAATTACATGTTACACTTTGTTGTAGCAAATAGAGAAAATCATGTTAGTAATTTGCAGCCAGAGGCTAGATAAAACAGGGGAGTGAAAAATTAAATTTTCCTCCCTTTTTTCTTTTCAACCTTTTGCCATGGACCAGGTGATGGCATGGTTGTGATAAGTGCGAGTTGATTTTTGTTTATGCTTGCTTCGTAGTACTCCTCGAAACTATTCAACTATGACAAAAACTATTCAAATATGGAAGGGACTTGCTATTATGTTGCTCGTCTTATTCAATTTATTCTATTTGTGTTGGCTATTCCCTCAATAGTTGTTACATTTAAAATCCAAACACACAGGACCATAGTCCTTCTTATACATGTATTTTTCTTTAAATTATTCCTTCATACATTGAAAAGGTAATTATTAGGTTGTCTTATCGCAGACTCTGGAGATGAAAACTATCATCATGTCTAAGACTTAAGTTGTAATTCATCTAACAATTGAAATTTTAGGGCTAATTCTGCATTGTCGATTGTGTTTGGTAAATTATCAAGGTAACTTCCTTTATCTCCTCTTGTAGAAATCAGCCATTTTCAAATCACAATCTACAAGGAAGTGTCTACAAATAAACCCTCGCTGGTGTATTGGGTATGATTCGTAACCCAAATTTCATTGATGTTTTCCTCTCCAGCTTTGCTCAATCATTTTCCATAGCCATGTTGTGCAATGCTTAATAATATTTCTAGGAAGGTTTTGGCCCATGGTCAACTATGGGAGAGGGATGGACAATACTTCACCTTATTGCACTAGGTATTTCTTTCACTCTCCTTTTATTTAATCTATTTTTCGCCTTTGGTAAATTTATTTTTGAATTTCTTCGTCACCTGGAGCAGACAAAAGGGTTTTGGCTCCCTCTGAAACTGTGTATAGGTAACAACAACCTCGAACATTTATTGCAGCAGTAATATTTTGTATTTGGATTTCGGTTTCTGATTAACCCTTTTCTCTTCTAATTCAGGTATATTCATTGGTTTATTTTGTTCTACTCATCGCCTTCACCCATTAGCAACTCACAATCTAGAAGGAAGGGTCTGCACCTAAACCCTTGTTGGTGTATTGGGTATGATTCTTAACCCAAATATGATTGATGTTATCCTTTCCAACTTTTATCAACCATTTTCCATACCCACGTCATGTAATGCTTAATAATATTGATAGGACTATGTTGGTCCATGGAAAACTATGGCATAGGGATGGACAATACTTCACATTCTCGCACTAGGTATTTCTAGAGCACCTCTTTTATTTAATTATTTGTTTTCCTTTGGTAAATTTCTTATTCAGTTTTTGCATCACCAAGTGCACACAAAAGGGTTTTGGCTTCCTTTGAATATGTGTATAGGTAACAACAACCTCGAACTTTTATTTCAGGTATAATATTCTGTCTTTGGATTATGTTTTCTGATTAACCCTTTTCTCTTCTAATTCAAGTATATTCATTGTTGGATTGTGATCTACTCATCGCCTTCGGCCATTTGCAACTAAAAATATGAAAGGAAGGTTATGCAATTAAACCCTCGCTGGTGTATTGGGTACGATTCTTGACCTAAATTTCATTAACGTTGTCCTCTCTAGCTTTTCTCAACCATTTTCCATACCCATGCCATGCAATGCTTAATAATATTGTTTGGTATGTGTTGGACCATGCAGAACTATGGAAGAGGGATGGAGAATAATTTTTTTCTCACAGAAGGTATTTCTTGTGCACTTCTTTTATTTAATTATTTATTTTCCTTTGATAAATTTCTTATTCAATTTCTTTGTCACCTGCAACACAGAAAAAGGTTTTGGCTCCCTTTGAATCTTTGTATAGGTAACAACAACCTCAAACTTTTATTGCAGCTATAATATTCTCTCTTTGGTTTGCAGTTTTATATTAAACCTTTTCTCTTCTTATTCAGGTATATGTGTTGGTTGATTGTGGTCTACTCATCACCTTTGCTCATTTGCAACTCAAAATATGAAGGGAAGGATATGCAAATAAACCTTCTCTCTTGTATTGGGTATGATTATTAATGAAAATTTCATTGGTTTAATCCTCTCCGACTTTTCTCAACCATTTTCCATACCCATGTCATGCAATGCTTAATAATATTGCTAGGACTGTGTTGGCCCATGGCCAGCTAGGGAAGAAGGATGGAAAATACTTCACCTTCTCACACGAGGTATTTCTTGCACACTTCTTTTATTTAATTATTTGTTTTCCTTTGGTAAATTTCTTATTCCATTTCTTCATCACCTAAAGCACATAAAAGGGTTTTGGCTCCCCCTGAATCTGTTTACACGTAAGAACAAACTCAAACTTTTATTGCAGTTGTAATATTTTGTCTTTGGATTTTGGTTTCCTATTAACACTTTTCTCTTCTCATTCAGGTATATTCGTTAGTTGATTGTGGTCTACTCGTCTCCTTTGCCCATTTTCAACTCACAATCGGGAAGGAAGGGTCTGCAAGTAAACCCTCATTGGTGTATTAGGTATGATTCTTAACCCAAATTTCATTGATGTTTTCATCTTAACCCAAATTTCATTAATGTTTTCATCTCTAGCTTTTATCAACCATTTTCCATACCCATGTCGTGAAATGCTTAATAATATTTCTAGGACTACGTTAGTCCATTGCGAACTATGATCGAGGGAGGGTTTTGGCTCCCTATGAATCTAATTACAAGTAACAACAACCTCGAATGCTTATTCCAGATGTAATATTCTGCCTTTGGATTCTGGTTTCCGATTAACCATTTTCTCTTTTGATTCAGGTATATTCATTGTTTGATTGTGGTATATACGCATCTTCGCACTTCTCTATGTTACCACGTTTTTACAAAAACAAACCCTCTTTCTCATAGCTCTTATTGGCAACCAAGCTCTTATCTTAATTATTTTCAGCAACCATCTAAATTTCCTATCATATTGTTGTAGGTTACTGCACTAGTTTGTAACCTAATTGCATAAACATTTGTCTAGTAAGTTTACCCTCACAGCATATATAATTTATAAAATATTGATTTTGAATGATGCCTCTAAGCTTTGTAATTACACTTAAATATTGAGAATCAGTTATATTGTATTATTGATTCATGACACAATTTACAAACCCCCACTTAAACTATAAGTGTGGGTTATTAGCATGGCATTTTATGGATTGAGGAAAATATCTTAACTAATTAATAAATATTATCAAAATGTTTTTATTATTGGAATTATTGTGTATTAATGTTCATCAAAAGTTATTCTTTCGATATTGTTCCTCACGATGTAAGTTTTGTTTTGGTTAGGAATATAATTTGTATGTTCTCCAAACCTTGTCTTAATGCTAGAGCTTGATACATGGTTTCAATATTTCACGAAATGTTTTATATCAGTGATTAACAATAGTAATTGTTGGGGTTTATACGGTTCAATTTATCCGGTCTTTTCTCCGCTTAATTATTGCTTTTCTTGAATTATGAAGACTGTTCGAGCCCACCGGGTCTAGGCGGCATTGGCCAAAACTAACCAACTGTATTCACTAACAAGTATTAGGTTATCTCTAAACTTCGGTGTCTTTGGATAAGTTCTTATTTTATCACTAACAAGTATTAGGCTATCTCTAAACTTTGGGGTCTTTGTATAAGTTTTTATTTTATTTTATTTCACTATTGTGGTACCTATCCAACGTAAACGCCAGAACTGCAGAGTACTATACTCGTACGTTACCATTTCCTAAATGTCCATAATATACAGATTAAGCTTATGCATAGGAAGACTTTTAAATTCTATGGTATATATATGTGTTTATTTTCAGCTTCTTGGTTTCTAGTAATAAATTTTGTGTACAATTTTTTTATATAATTATATATATATATGAATGGTCAAGGCCTATTTTCCACCATCTTGGATTAATCTGACCATAGTTTCAGATACCATTACCAAATATTATTATTTCTAGTTTTATAGTTTTCACCTAAATTCTTAACTTTCCGTTTTCACAACTTCGTGAATTTTCTGTTCATATTGTGTGCTCCATTCAACTAGTATTTTGTTTATTATTGTAGTTGTATAGTTTTCATTTAGATTGTTAATTTTCCATTTTCCTATTTTTGTTCATATATTATGTAACAATTTTCCACCAAAATTCACATAAATATGATTAAGAGTGAAAATATTTTTCTTATTATTTTTTCTAAATAAAAGAGGTTTTTTTTAAGTACCATATTTTATGGTGCTTTGCATGTATACAATTTTATTATAATAAAAGAGGTTTTTTTTAAGTACCATATTTTATGGTTCTTTGCATGTATACAATTTTATTATAATAGTAATAAATATTTTTTTATACCATTTTCTATTTAAATTGCTTTGCATCATATACAATTTATTATTATAATAATAATTTTGATATTTTTCTGATAAATTTTTAATTTTTTTAAAATTGGTTTTGGTGCTTTGCATCACAATATCTTGATCAACGTGATATTGGTTTTTGGTGGTTTGCATCATACACCATGAAATGCCAGGTATGTATTTAACACCAAATTTAACATTTTTTACTAACTCCACTTTTGCACCAAAACATAGCACCACTTGGGTATCCCGACATTATCACCACTTTTACACCACTATTTGTAAAATGAAAATTTCTCAAATCCTTTACAAATAATGGTGCTAATGTGAGGCTAAATAGCCTTTCCTCTTATAGTAAATTCCATGTACTCCGCAAAAGATAGACTTCTAGATTGAATATTTCTTGAAACTAATAATATCTAATTAAAAATTTCTAAATAATTTTCTATATTTCAAAAGTCATTGACGCTAATATTATTCCTTTTATTGGTTGTAGGTGTCATTGAACACCTATGATGGTGTTCCCCCAAGGACGAAGGTTCTGCCAAAACCCTGGTTAACATTCATGTAATAAAGTTAATGAAGTCAAAATAAAAACCACACGGACACTTATTCCAAGCTTCATATTGGGAAAAACATCCTAGTGCAGGTATTCACATGGTTTATTATGGCTATGGAAATTGGCAAAGGAAATGACTAAGGCTTTGGAAAGGAAAAGTGACATTTATTGGTATTTTATTTATGAAAATAATGGAAAATAAGATAAAAGAGAGGTGAAAGCTCACAATCTGCATGTGAGGAGCAAAAATGGAAAATAATGGAAAATGAATATAATAGAGGCCTCATTAATAAAAAATCTTATGAGAATCAACTCATAACATTTTTGTTTAGTTCACACTTTGGCACTCTCAATCTATTCTCACTTTCATACTCTTGGCCACTTAGAATTTTCATGGAGTATTGTTAGAGAAGTGTGGAATACATGGGATTTTGTGCCAGAAGGCAAAGGAAAAGCAAGAAATCACAAGAGGAAATTGGAATCAATAGCTACATTGGGTTTTCTTGCAGGTATCGAGTTGCATGTATGATTTCCTTGCTAGTTTTTCCATTCACGGAGCATGTATGTGGTTTATCGGTTATGATATGTCATTCGCATGGAGGATTTCGTGGATTGAAAATAGTTTTTTCTATTTTTCCATTGCCTCGATACTCATATTTTTGTAGGTTTATTTCCTTTTTTTCTAGTTCATTCTCATGTTCTTTATGGTTGTGGGTTCAGTTACTAGTTCTTGGAAACCTTGGTTTGATAAACGCTGTAGAAGCCCTCTAATAGCTTGGGTTGAGTTACTAGTCCCAGAATCCTTGGTTGGAAAAATATTTTGGAAGCCCTTGCTAGGTTGAGTTACTAGTCCTAGAAGTCTTGGTTGGACAAACTCTCTCGAAGCTTGAAAATAGTTGTGGGTTGAGTCACTAGTATTGGAAGCCTTAGTTGGAAAAACCACTTGGAAACCCTACAAAACTTCTGTAGAGACCGATATGGTGATGGTTAGTGATGTTCGACCGTGAGGTGGAATTATTGGTTTAGGGTTAAGGTGGTTTTTCCTTTCGAAGACCTGGTTTGGATTTGTTTGATTTTTTTCCATGAGATCCCACATCCATGCCTGGAATATGGCATGGGGTTGCTCAACTAAAAGAAATATTTGGCTCAGCCTAATCTATGGTCATATGGTACAGGAACTCCTAGACCTTGTTTCATTTTTCTTATGTCAATAAGAGTTCTTCCCCTCTTGTATTTTACGGGTAAATTTTCTTATTATTAGATGATTTTATGGTTGTTATACCCTTGCTATTTATGTGGTTTATATGCTACTTATGAGTATGTTTTATGACATAATTCATGTGTGGCTCTTCTATTTTTTTTATTAGAAAATGAATGAACACTGAATATATGACCTAGTAGATGACCATGCAGCTATTGTGATAATAGATGAACACTTCATAACAATTTTCAGATAAGTATGAGACTCCTATGCTTAGATATGTTTTTTTGACCTATAGATTACATATTTGTGAAACGTTTTACCAAATGTTTGTCTTGCCTAGTAGGGGTCAAATCGATTACTTGTACCAATGATTGCATTAGTAACCTTATTCTCGTGTTGTATATCATTTATAAAAGTTTCATGAAGTTTTGGGTAGTGGCCTCATACCTGGCTCTGAAAGCTTGGCTTAGAACCATGGATGCTGGGTCAGAATTTCCTGAAAGAGACCACAGTCGCTGAGATTACTTCTCGTGGGAATGACTAGAAGGCCTCAGTTGCATACATGGCTAGTCATGGGATCACCTGAAGGTCCGTACGCATAAAATGTCAATTACTCTCAGGGGTTGGTCTCCTGGAAAGGGTGGTTTGTTCCTAAAGGTTTTGTACGATGTGTGGAAGTTCAGATTGGTATTTTGATGTTGGCTTCACTTCCTTAACTATACTTGGGGAGTTGAATCATATCACAGTAACTATTCATCACATGTTCACCCCGATTATACAATTAGCTTGGGTAAATTTGGGAGGAGGTTGTTACACATTTCCTCACTTTCAATTTTTGTTTTTTGTTTATTTTAATTCCTTACAATATGTTTGTGCTCTTATACGTTCTTTCACATGGTGGCGAATCACATTAAAAGAAAAGATATGGCCACACAAGATAATCATAACACAATAATATAATCACAAAAAATCATTAATGTCCCACCTATAAATGATTGTGTCCCTAACTTTTAGCATACACATTAGCCTTTATTTTTTTTTTGTCTTTCTTAGAAGGTATCAATCCCAAATGTTAATACACCATTCACACCATCCTCCTTTTTTTCCTTTTCACTATTCCGAAGCCATCACTTTCTCTTACCTTCCATGAGTGTTACTTAACCAGGAAGGAACTAAGTTTGTTTCTAGAGATCAGAAATTATTTTAATGATATATCAATATTCTTACCTTTATTCTTGAGTCATATCCCCAAGAAAACGATGTAGTTTTTAACACTGTGCAGAAATTATCTGCAAACGAACTCTTCAAACAAAAAATAAAAAATAGCGATAGCATAAAGCATAAAACAAATATACACATAGATTTTCCCCTTGATTCCAAAATCGAGACTGCCAACTTGATTTTTCACTATATTTCTTTCAATGTTACAACACACACACACACACAAATATACATGTTGAAGCATTTATAAAACTCAATCCATTAACCCTGGATTAGAACATAACCATAGTTCCCTTAACAACATCTAAAAAATAACAAGAAAAAAAATTTACCACATTTCCATAGTTCCCCAAACAAATTATAATTTCAAGCTATAACATTTATTATGTAGAGCTATTACAATTGAAATTGTTTCTATTTTGGAAATTTAATTAAAAATTAATAACTAGAGTCTCAGAATAATCACATATGTTTTTAATGCTTCTTAAAAAGTGATAAGTGGGAGCAAATCTAAATTATTCTTTTTATTTTATTGAGGATATGTATTAATATTGTTCAATAATGAGAAAAACATTTGAAAGAAAGATATAATTATTTATTTTTGAATTTCTTTTAAATTGGTTTTATTGCTTTCAATTATGTAAGTTTGGGTTTATAAAGGATTTAAAGATGCTTGTTTAGCAATAATTTCTCTTGGGTTTATCTTATTCATATTTGCTATGTCTCTTTCCATTTATTTTTTGATGACATTGCTTGAATGACTAGTCTAGATTTATCTAACTTCACATCTATCATGTGCCTAGAGAGATCAAATCCTAAGATAACATTATTTTTATTATTTTTATTTTTATTGTTTAAGTTGACATTAGCCAATTTTTTTTTTATTTTTTTTTTATTTTTTGAGGAGGCGACATACTTACACATCTAGGTCATACTAGGTAGTAGAATTTATTTTTATTGTTAAAGCCGGCAATAGCCAAAATTCTATTTTTAAAAAGAGAATCCATACAACTGAAATAGATTATAGAAGAGAGGAATAACCTGTTTCTAAGTTTTTAATAACCCGCATATATTTATATTTATTATTTTTTGAGGACTTGACATACTTGCTAAAATAATTTTTACTATTTTTTGAGGACATGACATACTTACATTTAAGAGTCACATTCAGTTCTATAATACACCTTTATTCATTTTAACCATGGATAAAAATTCTTTAGAACTAAAAATTTGACTAGAAAAAGGTCACAGTCAAATTACTTGTAATGTCCTAACCATAAAAATAAAAATCAATTGTTTTATATATATATATATATATATTTATTTTAATCATATATAATAGATACATTTTTAAATAATTTTCTTAGAATATTTTATTTATGGACTATATTTTCATATTAAAATGAATTTTCTGTTATTAATATATTTTTAAATATATTTCAATATTAATATGGACATCAAATTATTTTATTTATCTTGTCAAAATAAAACATGTATATTTATTTATTTTTATTTCAAAATATATATATATATATATATAATTTGTCAATCCTAGTTGACTATAAACAATTTACAAATCTCCAGTTTCTGACCCTATTAAGTGAGAAAGCCAGTCATTCAATGTATCCAAATAAGGATCTATCATTGAAAACTACAGCAACATATATAGAGAAGCATGTCTAATGGAAATATAATGCTAATTGTTGCAATTACCAAGCTAATAAAAAATTCTTGCTAAATGTGGCCTTTTAGCTTGCTTTGATATTTTCTATAATTCAAACTCTTTCTCTTTAACTATATTGAAAATTTATAAATAAAAAATAAAATAAAAACAAAATTCTTCCCCTACTACATTTTCTACTGATAAATTTTATTAAAATCATTAAATTTACATTACAAAATGATTTACTTAAAAAAAATATTTCAACACATTAATAAGGTTATGCTTTTCATTTTTAAAAATGATATTTTCGAATAACAAATATCTTGTTTAATAAAAAATAAGGCAATTATGGTAGCCTCATTTTTTTTATATGGCATTTGAATCATTGCAGAAAATGTTTTAATTTTGGATGACATTGAATTGGGACATGCAAACAACATTAATTAGCTTTAGTTGATATACTTAGATCTGTTACGAAACAACTAAAGTGAACTCTAAGTTGTAAATAATTAAAGTTTTTTAATCCTAAAAACTAAAGAACGAAAGAGGCACAATATTTATTGAAAATCTTTAAGTTTCCACACTTAATCCTTTAAGATGTTCATTATATCCTCTGCAAAGGGTGGAATATGTTAAATGAAAAAATAAAATTATAAATTTCCACACTTAATCCTGTAAGATGTTCATTATATCCTCAGCAAAGCTGGTGAAATATATTACATGAAAAAATAAAGTTATAAAATTGGCCTTTCAGGTTTAGGAATATTAATTTAATTTCAATATGACATCGTTTTCCTTTCCAAACATTAAGTGGAACTTTAATTTTTTAAAAACATTGCAGGGTTACGAATATAAATTCTATTTCAATATGACATTGTTTTGCCTTCCAAATTATAAGCGGAATAAAAAGCATTTTTATCTATAGGATTTAGAGGTGTCGCTCTCTTACATTGTGGTTAGATGTAGCTGTCTTAGCTTGTAGTTTGATTGAAACTCTGTTATTTATTTCATTTGCTTGATTAAATTTTATTTAAATTAATTGAAGTTATTATCTGTTAGCTTATTCAATTCAGAAAAAGATTGAAAATATATCCAATACTTTTTTAATGTTTTGGAATTTTTTTTATAAGTAATAAACAAATTAAATCATAAGTTACAATTAAAAACAACACTAATTATAGTGTACTTTAAACTTTTCATTATAAATTAATATAATTTTGAAATTTTGATTTTAACCATTTTATATATTAATCTTAGTAAATTATTTAACTTAAAAAATAAAAAATTCAACATATTTTTAAATTTTAATTTTAAACATTTTATCATATTTTATATATTAATTTTATTAAACTATGTAAATTAGAAAAATAAATATTTTCATTTTAATTTTATATTTATTATTTTAACCATTTTATATATTAATCTTATTAAATTATTTAACTTAAAAAATGAAAAATTTAACATATTTTCAAATTTTAATTTTAAACATTTTATCATATTTTATATATTAATTTTATTAAACTATGTAAATTAGAAAAACAAATATTTTCATTTTCATTTTATATTTATTATTTATTATACATTGTTAAATATTGTTTATTTTTAAATATTATATAAAATCATTTTTATTTAAAATGGATGAATATTATTTAAAATTAATTTTATTTAAAATAAAGGAATTTAGTTAGTCATATTAAAAATGTAATTTAATAAAATATGGCCATAAAAATGAAATATGATCTAAGAAGAGAATGGAGATTTAAGTCCCCTATCAGAGAAAAAGAAAAAAGAAAAAAGAAAAAAAGAAAAAAAAAAACATACATAAATATTTAGTTGGCCCACATGGAGAGACTTGCAATGTAAGCTCAAATCCTCTAAATCACTGGTACAAGTGCAAGGACCCTGCTTCTGCTCCTATTGTTATGTGTTACAAGTGCAAGGACCTTTTTTCTACTCCAGTTGTTATATAGCTGTGACAGCTTTGTTAGAGTTAATCAATGTGTATTAGTTAAAGACATTTGTTATTTTATTTTCGAGTAAAAGACTTGAAAACTTTATTATTAAAAAAAAAAATTGATTTTGATGAAATCATTAAACTAGATAATGGAAAAGAAATATTTTTAAGCTGTTGGCAAAAGTTTCTAAGAATAGGAGGTGGTTGGGGACAGTTGGAGAAAACAGTTAGCTACCCCTCAAGGGATAAAAGGGATTCCCAGGAGAGGGGTGGGGGTTCTGTTAATTCTGGAAGGAAGGGGAAGTATTTTCTAGAGCTGGTGTGGAGACCAGTTGAAAATAACTTTTGAAACCCTTGAGAAAACCAGATTGTCTGTTGGTGAATGGATTGGGTATCCAGAGGTCACAGAAGGAACATTCCACTATTAACCCGTGGCACCATCCAGATTCTGGAGCTAGGGGGCAAGCGGGGGACGTAATAGCCTCCCTTGAAGGTTGGGAGGACAACAACTTGGAATTCTGTCACTACAGCTAAGTACTACTCTGGTTTTAAGTTTTATATTACTAAAAAACAATTGAACAGATATGTACTACTGTAGTTTTTAATGTTTTCATGTTAATGAGAATGTGTACTGATAAGTACTACTAGGAAAATAAGTCTTGTGGTACAGAGAATGTGAACAGTTAAATATAGCTTGGAGGATGGAAGAGTTACTCATTAATTTATTCTTCTTTTTCAATGTATGCTAAGATTTGAAATGCCTAGACAGAAAATTATTTCTGAACTAGGGAGAGATCATCTCCCTCTGAGCTAAATTCATGTAAAGGGTTCTGAAGGTTTTGATTAAATACTTTTATGACAGTGTTTACTTCTCTTTTCTTTTTACAACCCTGTGAAAGTTAAATTTGAAACAGAGAAAAAAATAAGAATGAGCATTATTCAATATATTATAGGTTTTATTTTCTTTCTTTTGCCGTGGACCGGAGTTAGATAATAGAAAACCGACATAAAATTTTGAAGCGTGTGTTAGCAAACAACGGAATATTAAAACCTAGACTAAAGGTTTCTTTTCTAAACATACACGATTCAGAATATTGGGAGGAAATCATAACTCGAATAAGTAGATGGGTGTAAATAACCCTTGAAACTCCTAGTACGATGGAGGATACGCCTGTCGATTCTCCTCTAGTAGTTTATTGATCATTGAGAAAACTAAAAAAGACAAAAGTAAAACCAATAAAATATTTTCTTTACAGAAAAGAGAAAACTAACAGTGGAATCTTCTGTGTGAAGAAAATGTTACAAGGTAAATAGTACGAAGATGATAACATGCATGCGAAAAGAAAAGGGTAAATAATATTAAGCCACAGAACCTACTGAGGGGTACCAGATTCCATTATAAATAACTTTATAGCAACGCAAACATTGTTAAACTCCATAACCATGTATATATATCAGACTGTCAAAAAACAACCATATGTCAAAGTAACGACGGTATAGTCACAACCCGACTGCGGCCGGAAGAAAACTAGTGCCAGATCTAAATATATATACAAGTCATCGATCACAAACAGAAGATACATATATATTATAGCGAATGAAAAAAACCTTTGTTCCTCGAATTTAAAAAAATATGCCAAAGGGACTGTGAAAACCCGCAATCTCGAGGGAACAAGAACTTGAACAAAATTACATTCATACTACAACTGTTAAATCCATATGAACTCCATTTTTAACTAACGGTCGAAGGCCTGAAGCCTCGACAAGGACTTTAGACACGGGGTTTTACTCGACCTCCCGCATGAAAACAAGTACCTGTAAAACGAATCGCATTGTTAGCCGTGGCCTTGTGGCTTGAACACATAGCGAGCCAATAACAGTGAGATAAACTGTTCATACCCGCGAGCCATGGAGAAAACAATTACAAATGGTAACAGAACTGTTGATAGCAGGAAAGAAAAATGGGAAAATGCTAACTAACACTCGTCTCAACTCTTCGGAAGGCATGCATACGTATGAGTGAAACCCTCAATCGTAGTCTTCTCTGCAAGACATGTACAGAAAGGGTTTACAAACTGCTTCTATCAGAGGATGAGGGTTTGTAACAATGCATAAATATTGTTTACGAGAAATTAATAAATATACAGTGTGGGAAGACTTACCACTTTGTAGAACCAGGGGAAAAATTTCCAGTGGAAATCGACCTCAAGACATGGAGAAGCATTCATGCTTCCCGAACCTTGTTAATACACGCAGGAAGGTTAGATAGTTTAGTGTAAAAACTAACAAATTGAAAAAACCTGGAAAACTGTGAGAAACTACTGTAAATGAACACTATTGAAGATAGATTTAACCTATTTCCAAAGAGGACTTGGCGGAGTCTGCGAATAGTGGCGCCAATGACACCATGAGTGTCGATAAGCTCAAAAAGAATGCCAACCCTTCGACTCTCAGGCTAACTGGAAGTGGTAGCTTCCCAAACCATGTTAGCTACTGGAAAGAATGGAAACGAGCGCAGAAGTGATAATTTTTCCCTCGGAAAGAAAATTGGAGAATCCAAGATAGACTTGACAGTTGTGTCAGGGTAGATTGGTAGTACAGTAAGGAAATAAATCGCATTGAATAAAGGGTCATAGGGAGGGTGGAGGTGAGCCCAGGTGGTGCTTCCTTCGAACCCATAGGCCTTAGTCAATCAAAACAAAATCCCCATATTTAGGACTCAGGCAGAGTAAACCTTTAGCAGATCCCTCCCACAGTTAACAATGCCAGATTATAGGTGGTTTCAATATCGAGACGGATTAAAGTTAAGTCCAACAGAGAAATACGACTATTAAAACATTGTATTATAGTTACCATTGTTAAATCGCAGTAAACAATAAATTCATTGTGTGTTAGTACCAAATTATATAAATAATCCAAGTACTCATTTCGTAATGACAGCCTGTGTGAGGTCAAATGATTTGTCAATTTGATGCATTCCACAATTCGGGCTATTTGGCACCTTACTATGGAAATAGTATGCTAAATTTTTTTTTATGTTGGTAATTAATGGTAGTAATGAGGGTGACAAGTGGTATCAGATCTAATTGCTACATTGGGATCCTAAGGGTCTACTAACAATGAAGTTGTGTATGTGTTTAGTGCACTGAGAGGAAGTGAGTGAAATGAGGGAGGATGCAGCAACCCAGTCACAACCAGAGGAGACTCAAGTTCCCACAGTTATGAATCGCGAAATGTGGGTTCAATTAACCGTGGAGCAGCATCAAAAGACGAGTCGCCTGCTTGAGGAATAGCAGCACCAAACTGCATTCTTGCTAAATACAGTGCAACAATTACAAGAAGAAATGATAAGAGTGCGGAGGGACAGTGAGAGGTTGTTACAGGATCAGGAAAAGATTTTAAAAATTTTGTCCGATAAGAAAAACCAAGAAATGGGACATCCTAGCGCAGAAAAAGACTTATCAACAGAACAAGAAGAACAAAAAATCAGAAATGACACTGCTGGTAGAACTGAAAAGAGCCCCTCCCAAAAGAGTAAAAATCGAAATTATAATGAGGCTGAGTCAGGCAATTTTTCCGACCAGCAAGATCATAAGAGAGAGAAAGTTGAATTGCAAGGGGAATTTCGTAAAATTAAGCCACCAACCTTTGATGGAGAGGTGAAAGAGGTGGTTGAAGCTTGGCTAATTAACATAAATAAGTATTTTTCAGTTATATGAGTATAGCAGCAATTTGAAGGCCAGATTGGATATCTACCAATTACGGGAGAAAGCCACTCTCTAGTGGGAGGAGGTGAAAAATGTACGTAGCATTTATGAACGAGATATCACATGGGAAGTGTTTCAAAAGTGCTCTAAGGAAAAATACTTAACAGAAATATTCTATGATGATAAAGCTAAGGAGTTCCATGATCTTTGGTTGGGACAAAAGACCATGGACGAGTATGTTACAAAATTTACTTCCTTGTTACGGTACGTCCCTTATCTCTAGGAGGAAAAAGCCAAAGTGCAGAGGTTCTTAAGTAGTCTACCTGCCCATATGAGGGAGTAGATAGAGTTTGTTAAACTGCAGACCATGGATGAGGCTATCTGAAAAGCACGAATGTGCTATCAGCAGAATAAGACTAAGGGAGATGGGGGAAAAACCTGGCAGCCAAAGAAAAATCAGAAGCATAGCTTCACTTTCAAAAGCATTAAGAGCAGTAATTTTAAAGTCCTAGCACGGAATTCAATCAGCAAACAGTTTGGTAAAAACAATCAAAGAATTAAGTGGCCAGCAGAGGAGAAACCCACAGAAGCCTCCAGTAAGCCAGATGAGGGACAGGTTTCAAAACCTCCCCTACAATGTTGGGGCTGTGGGGAGGCTCATTATTACAAAAACTGCCCCCAACGAAATAAAAATTAAGCTGTAGCAAATTTTCAAGAAGTGTCTACAGTGGGAGACGTGGTAAGGAATATACCATGTATAAATGCAACTTTGGAGGACTGTCAGGCTGATTTTCAGTCCACGATGATTGAATTGGAAGGTACTATATTAACTAAACCTATTTCGATTTGAATAGATCCTGGAGTAGTTTAAGTTATGTAAGTCCTAAGATAGTATAATTATGCAAATTAAAAGAACAAAAATTTAGGAACCCATGGTTAGTTCAATTAGCTACCGGGGAAAAACACAAGGCAACTACAAGAATTCCTAATTGTATACAGGAAGTGGCTGAACAGGAGTTACAAGTAGACTTAAAGATCTTACCATTTGGATCTTATGATGTGTTATTGGGAATGGATTTTCTGGAAATACACTGGACCCTAGTGAACTGCAAGGAAAAGATTATTTATTTTAGAATGCAAGATGGCACGTGTAAAGATATTCAAGGGATTAAAAAGCCTATACAATTATGCCCAATAACAGCATCAAAAATTGGCAAGTGTATTCGAAAAGGGTGTCAGTTATACGTGATTCAAGTAGGATATGCGGATTCGAAGGATAAGGCTCACATAATGGAGGATATTAATGTAGTACAAGAATTCTTGGATGTATTTCCAGAGAATATTCCAGGATTGCCACCCAAAAGGGATATATACTTCACCATTGAATTGCTGCTAGGAGCCACTCCGGTGTCAAGAGCTCCTTATAGGATGAGTGTACCATAATTAGTAGAGCTGAAGATACAGTTACAAGAACTGTTAGACAAAGGCTATATACGCCCAAGTGTGTCTCCTTGGGGAGCACCAGTCCTTTTTGTTAGGAAAAATGACGGAACCTTACGCATGTGTATGGACTACAGGCAACTTAATAAGCTGACTGTTAAGAATAAATACCCTTTACCAAGAATCGACAACTTATTCGATCAGGTGAGAGGGACTAAGGTGTTCTCTAAGATGGACTTAAGATCCGGATATCATCAGATTCAGATTAAGGATGAGGATATTTTCAAGACAACATTCTGCACTCGATATGGGCATTATGAATTCTTGGTGCTTCCCTTTGGATTGACAAACGCACCAGCAACCTTTATGAGGTTGATGAATGGAATTTTCCCTCAGTTTCTAGATAACTTCGTACTTATTTTCATAGGTGACATACTGGTATACTAAAAAAGCGAGGAAGAACACAAAGAACATCTAAGGATGGTTTTGGAAATTTTGAGGAGGCATCATATTTATGTTAATTTTAGCAAGTGTGATTTCTTTAAAACAAAAATCCAATACTTGGGCCATGTTATATCAGCTGAGGGGATAGCGGTTGACCATGAAAAGATCAAAACTATTATGGAATTGCGGGTACCTCTGAATGTAGTAGACATTAGATCATTTATGGGTCTAGCTGGTTATTATAGAAGGTTTATAGAAGGGTTCTAAAAAATTTCCTTCCCTATTACATCCTTACAGAAGAAAGGCAAGCCCTTCAAATGGACAAATCAATGTCAAAAAAGTTTCGAAAAATTAAAACAGCTCCTAACTACAGCACCAGTATTGAAGGTAACAGACCCCGAAAAAAACTATGAGGTTTGTACAGATGCAAGAAAAGAAGGGGTTGGTGCGATATTAACCCAAGAAGGTAGGGTAATAGCCTACGAGTCTAGAAAGCTGAAAGAACATGAACAGAAATATTCTGCATATGACTTGGAGCTTACAGCACTAGTACATGCCCTCCGAGTGTGGCGGCATTAGCTGCTGGGAAAAATATTTGTGCTTAAGACAGACCATAGCAGCTTGACTAACTATTTTAAGCAAGCAGATTTAAATTCTAGGCAGGCAAGATGGAACACCTTATTGAGTGAATTCGACATGGATATACAACATATTAAGGGTAAAGAAATCCGACTTGCAGATGCATTAAGCAGAAAATTACATGGTATCATACTCGATGATTTATGGTAAGAAATCGGACCCGCAGCTTATAAACTGGCTTTACCCAATCATATACAAGTACACGCTGTGTTCCGTGTGTCCTTGTTGAAGAGATATGTGCATGATGAAAAACATGTAATTCATTGGAAAAATATTCAGGTAGGAAAAGAAATAGGAAATCTCGACTTACAGTTCTGGATAATTAAACATACTGACTTGGAAACACTGTGTTTTTCAGGTAGAACCGGATGGAGAGTTTCTGGTTGAGTCGTAACGCATACTTGACAAAAGGGAAATTGAACTCTGCAAACGAGAAATCATCCAGGTGAAAGTGCAGTGGAAGCACTTCGGACCAGATGAAGCTACTTGGGAGGAAGAAAAATTTACGCGAGAAGTTTACCCGAAGCTCTTCACCAAGCTGGATTAAGACACCGGGGATGGTGTCGCTTCCAGGGGGGAAGATGTGACAGATTTGTTAGAGTTAATCAGTATGTATTAGTTAAAGACATTTGTTATTTTATTTTCCAGTAAAAGACTTGAAAACTTTATTATTAAAAAAAAAGGATTTTGATGAAATCATTAAACTAGATAATGGAAAAGAAATATTTTTAAGTTGTTGGAAAAAGTTTCTAAGAATAGGAGGTGGTTGGGGACAGTTGGAGGAAACAGTTACCTACCCCTCAAGGGATAAAAGGGATTCCGAGGAGAGGGGTGGGGGTTCTGCTAATTATGAAAGGAAGGGTAAGTATTTTCTAGAGCTGGTGTGGAGACCAGTTGAAAATAACTTTTGAAACCCTTGAGAAAAATAGATTGTCTGTTGGTGACTGGATTGGGTATCTAAAGGTCACAGCAGGAACATTCCATTGTTAACACATGGCACCGTCCAGATTCTAGAGCTAGGGGGCAAGCAGGGGACATAATAGCCTCCCTTGAAGGTTGGGAGGACAATAGCTTAGAATTCTGTCGGTACATATAAGTACTACTGTGGTTTTAAGTTTTATATTACTAAAAAAAAATTGAGCAGATATGTACTAATGTAGTTTTTAATGTTTTCATGTTAATGAGAATGTGTACTGATAAGTACTACTGGGAAAATAAGTCTTATGGTACAAAGAATGTGAACAGTTAAATATAGCTTGGAGGATGGAAGAGTTACTGATTAATTTATTCTTCTTTTTCATTGTATGCTAAGATTTGAAATGCCCATATAGAAAATGATTTCTGAACTAAGGAGAGTTCATCTCCCTCTGAGCTAAATTCATGTAAAGGGTTCTGAAGGTTTTGATTAAATACTTTTATGACAATGTTTACTTCTCGTTTCTTTTTACAACCCTGTGAAAGTTAAATTTGAAACATAGAAAAAAACAAGAATGAGCATTATACAATCTATTACAGGTTTTATTTTCTTTCTTTTGTTATGGACCGGAGTAAGATAATAGAAAATGCACATAAAGTTTTGAAGTGTGTGTTAGCAAATAACGGAATAGTAAAACCTAGACTAAAGGTTGCTTTTCTAAACATACACGATTCAGAATATTGGGTGGAAATCATAACTGGAATAAGTGGATGGGTGTAAATAACCCTTGAAACTCCCAGTACGATGGAGGATACGCCTGTTGATTCTACTCTAGTAGTTTATTAACCATTGAGAAAACTAAAAAAGACAGTAGTAAAACCAATAAAAGATTTTCTTTACAGAACAGAGAAAACTAACAATGGAATCTACTGTGCGAAGCAAATGTTACAAGGTAAATAGTACGAGGATGATAACATGCATGTGAAAGGAAAAGGGTAAATAATATTAAGCCTCAGCACCTATTAAGGGGTACCAGATTCCATTATAAATAACTTTATAGTAGCGCAAAGATTGTTAAACTCCATAACCATGTATATATATCAAACTTTCAAAAAACAACCATATGTTAAAGTAACGGTGGTATAGTCACAACCCGACCGCAGCCGGAAGAAAACTAGTGTCGGATCTAAATATTTATACAAGCCACCGATCACAAATAGAAGATACATATATATTATAGTGAGTGCAAAAATCCCTTGTTCCTTGAATTTAAAAAAATATGCCAAATAGACTGTGAAAACCCGCAATACCGAGGGAACAAGAACTTGAACAAAATTACATTCATACTACAACTGTTAAATCCATTTGAACACCATTTTTAACTAACAGTCGAAGGCCTGAAGCCTCAACAAGGACTTTATACCAGGGGTTTTACTCGACCTCCTGCAAGAAAACAAGTACTTGTAAAACGAATCTCATTGTTAGCCGTGGCCTTGTGGCTTGAACACCTAGCGAGCCAATAACCGTGAGATAAATTGTTCATACTTGTGAGCCATAGAGCAAACAGTTACAAATGGTAACAAAAATATTGATAGTAGGAAAGGAAAACGGGAAAACGCTAACTAACACTCGTCTCAACTCTTCGGAAGGCATGCATACCTGTGAGCGAAACCCTCAGTCATGGTCTTCTCTGCAAGACTTGTATAGAAAGGGTTTACAAATGGCTTCTATCAGAGGATGAGGGTTTGTAAGAGCGCATAAATATTGTTTACAGGAAAGTAAGAAATAGATAGTGTGGGAAGACTTACCACCGTGTAGAACCAGGGGTGGAATTTCCAGTGGAAACCGACCTGAAGACATGGAGAAGCATTCATGCTTCCCGAACCCTGTCAATACACGTAGGAAGGTTAGATAGTTTACTGTAAAAGCTAACAAATTGAACAAACCTAGAAAACTGTGAGAAATTGCTGTAAATGAACACTACTGAAGATAGATTTAACTTGTTTCCAAAGAGGACTTGGCGGAGTCTGCGAATAGTGGTGCCAATGACACCATGAGCGCCGATAAGTTCAAAAAGAATGCCAACCCTTCGACTCTCAGGCTAACTGGCAGTGGTAGCTGCCCAAACCACGTTAGCTCCCGGCAAGAATGGCAATGAGCGCGGAAGTGGTAATTTTTCCCTCGAAAAGAAAATTGGAGAATCCAAGATAGACTTGACAGCTGTGTCAGGGTAGATTGGCAGAACAACAAGGAAATAAATCGCTTTGAATAAAGGGCCATGGGGAGGGTGGAGATGAGCCCCGGTGGCGCTTCCTTCGAACCCATAGGCCTTAGTCAATCAAAACGAAATACCCATATTTAAGACTCAGGCGGAGTAAACCTTAAGCAGATCCCTCCCACAGTTAACAATGCCATATTATAGGTGGTTTCAATACCGAGACGGATTAAAGTTAATTCCAACAGAGCAATATGACTATTAAAACATTGTATTATAGTTAACATTGTTAAATCGCAACAAACAATAAATTCATATGTGTGTCAGTACCAAATTATATAAATAATACAAGTACTCATTTCGAAATGACAGCCTGTGTGAGGTCAAATGCACTATCGATTTGATGCATCCCACAATTCGGGTTATTTGCCACCTTACTATGGTAGTAGTATGTTAAATTTTTTTTTTTTATGTTGGTAATTAATGGTAGTAATGAGGGTGACATTAGCTTTTCTAGTTATATTCTACAATCTTGTTGAAGTATAATACAACTCTGAAAAGCTCATGTGTCTTTTTTAGAAACTCTCTTTTTACAGGGCTACAAATTTGATAACTATGTTTTTACAAATAATCTATCAATAATTTACATTGAATTTCGAAAATAATGCAACATTGACTAAAAGAAGATAAAACATTACTTTACAACAAATCATAAATGGAAAAACCAAAAGTTCACCTCAAACTAAGCGAATAACACAAATGCTCTACGTCAGACGAAAACATTACTTCCGTCCAATGATTGGCCAAAATTTTGTGTGACGTCCCGGAGATAAAACCTGGAATTTAAATTCTGAGAATAGAACCATCAAATCCTACGCACAATTTTTGTTAGTGAAATATGCCCCAAAAGGCGGTAATTTATTTTATCTCACAAACCGAGAATAGTTATGCCTGCAATCCCTATCAGGATTTTAGAAATAGAGATGATAAGAGGGACTCCCGCAGAATTTGTAAAATTTAATAGGAAAGGTGTTTGGCAGATCTAAACTAGGTTTTAAAACTGAACTCGGTGACGATCATAATTCTTTTGTTTTTGTAATAGTTTTATCAGTCACAGCGCTTCCTGGCCCTCCAACATGTTTTTCTTGGGGTAGGACATAATTAAAATTTAAAAATGGAGAAGAGAGGATGAGACTACCGCAGAATTTGTAATTTTTTAAAGGAAATGTACTTGTGTAGTGTGAACTGGGGTGCTCATCATACAAAATCATGCTATTTTATTTGCTAGTTTATAAGCCCTTGCTTTTAGTTGGCCCTTGAACAAGTTTTTTTTGCCAATGTTGATTCCTAAATGGATTCCCAAAAATATGTTCAGTGAAAAGAGGAATAATTCATAATGGCTGCAGACCACCAGTAACTGTGACCAACAATTGGTTGTTGAAAATAACATCGCATCCGTAAAGATGTAGATGTTTTTCTTTTATCAACTCACAGAAGGCTACTCACATATACTTATACCCCAAAACAACGTAGCTTTGCCAAAGAGGTAGACGTTTTGCTGATGTCAAGTTTAAAGTGGTGGCACAAAACTGTAGATCATGAGCAAAAGCTGCTCAAATAAAAAATAAAAATGTGGATTTCGATTTCACGCATATACATCGCGAATTCAGTCTTATCCACCCCAAAGCATTTCCTCCGTATTAAATTCTAGAGATGTCTTTCCATAAAATGAGGCAGTGGGTTCTTAAATAATCAAAAAGTATTTGGAAAGGTACAACAATTGGATAACAACGATGTACGACATAAGCTTTATTTATGATTCTACTGAGGCCTGGAATTCGAGGATAGACAGAATATTTTTTAGATTTTCAAGTTTCAAACGTCTTAAAATTACCCGTCCATATTGGAAAGCCTTATTTCAACTGCTATCCGCCCATTAATGCACCCAACGTACCAATGCCATGCCATCGCCATGCTCCATGGTCATGCGAGCTATCTGGTACAAGCAAGCAGTATGCGGTGCCGTAAATGATGGGAGCCATACCCGGTATTTAAGTCGTTCCACGTACAGTAGTTGTACAAATTGTTCTTTAGCGCGCCAAATCTAAAACAGTCGGAGTGGTGTACTTTTTGGGAAGTTTTTATGTCTTATTTTTTAAAAGTATTATATAGCTCTTAAATTTTGTGTATTACTATTTTTTTTGTAATAATTTGAAAATAGACAATATATTGAATTTACATTACGAATAGATTCAGTTTTTGATGAAAACAATTTGTCATGGTGCTATTATTATTATGCTAAGTTGAGTTGAGCTTGAGTGTTTTTGAGAAATTTTTGTGTCTTATTTTTTAAAAGTATTATATAGCTTTTAAATTTTGTGCATTATTAATTTGTAATAAGTTGAAAATAGATAATATATATGGTTTCAATTAAATTGAGTTTAGATTAATGATAAATTTATTATTAAATAAAAACAATTTTATTTATTCTTTTTACTACTATAATAAGTTTGGTTAAATTTTGATATCTGACGAAAACAATTCTGAATTCTCGCAATTAACTTTCACCATATAAGTAAAAAAAAAATTATGTGATAGAATTTCGCAATGGGTTTAAACACAGTACCCAAATAAACCAAGTATCATTGATTCATTGGGGAAATAAATTAGTCAAAAAATGTCATAAGCTTAATTGAAACAAACATCTATAAAGCATAGAGAGCTTTCAAAATATTTTTGGCTGCTAGTGTTTTTCCCT